>BMAU01009659.1:72500-124581 GCA_019973935.1 Trichonephila clavipes | reverse complement strand
ATTTATTACTGAAAGAGATCGTTTTTTAGGTGTTTCTGAATTTAACTTTTATGCCTCTGGAGACACCCAAGGGTAAAGTTTAAAATTCTGTTGAGTAAACACCCATCATTCACTTGAAATAGCTTGAGCAATGTAGAATTTTCGGTCAACAAAACCAAAAGAGTATAATACTACGATATTTATGAATCATTAAAATACCATTTAATCCCTTAAGCGGTCAATTTTTTGTCCTAAAATGTTCCAAAAGAGGAACACATATTTTTATTGCATATGTTTAAATATAATGCTTAGCATAATGCGAAAATGGAAGAATTTTATTTTAATTTTAAGTTTCAAAGTTTTCACATTACTTTTTATTTTATAATTGTGGGAAATTGATAAAAAACCCTAAATGTTTGTTTTCTTTATAAGTACACTCTGCAAGGTTTGAAGAATGTTTCATTTATCCTAAAAGAATTTCTCTCATACTTAAAAAATTTAGTGTCCGTACCTCTTTTTTATTAAAAACGGTTGAGGATTTTTATGTGTATGTGTGCATATATATACACACACCATTTTGAGCATGATGCAATACTAAGTCTTACGTTGCAAGGAGAGCAGAGATAATATCGTCCATTTGGGATTATTTCCATTTCATTTCTTCTTAAGCAACAAATTACTCATTGCCTTTCAAATCCTTTAGTTCTTTATGGAATATTTTCAAAAAATCTAAATCTCTACCTTCAACCTAAGAAAATTCCGGATAAGAAGTATTTCAATACCTTGGGTAAACTGAATCTCTCAAAAGCACTTGTATTAATAATCTCACAAGAAGAATTAAAAATATGTACAAATCAAAGACATAAAATAGAAAACATTAGTGCCCGTACGACGTACAGGCAAACCAATTAAGTGTTTAAAGTACTAAAAAGAATGTTTAAGTTTTGTGTAGGCCCATTGAAATTTTTTATTTTTTATATCTGAAATGTGATATTGAAAATAAAAAGCATTTAATTAATTAATAAGTAATATAAAAAAAATTAAAGTCAATTCTTACTTAGGCCAACAAAGAAAAATTTTATTTTAGTTACTTTTTATTAAATAATTACAATTAATATAAATATGTAGAATCACACTATCAAGTGGCAAAACAGAAAGTGAGTTTCCTCGCAATTTTTTATTTTCCTTTCTATATAGGGTGATGAACTATTTTATTTCTGTTTATTATTATTTATTAATTAATTAAATTTAATTATTCCGATAAAATAGTATAGTAAAAAAATCACAATCTCAGAAATTAACCCATCCCAGGTGGGATTCGAGCACACAACCTTTGGGTTAGAAGTCCATTGTGCTAAAGAGAATGAATCATTTTCTTTTCTATATATGGTGTTGGACCAGTGGCGCACACAGGAATTTTTCAAGGGAGGGGGGGTCCGGGGTCGAAAGTTCACCATTCTTGTATCATGCTCCTTTTGATTTTGTCGATTTTCGGGAACAAAACCCAGTAAAAAACTAATTTTTAAATAATAATTAGCATTAATTAATAAAATTAATCATTAATAACAAGTAATTAATTAAATTTTAGGTACTATATACTTAGAATTATGATCAATCGGAAAAAAAATCAAGGGATTTGGGGAGGGGGGGTCCGGATCCCCAGGACCCCCTTGTGTGCGCCACTGTGTTAATTTAATTAATGAATTAAAATTTGAAAAACTGTTCTAACATCAAGTGTCATCTACTACAAGTTTGAAAAAATGTATTTGAACTTGAAAGGATGAATAGAAAATATTTTATTAACGATTGAAAATTTGAACAAGATATATATATATATTAATATAGGGAGAGAGTAAACTAATAGTAGTAATTGAAAAAGAGAACATAATTTCTAAATTCCAGAAGAACGTTCAATATTTCACGCACATCTTCAGATAGTCGATGAAATGAGAAATTATCCCAATTAAAATTTCATCTCTGTTTCCTTTTTTTTTCTATTACCTCTACGAAGATTGTACTCTGAATTTGAGATGCATTAAATTTCTTCTGTGATTTCTATTTCATTTGCTAAATATATAATTTTTTTTACTTTGAAGACTTCAAATATTTAACGTTATAACTTTTTTCGAGCTGATTGTATATATAAATCCGGTAATTAATTTTTATCACACACTTTTTTAAAGATAATATATTGCATAATGTTTGTTTTTTCAAATTTATGACAGTCAGGGTACATAAACTATTTTAATTTGTTAACTATGCTTGCGTTAATTTCTTGTTGTTGTTATTCTCTTTAAAATAATTCTTGTTTGGTTATGCAAGTTTTACAATTAGTTATAAATATCGGATTCTCGTGTTTTAATTTCTGATGTCACTCCTCGCAGAAGGATTCACGTAGGGCAGGGGGGCACAAAAGAGGGAGGGGAGGTAGTCTACGGGTCTAGACCTCCCCCCATAACCCTTGAATTTTTTTTATTGATGATAATCCTACGTATATAGTACGTAAAATTTAATTAAATATTTGCTATTAACAATTTATTGTATTAATCAATGCTAATTATTAATTTAATAATTTATTTTTTACTCTTTTTTGTTTCCCAAAGCGACAAAATCAAAAGAATATGCTAGGCGGAGTATTGAGGTATGATAAGAGAATGGTGGACTTTCGACCCTCGTGCCCCTCCCCCTCATTAAAAAATTTTTGTGTGTGCCATTGATGCAGGGTATATCAATTGAGACTTAAATTTGTCACGTAGGCGTGGTGGGATTGTTTAGGGCCGTGATTTCTAAAGTGGTCTATATCGATCCCCAGGGATGTATGATGACCTGCAAGGGGTCCACGTCCATGAACAAATAATTTGGAGGGGCCCATGAGATGTAAGTGGTAGTATGCGATAGTTGGCTCTCATTAAACCAGATAGTGACTTCAATTTTAAGGTATCCGACTACGTTCGGAACCGTGATTTTGCAAAAGCGCACAAATGAATAATTTTCATGATGTTTCGTGTCACTTAGATTAGAATATATGCATAAAATTGTTTTAAGGACATTTTGACAAAAACAATTTATTTAAGTATAATATTTTGGCAAAAAATTAACTTAGAATAATCCTTTTTCCAAATGTTCTCCTTTTGTGAAAAATGCTTCTATTATAATCATATTTTGCCTGTATATAGCTCACATCTCTCTTCAGAGGCTCAACTAGAATTTTTGAATTTTTGAGAAGTGGGTTTATTCATATTTTACGACAACTGAGGCAATCAATTTTAAGAAAAAAATGCCAATAATTATTTCAATGGGTGGTAACTCTGAAAATAATGTGAATTTTTCAAAAATTCTAGTTGAGCCTCTGTAGAGAGGTCTGAGCTATATACAGGCAAAATATTATTATAATAGAAGCATTTTTCACAAAAGGAGAACATTTGGAAAAAAGATTATTCTAAGTTAATTTTTTGCCAAAATATTATACTTAAACAAATTGTTTTTGTCAAAATGTCCTTAAAACAATTTTATGCATGTATTCTAATCTGAGTGACGCTAAATATGATGAAAGTTATCCATTTATGTGCTTTTTTAAAATCACGGTTCCTAACGTAGTCGGATACCTTAAAAGAAAATTTAATCAAATGGAAACTATATTTTACTATTCAACAGATTTATTTACCAAATTTAGCGAGATTAATTTGTAGTTAGAAGATGACAGCACAAATTTTATTAAAACAAGGATTATCCTTTCAGTGTCTCTTGCCAGAATTAAGCTAAAGGAGTATAATATTGAATGTCCCGAATTTTCCCAGTTTCTCAGTTGGCCACAGACAATCTGCCAGGAAAATGACGTTTTAACCAACATTCTACATTTAAATACCCTTTTTTAGATTTTGGAACTAAGTTTGAGAATGCTTGGCTGTAGTAATTAACACATTAGGTAATGGATGTGTATGGTCACACAGAAAAACAAACAAATGTCGTATTACTAGAGGAACTGATCGAAATAGGCAATAAAGGAGATTTACCTGTTATTTACCTGTTTTACTGTTAGACCTGGTGGTTCTCTTTTCCTTTAATTCAGCAGGCAGGAACAAACTATTCTGACTCTTTACCAGAGTGGCCACCTCCATACTTTGGTTTTAGGGATGGAAACAAAGTTCTTCTAACTTGTGTAAGGTGTTCTACCTTCCAGGCATCTCCAGAACACATTCTTGACTGTCTGGGGCTTTCAAAACAAGATCTTTATGAAGACCCTCTAATGGTGCTGGACTTTTTTGAGAGTGAAGGAGACCATGAACTTGGTCTAACTTGGCTAGACATGGAGATGAGCAACGACAACACTGGTAGAAATTTAACATACCTGTTTTACAGTTAGAAACTGAAATCTTTTAATCTGAAGGCTTTCTATATCAGTTGTCAAAACGACATTTAAGTTGATAAATTTGCCAAAAATCAATATTAGGTAAGCAGGGGTCAACCAAAAACCGTAAAACATGGCAAATGATCTATGTGACGAAAAGTTGGGGAACCTCTGGTTTATGGAGGGGAAAGACAGCTCATTATTTGAACATGGCAAAATTTCGAGGTCTGTCACTAACAATCTTCTTGTTGCTTCGGAATGCGACGTAAATAAATGATTAATTAATTTCAAACTTACATGATTTCCTTTCCTGTTAATCGTTTATTAAAATGGAATATTTCAACATTAAATATGCTAGCTGCATTTTCTGATAAAACGTAATGCTATGTATGTAAATATATACGTAGAAGCAGTAGCGCACACAGGAATTTTTCAAAGGGGAGGTCCGGGGTCGAAAGTTCACCATTCTTGTATCATGCTCCTTTTGATTTTGTCGATTTTCGGGAACAAAACACAGTAAAAAACTAATTTTGAATAAATAATTAGCATTAATTAATAACAAGTAATTAATTAAATTTTCCGTACTATATACTTAGAATCATAATCAATCGGAAAAAAAATCAAGGGCTTTGGGGGGAGGGGGTCCGGACCCCAGGACCCCACCCCCTTATGTGCGCCACTACGTGGAAGAGTTGGGATTCTTGAGAAAAGTATTGAGAAAGGATCCGTATCGCATCTCTTAGGAATACGTCGGGAAAGGAAAAGCAAGTTAGAAATCTTATTTTAAAAGAGTGTAGAGAGAGAAGAAAATCAAAAAGAAATTATTTGTTATGGAAGAGAAAAAAGTTTTTCATCATCTATTTTAATACCCATATTTGATGTTTCTTATGATCATGTTATATTATATTTAAATGTAGTCAGATTTCATTATTTTTATATCATGTTGGTATACTTATTAGAATAAACATAATATAAAAGAGTTGTTCTATAAAACAATTTCATTATATAGTTAACACTTTTAAAGTTGTTTGTTTTTCATCTCAACTATAAAAATTAAAGTATTTTATTTTTTATTTTTATCAATATAAAAAGAACGTTTTTTTTCTTCTATTTTTGAAAGTTTTATTTTTTTTAGTGAAAAGTGTGCGAAAAAGATTTTTGAAATGTGTTAAATGGATTCAGATTTTGACCATCAGTTATGACTGCGCTATTTTTAAAGCACTCAAGAATTTCAGTAGCGTTAAGTTGAAGGGGAAAATTAATTTTAAGAAAATATCTAGAATCGACTGATTCAATTTTCAAATACCTGTAAGTAATGGAAAAAAAATTAGTGGAATGAGAGAATTAGATGCTGTTGCGCATATCTCAATTATCACTTGGAAATTCATCTTATTTCTTTTAAATATATAAATTAGTAGTTAATTCTATCTTTATAAACGAAGAAATTGTGAACGCTGAACAGAATCAAGTGGAGTAATCAGTCTGGAAATATTTTCTACAACGAGAGTAAAAGAATCTTACATAATTCTTAAAGAAATTCTTATTGCAATGCAAATTTTTTTCTTAACAATCTGCATATGCTTAGTACTTTTGCTACACAAATTACACACATATAAAAAATGTTGTGTTACGCAGATTTGGGTTCGAGATGCTATCACTCTCAAAGCGCAAAACTATTCTATAAGAGCGATGCAAATTTATTGTAGAAAAATTTGTATTTTAGAAATACAGGATACAGCAGCGACATGCGCAAAATAAATCTCAGAAGGTCTTCTCACCTTCTACAACGCTCAGACATAGCTATCAGCGTCTAAAAATACAAATACGTTATGATAAAGATTATACACAAGCAACCTCTCCTGCTCTTCAACAGCCAAAGTAATACTAATCGCTAATCGACTTTTCGTCCTCAAAAAAAGTACTAACTCAACTTCGGCGAGCGGCTCTTTCACACGGATATACAAATCTTTAATGAAAGATCCGCTTTCGTCTAAGATCGTGATATAAATAATTTTTACAGACCAGTAATTGTCAGAAACATCCAATAATAAGCTAAATGTTAATTTCTTTTTCAATTCATACTACTAGCTCACTCTCTCTATATATTTATTTATATACTTAATTATCTTTTTAAATTTTCAATCGTTAATAAAATAATTTCTATTCGTCCAATTTTCAAATAAATTTTTTTAAACTTGTAGTTGGTGACACTTGATGGTAATACAGTTTTTTCAAACATTAATTCATTAATTAAATTTAATTAATTACAGGTTTTTGACGCTAGCTAATATTAGTCTCTATTGTTGTAACAAACCATTAAAACAAAGACAAAAGTTGGCGCCAAAAACCTGTTTTTCAGCCAAACCATCCATATCGGGTTTGCTTTGTTACAATAATGCAGACAAATCATGCTCTTTTTTCAACTCCTACTATTACACACACACACACACATATATATATATATATATATATGTATATATATATATATATATATATATATATATATATATATATATATATATATATATATATATATATATATATGAAAGAAATATGTATTATATATCAAAAACAAGAAATAATAGATAATGAACATAACAAGAAATAGCGCAATAAAAATATAAAAGCTGAACATGAAGAACAAAATTATAGAGAAATAAAAAAAGAAACAACAAAGAAGAAGAACCTAGCCAGTCAGAAAGGAATTTCGGACTTAGGACCGAATAAGTGGGGTTAAACTAGTTTGAAGGCGCCAACCTTCCCCCTTTGCAACTCGGTAGGAAAAACCAAATAAAATAAAATAAACAAAAATTCAGAGTATGGAAAACTCAGAGAGTATGATAAAACCACTCACTACTATTATGTAACAAACTCTCTCAAACTCTTAATGCAGAAAAATCGCAAAATAATTACGTAAGAAAAGTAGAAACATCCTAAAACAATTACATAAGAAAAGTATTTTTCAAAAAATAATTTAACAAAATTTCTTTACTCACAGAGCTTTTACGATGAGAATCATCTTGACATCAATGAAAATAAATTATTCACCAAGTTAAAAAATTCGAATATACATAAACACATCTTTTGAGCTAACTTTTAAACCAGCCAGCAAAGACAGATATAAAAAAGACGACAATCAAATATGGTAGAATTTTGAATTGGTTGATTGTCAAAAATGTAAATTTTCTAGGCTCTAATTTGGTTGGTTGTCAACAATGTGTAAGATGTTCAAGATGTGTGTGGAAAAAATGTAAACTGTGATATGAGTGTTATGATATAATCTTCACAGCAAGACCACTAACATGCTGACTTTGAAATCCTATTGTTGTGTGGTGGTTTTGGAATTCGAAATAGCAAGATGGTTATATAATGTATTTGTGATGAATATAAGTTCTTAAGAAATTAAAAGTGTATTCATGATCTAAACAACATTGAAAATTTTTTTTTATATTATTGTATTCATCTATATATATATATTCAAATTTTCAATCGTTAGTAAAATGCTTTCTATTCATCCATTCAAAGTAGGAATTGACTTAAAATTTTTTTTATGTTACTTGTTACAAATCAATCTCGAACTTAAAGATACTTTAACATAACATTGTTAGAAAAAAATTACTCTTTAAAGAACTAAGAGAAAGCATGGTTGCAAATTTTATTACTGAAATATAAAAATTTCAGTGGTGGAGTGGTAACAGTATAAGAAATTAATTGTATGTCACTTAAAATTAATAATAACAGTGATACTAATTTGAATTTTTCAGGAGAATATATGCTTGGTTTTTTTTTGAAAGAACAAGTAATACACACACACACACACACACAAAAAAAATTTAAGTCAATTTCTACTTAGATGAACAACGAAAAATTTTATTTTAGTTACTCTTCATTAATAGTTACAATTAATATAAATATGCATATACACACGACAGAACCACAATATTAAGGGGAAATTAGTTTTTATTAATTATTAAAGTATTTTATTGCCATCCAGAACAATCGTGCGTATAAGATTTCAGTTCAACAGAATGCTTTAAGACATGAGAGAAAAAAATCTTTTAAAGTCTTAACCCAAGTCACTAAGAAACGATGGCTAACGTGGATGTATCTGTAATTCCTTAAATAATTAGTTTCAATCAATTAATTTTAATTAAGTATAATTAAATTATCGTATTGTCACCCAAAACAATAGAGTTTAGAAAGTTTCAGCTCAAATGAGCGCTTTAAAATGTGAGGAAGAAAAACCTTTTCAAGTTTTGACACGTCGCCAAAATGGTCGCTAAGTCACCAAAAATGATGCCAACATGGCTGTATTTGTAATTCTTTGAATAATTAGTTTTAATTAATTAATTTTTACTAATTATAATTAAAGTACTGTATTGTCATCCAAAATAATCGCGTATATAAAATTTCAGCTCAATTGAGCGCTTTAAAATGTACCTTATTAACGATTGAAAATTTGAACAAGATAAATAAATAAATATATAG
Organism: Trichonephila clavipes; assembly: GCA_019973935.1. NCBI lineage: Eukaryota > Metazoa > Arthropoda > Arachnida > Araneae > Nephilidae > Trichonephila > Trichonephila clavipes. The sequence continues at coordinate 115,766 of BMAU01009659.1, read as the reverse complement.
AGAGAGTGTGAGCTAATAAGAGTGTAGGAATTGAAAAAGAAAATGCAAATTCTTCGGACAATTTTCTCGACAGGAAAGAGCATCCTCATATTTGCGGCTTCATCGTTAATTACACATCTCTCGATCTGGACGATCTCGATCCATCTTACATTTTTCGCATCCTTCCAGACCAACCAATCTTTATTTAGTCGCGGGGAAGAGCGTTAGCGGCTGAACAAAAAACGCATCCGAAGATAAAGCGAGAGAAACGCATCTGAAAAAGATCGCTCTTTCAACGCCCATAACAAGAATTGCTGGCGACAAATATTTTACTCTTTTGATGGTTGTCGCAGGGGCGGGTGGGCGTTGGGCAATCGGTCAGTGAACAAAAGACACTAAAGTGGAGGCGACAGGGGGCCACATATTGGCCCCATCGCAGTCAAAAGAACCTTTCTTCCGTGGATTCAATAGACTGTCCGCTTGTGCCGGCGTCAAAGGAACGCGTCTCTCTCTCTTTTTTATGTTTCCTTTTTTTTTTTATTTGAACGGGCCATGATTGTGGACCAGAAACGTGTGATGACGTTCAGATCATCTGGTCGGCATTCAGATGACCGCTCACGTGTGTTAAATTAAATAATGGAGTTGTCTATTGACTATCAGAAGCGACGATTCGTAACGCGGGATTGACAAGTCATTTTTTACGTGTGTGGTCGATAATTCGACCTAATATATTTTTAAAATGTGTGTTCATATACAGTGAAAATCGTATAAAAGGTATCCGAACAAGAGTTCGAAGTACTTTTTAGTAAAATAACATATTTAAACATTATAAATGTTTTTAGGACTCAATACCTATTAATATTACTATTTAATTAACAATTATTAAAATAAATTACCAGAACTTTACAGAAATCACAATTATAAGTGAAATTTTAGCAATATTTTTGAAAAACTTCAAAGCAGTTAGAGAAAAAAGTAATAAATATATATTAGTAAAAGTATTACTAAAACAAATTAGATGCATTTGTCGATAAAATGTACTAAAATTTCGATGTTTTATTCAAATTTGAAAATTTATAGAGGTGATTGATAAAACATTACAAGAAATGTTACATTCTTTATGAGACCATTATTTAAATAACAAGCCATAACTCAAAAAGTATTCATACAATAAGATATATTTTAGTACATTCTCTAGAAAATAGCATAAATATCATATTCAAAAAGTTTATAGAAATACATTCGTAACATTTTGAGTTATCAGACTCACCATGATAGATTTCTAACAATTTAAAAGCCCACTTCTGCTAGATCAAAGACTCACTTCCGGTTTTTCTAACTTTATAAAATTGATTGTAACTTGGCCTCTAGATAGCATATAAAAACAAAGTATGTTTCGTAAAGCCAATAGATATTTCTACTCAATAAAACAAAAATATCTGTCTTGACCGAATTATGTCATTTTCAATGTGTTCGGATACCTTAACACAAAATCGAGAGAGACTGGAATTTTTTTCATGTTACAGGATATTACACACAAAAAAGCAGCTTATATTCAACAAAATTAAATTAATCATAGTACAGTTTATGCATATAGATATGTATTCATGCATATACTTAATAAAAATCAATGAAACAAAAACATTCCCAAAATCAAATTTACTACAAAATTTTACAATACAAAAATCTATACAGATTTCCGTTTCTGATCAACAGCCTTAAGAAGCTCCATCTGCATTTTAAGCGAAATAAAAGTGTAATATTAATATTTGAGCGCCTTTTCCCCCTCATATTATCGGGTTTGTTGTTCTTTTATTAGCTTCGCACTTTAAAAATGTTTGAGCTCTATTTTTGAAATGCCCAAGGGGACTGAGATTACCCAAAAGAGCTTAGAAGTGCAAAGGCAGGAAACAAACATCCACCACACTCTGTTTTTATTAAAGAAACAAGTAATATAAAAATAATTGAGTCAATTCCTACATAGGTCAAGAAAGAAAATTTTTATTTTAATTATTTTTTATTAAATAATTACTATTAATATAAATAAGTATATACATATGACAGAATCACAATATTAAGTGGCAAAATAGAAAGCGATTTTCCTTATTATTTTCCATTTTTCTTTCTAAATAGGGTGTTGGACTAGTATTTTTGCTTGTTACTATTTATTCATTCATTAAATTTAATTATTCCAATAAAATAGTAGGATAAAAGAAAACACATTCTCAGAAATTAGACCATCCCAGGTGGGATTCGAACCCACAACCTTTGAATTAGAAATCCAATGTGCTATCCCTTGCGCTACAGGGACGCAACGACCGATTTTCCTTTTTATATATGAAGAAAACTGTATTAACATCAAGTGTCATCCACTACAAGTAAAAAAAAATGTATTTGAACTTGAGTGGATGAATTGAAAGTATTTTATTAACTATATTGAAAATTTGACCAAGATATAAACACACACACACACACACATATATATATATATATATATATATATATATATATATATATATATATATATATATATCATAGATTGGAGTAATTCTTAGATTGACAGGAGAAATGCAACGTGCAGCCGTTTATCATATTATATTTTATTTCAATATTCAGCAAAGCAGTCTACTCCAAGCCATGACAAAACGAGTCCTGTTTCAGCGTCGATCGGGAGCCAGTGCGTCGTTTGTTCACGTGGTTTTTCGTAAGTCCGTCAAAATAAAAGTCCTTATGCGGGAGGTGGGTTGAGTTGTTCTGGTAGGAGGTTTACCCAACTGACACTTGAAGGGCTGGGCATTCATCACATATACATATAGGGAGAGTGTGAACTAATAGTAGGAATTGAAAAAAATTATTCTTTTTTACAAAAATCTGCTTACAAATTTGAACAGAATCCACTGGCGCAGCTAGTTCTAAGTAGACCCTGTATCAAAATTCCTTTGGGGACTTTTTTTAGGTATGAGATCCCTGTTAGTGAGACTGTAGTTACATATGTTGGGACCCCTGTAGCTTGGGAGTCCCGTATCATTGATACGGCGGTAGCTGCGCCCCTGACAGAGTCGTTAATGATGAACCTCATAACTTTGATTCGATTAACGTCCCTGGCATCCGAACTAGAGTACTACTCTTTAAATTTCCTTACAACCTCAACATGCTGTCTTTGCGTATCGACAGATTTCTCGTGCAATAGCCTGCTAAATGTTGGGTCTTCAGCGACGCCAGGACTCGAACCCAAGGCTTCACAATAGCTTTCACCTTATATTGACGGAGAATCCTTTCAGTTTGTGAGTCGTATTCTTTAATACACACACATGTTAATTGAAGTTTATCTTAGCGAAAACGTTTCCTCATGGTTTCCAATCATCCAGATTAATTCTCTTCCATTCTCTTTTTAAGCTTTCTACGAGGCAATATCGTCGAATTTTATATTATATCCTTTATTTTTGAAGCCTTATTTATACGAAAGTTCGCATCTTACAATAATCTTTTTTGATAAAATCAATCCAGCTGCGATTTCACGAATTGAAAGTTTTTATCTTTTCACTTTGTAGAATGTCGAAAACTATGGGTAAAAACTTTTGAACCGAAATGTGTAAGCATATTTAAATACATTTTATTTTTGTAAATTAGAGTATTTAATTATTAATTTAAGTTTTGATTATTAAATTAAATTTTAATAATTAGACTTTAAATCAGGGATGGGCTCAGTGGCACTATGCACTACTCAACAAATTTGTCAAATTTTTGATTGGAGGAAAGTTGATTAAAATTTGTAAAGGACCTTGTTTGACAAACATATTATGTATTATGAGCATTTACAGAATTACGAAAAAATCTAAAAGATAACGAAAGATAAATTTAAACCTATTTTGTAAATTACTGAATACCATTACTGGAAGAATTTAATTGTTTGAAGAGAGAAAATTGCACGTACTCTGTTTTCCACTTTTGATTCTGCATTTCTAACAATAAGTAGAAGATCTTTTCTCATGTGAAAAATATTTTGGGGCCACAAAAAAATTGTTTAATAACTGAATGCTCAGAATCGTGGGAAATTGAAAGTCACAAAGTTCACCTGATTTTGTGATATGAAAGTAGAGTAGAGTGGTACGAGCACAAGGTTCGTATTAAAACTTTTATTTAACTATAATGAAGGGAAATAATTAAAAAAAATTTTATGTTGTCTACTTCTTATTTTAATAAATATATTTAAAAACGCAAAATATGAGTACAATTTTCATGTTTTTATTTTTATTGAAGAAATCGTTATATATTTTGTACTGTTTATTTCATGTAAATAAATATCTTTAAATAATGCTTAATTAATATGCAATAAAATTGTAAATTTTTTTATATTATTAACCACTATTCTCTAACTCTGCATGCATTTTCGCGGGAATTGAATTGTTTCAAAAATGTCCTACAGTGTAGCGCGCTGAATCCTATTCGTTGATTGGATAGGCAAGCCACCGATAAAAATTTGCTGACCCCTGCTTTAAATCATACTTTTAAGAAATTTCAAAAGCGTATTTTTATTGAAAAAATTATTGGTACTGTAGAACGTCGTTTATCCGAATCAATTGGGACCTGACACTGTTCAGGATACGCGATTGTTCTGATAACCGAATTCCGAATGCGATCCATGCAGTATATGAAACCGGACACTATACGAATATTGAAAATCACATCACATGCGGAAAACGTGCTTGAAGAAAAAGCAAAATAGGTGCAAAATGTCGCAATTTTACCTTTATTCTGGAAAATAATCACTTATTATTTTTTTTTTTTTGCTGTACTATTGTACACCTTTGTTTTTTCGCTGCAAGGTCTCTGATTCTAATGAGCAGAGTAAGTTGAGTAGGATAGCACTCTGATTGTTGTTCGTACCACTCCATAGCTGTATCTAAAACAGAAAACTCGTTAGCATTTGATGAACCCTTTCTTTTCTCGTTGTTGTTGTTGTTGTCCTCGTCTTCATCCGTTTTATCGTCGACAGGGTAGGATTCTTCTTGCACGGAAGTCACAATCTCATCATCATTTAGCATTTGAAATCCAGTCTTCTGCATCGCATGCCATCCAGGTTTCTAATCTTCTTCATTGCATTCTTGAAATCCTAGGATCGATTGGACAAAGTCGGTAATCTCCTCCCTGTGGTCGTCATTGAAGTCTTTTTCGCCTTCTAAATCTGGCCACAGCTTATTCCATGCATTTTTCGGGCTCTGTCTTTCGAGCGAGTCCCACGTTACGGCAAACATGCAGCAGGCGCCCTTCATATTGAGCTTTTTAGCAAAAGCAGCAACACTTTCTTCGTCGTTTTCTGCCAAATGTCACTTTTAGTCTCACGTAAAATAACTGTTGAGCATTAGACTGTTAGAAAACATATTCATATACAGTACATGTAGTTGACAAAAAAACAACTGGTCTAGATATTTGACACTCAGGATAAACAACGTTCTACTGTAATTTATGGAAATATTTTCTAAAATTCAATTGAAAGGATGTATATTATGATTTTATCTATTTTACTAACTTTCCCTGGAACCAAGAATATTTCATTATTTTCTTCACAAAATAATCTCCAAATAGCAAAGTGCATTTTCTGTTTAACGAACTTTTTCTCTTGTGATTCGAATTTTTTTTTCTCCCTATTTTTAACACATTTCAGAACATTTTTCAAATTATTTTCTCTTTTAGCACATTTTTGGTGGTTAATGACCTTGAAATGGTTTTACCAGTCGCCTAACGCACCGAGAGCATTGAAATTGCCGTAATTTTTCAAACAAGAAACTCAAATAAAAAACTTACAGATTTTATCATTAATTAAATTTTTGATGACGTATGTTGTAGTGTATGCTTAAAATTACTTGTTATAAAATAATGTATGGTTAAAATTATAAGTAGGCTTAATATTAGAAAATGTCATAAAAAATTCATTAATTTTCGAATAAATTATTTTTTAAGGTAGAAAATACTAAGGACAAAAAAAATGGGTATTTTTTCCCTTTCTTGTTTTCTTTGCAAATTTCCTTTTGATGAGTAAGTTATATAAAATGAATGAGTATTTAATTCGTTCAAAAAATAATCTGAATACTTACTTAGTTAAAATAATATATAATGCTCATGAATTAAAAAAAATTCATATGGTTTCTAAAGTATTGTTAAAGAGGAATCTCTATTTAACAAATTTTCCATATAATGAACTTTTTTCGGGATTTAAAGACTTCGTTAAGTTCTGGTTGACTGTGTATATTTAAAGCTTAACACATAAGTTATAACTATTCAAAAAAACAAAATTTTTTTTAATTTTACTGTAGAGGTATAGTAAAATTAAGAAATTTTTTTACCAATGCAAATTATTAAATTTGCACATAAAGTTTCCATTCTTTCTATAGGATAATAAATGTATTGCGTCAATTTTAAATATTCCAAATGTTTTCATGAAATTAATATAAAAAAACCTTGCATTAACTTAAGGTATCCGACTACATTCGGAACCATGATTTTGCAAAAGCGCATAAAAGGATAATTTTCAAGACATTTAGTGTCACTTAGATTAGAATACATGTATACAATTGTTTTAAGGACATTTTGACAAAATAAATTATTTAAATACAATATTTTGGCAAAAAAATTATTTTAGTATAATCTTTTTTTCAAAATGTTCTCCTTTTGTGAAAAATGCTTCGATTATAATAATATTTTGCCTGCATATAGCTCAAACTTCTCTACAGAGGCTCAACTAGGATTTTTGAAATATATAACTTAGAAGTGGATTTATTCATATTTTACGACAATAGAGGGGAGCATTTTTAAGAAAAAAATGCCAATAATTATTTCAATTGGTGGTAACTCTGAAAATAATGTGAATTTTTCAAAAATTCTAGCTGAGCTATATATAGGCAAAATATTATTATAATAGAAGCATTTTTCACAAAAGGAGAACATTTGGAAAAAAGATTATTCTAAGTTAATTTTTTGCTAAAATATTATATTTAAATAAATTTTTTTTGTCAAAATGTCTTTAAAACAATTTTATGTATGTATGCTAATCCGAGTGACACTAAATATCATGAAAATCATCCATTTATGCGCTTTATTAAACTCACGGTTCTGAACGTCGTCGGATACCTTAAAAGATTTTATTCAAATATCTTACTCTAATCATAGTAGTAAAATTTGATTAAAAAAATTCAGTAAAATTTAATCTGAAAAAAAATTAATAAAATTTTAAATTATAACTGTATTATCAAAACTTTTCAGTTTAGAATTGAAAATATATACTAAATTTGGCATAATTCACAATAAAAGTTGTTTTTTTCCATGTGACATAACTAAAATGATTTAAGGCTTTGACAAATAGTAACACATTATTCAAATAGGTATGTATTATTATTATTGCTGATACTGTTATATAAACATAAACGTATTCTATATTTCACATATATGTTCATTGCTCCTCAACTCTCCTATTCATCTGGAAATAAAATACAGTAGGGCCTCTACTTAATGAAGTCGCTAAATATCGAAAAAAAAGCTCGTTATATGGAAAATTTGTTAAATAGAGAATCATCTTTTAATATACTTTAAAAACCGCATGAAACGAATTTTGAATTCATAACACTAAATATTATTTTTAAGAAAGTAATTTTTCACATTTTTTTTAATATTAATATTTATTTATCTTATATATCTTATCCATCTAAAAGAAATCGGCAAGGAATACAAGAAATGACACAGTCCAAAAATACACTGTATATATTTTCAACTTTAAAAAAATAATTTTATTTTTAAAGTTGATGAATTTTTTAAAGATATTTTCTAATTTTAAGCCTCCGAGAAATTTTAAGCTTACATTACTTTATAACCAGTGACTTTATAAGCATATACTATCATATACATCCATACATTTAATTACTCATAAAATCTGTCAGTTTTTATTAGTCTGTTTGAAACATTATGGCAATTTCATTGTTCTAGGTGAGATAGGCACCTAGAAAACCAGTTCAAGGTCATTAATCACCATAAAATGTGGGCTAAAAAAGAGAATAATTTAAAAAAATGTCCTTATAAATATTTTTAAAAAGGGCCGAAAAAATTGAATTACAAGAAAAACAGTTCTTCAAATAGAACAGGCACTTTGCTTTTTGGAGGTTATTTTACGAAGAAAACAGTAAAATGTTCTAGGTTCCAGGAAAAAGTTCGCAAAATAGAGAAATTCGTAATATAGAGGTTAATTAAATGGAGGTTCGACTTATAGGATATTTGATTATCTAACTAGGGTCGCTTAATAAAAGCTTATTCCATATTTCAAATAGTAATCGATAGATATTCCCAAAGTTTGATTTGAAAGCTCTCTCTAGAGCTTTAGATACCGGAAAATCCGGCGTCTAACGCGCACATACACTTTCAAGCTGCATTTTTTAATTTTCAGGTATACTCGTCGTATAACGCACACCCCTTTTTTTACGAAGAAATCTGAAATGTACGAGTGCAATATTTTTATGTTTTGAAGTCATTTATTTGAGATATTATCCCAAAGCTTTCGAAAAAATAGTATACTTATAGAATTATGACCTCTTAAATTCTCATAAGGAATGCCATTTATTTTCAATAAACGGTGTTTCGATTTATGTAGAAGCCTAATTTTTTTTATGCTTATCTCATTTTTACTTTTAAAGCTTTCATTTCTTTTCCCGGCGTATAACGCGCACCCGTAAATTTCGATCTAATTTTTGTGTTAAATGTGCGCGTTGTACACCGGATTTTACGGTATAAGGATATAGCTATAAAAAAAATTGACTCTCTCTCTCTCTCTTTCACACGCACATATTTTTTGAAAAATTTCCAAACTGTGATTTTGCTATTCTTACTCTCAACTTTCAGTCTCATAATAAATATTCCTGTACTTTTCTAAAGTATGCATTTTTTAACAGTATTTGCAGATATAAACACGTTATAAATATTGTTCAAAAAAATCGATGAAGGAATGAAAAATATTTATTTCTTTTGTTCTATTTATCTCCTTATGAAAGTTCAATTAAAATAAATTTTTCTCTATATCTTTGTATTACCTCCTGAAAACAAAGAGAAAGATAGAAAATATTCATAGTTAATTGCTCTCCACCTTCGTATTAGCCAACTGGTTCGAAACAATGTCTTTTCTCTTATCCATTATTTACATGGATTAACTATTAATCTACCTCTCAAGAAATATATTAATCTACCTATCCTCGCATCTGCCATTTGAAAACACCTCTTCATTTTTTCCGAAATTATCTCAATGACATCCAACCCCTCCGACCCATTCCGTTCCTTTTGAAGACCGGTCAACCGTGGCACCGACTTCGCGTTCACGTGCTGGGGGAGTGAGCCTCTGTTGACGTTCCGTTACGACTTCGTGTTCCCCACAACAGACACACAGTTCGTCCTCCTCCACACCCGCCTCTGATTGGTCCCTTTTCTTTCGACTCAGAACTTAAAACAAAAGCCTATTACCACCGCATCCCTCTTATTGGTCCAGAAACTCTAACAGACATCCCCTTCTCCTTCCATTCTTCCACATCCCCCGCTCCCTACCATTTCTAGAATACAAACAAACCGAAATACACACACACAGAGCGAAGTAACTGCCGTAATACCCGGGCTTTGTCGTGCATTATCTGACTCCGGGGGATAAATATAAAAGAGATAACAGCAGATTAAGGCTTCATAAATAAATAATAAAAAGAAGGGGGAAAAGAAGAAAACGGCTCCATTGTGAACTTAAAGCGACTTTGGAGGGAGCAGATGGTTCGGATCAGCCAATAGGAGAGAGGCGTGACGAAGAGGTCGGCCAATGAGAGGCGACTTAGGAATCGACAAGATGACATCCCCCCTACACCCCCTGCAAACCCAGTTCTGGAGAATATCGTGTGAAAATAGGGAAAGTCAAAAGACACTGATCCGGCTTGGGAGACGCACGTGGAAAATTGGCGGTGCTCTATTTATGGGATCGTTTTAAGATATATTTCTCCGCTATAACGTCACCTTTGAATTGAGTGTATAAGAATACATATTTTCCGCTTTTACGATATACTTAATACAACATCTATAGATAACCAACTTTATTTATTGAGTTCTTGTGAAAAGAATAAGACTTAATTGAAGATAATTCTCACGCCTTTCTTTCTTTTTTATTTTGTTCGAAAGCGCCAAACCTTTAACTGAATGTGATAAAAAGATAAAATAATGGATTTTTCATTGTTCCGGCTCTCATTTCATGCCTAATCAGTGTTGCGACATTTCATCATCGGTAAACGAGTGACTCTTTCCGAGAGAAAACAGCTGTAAAGTGAACTGATAATAAACAGCGAGAACAAAAACATAGTTACAATTTCTTCCCACGTAATCATTTGATTCGAAAAGAAAAAGAAAGAAAAAGATACGTGCTCTCGTTGTCTAAACTGATTGAAGAACATTAGCGACAATGCAGCACAGCAAGTGACTATCTTTCGACATTTGGGACAATCGTCAAGACACGTCAAACATGTCTTGCAAAGCCACTGGCGATCACGTCAAAAGACCCATGAACGCTTTCATGGTCTGGTCTAGGGGGCAAAGACGCAAGTTAGCCCAGGAGAACCCCAAGATGCATAATTCCGAGATCTCTAAGCGTCTCGGGGCAGAGTGGAAATTGCTATCAGAAGCTGAAAAACGACCTTTCATAGACGAGGCCAAGAGACTAAGGGCCTTACACATGAAGGAACATCCTGACTATAAATACCGACCCCGAAGGAAACCGAAACCACTAGTCAAGAAGGAGACCTCTTACCTTCCAGCTGGTTTGTCTCACCCTTTTCCTCCACCCCTGGAGCCTCTGACCGCGAGGTATCCTCACATTTCCCATCACTCTTTGGAAAGCGAGAAGGCCGTCACTGCCAGAACTTTTCCACTGACCCCCTTACCTTACGTCTACAGCTCAATGGACAGTGGTCTGCCAAAGCTAAGGCCTGAACTCGGACTCATGAAACCTAGAGATCTGAGTGATGGACCACTAGGACCGCTTCCTACAACTATGTACAGTACAGCTAGTTCACTGCTTTCATCACTTTCCCAGTCTCACGCGGCAGCGTTTGGGCCCCCTTACAGTCTGTGTGGATGTGGGCCCCCTACTTATTTCCCAACTCCTGGGCCCTTACCGAGTCATCATGAACTCAGGTCACCGTTTGCATACCTGTTTGGAAACCAGATGAGAGGTTCCATCGGCATTCTAGTCCTCCAACGCTGCCGCCGAGTCCTATCGTCTAGCGGTAAATATGATGATTTTTCAGTGTGTGTGTGACTGACTCTCGCTATCCTACAAACATTTTTTAGACTTTAGGAGAAAAAAGTGTTTTTTCCATGTGATTGAACATGTAGTCATTTTTTTTTTTTTTTTTAGTGATCTAAAGTATTATTTTGTTTTACCTTATTTGTTTTTAATCGCAAATGTATATTTTTTTTACTTTGTTTCTTTTCAACTGAATCCCGTTCATAAAATATTCGTATCCATAGCAGCATGGTACTTAAGTAATTTATCCTATCTAAAATCTTAAAAGTTTTTAAAGAAAACTATATTTTGTTCACAAAAATCTTTTTGTAAATTTAAAATACCTTTACTTTGATTCGTCTTTGTTGTTATTAAACAACATGATGTTAGTGAAAGAAGTTTACTATCAGAACATGTTTTAACGATATGTTGAGCATTTGTTTTTTTCTGCTTGATTATTTTTATTCGTAACTTCATGTATTTCATAATAATATATTATTCCAAATTTTATGGAAAAGGCATTTAGAAATGTAGTGCATAATCTGTTATATTTCGGTAAAATTTTATGTTATGTATTAAATTTTTTTGAGTAAGTTTTTTCCCCTTTATCTGATTGAAAAGAAAGAATTTCAACGACAATTCCTTTAAAATAAGGTTCAGAGTCTTATTTATTTACATTTTAATATTTATAATAACTCTAAAGATAACTTTAACAGTGATAAATGAGTTTTCAAATTTGATTTAATTCACGACAAATACTATTATAATAATGTACTCTTAATGTACCCATGCAAAAAAAAACTTGTTATCAATATGAGAGTAAAATTGATAAACTTGAAATTAGATTTAGTTAAACTATAATTTTGTGGATCTTTTAATCATAGCTGATCTTTTAAGTTTTAAATTTTGCATTGAAGTGAAGCAGAAAATTCTGTTGTTTTAGTTATTATATATATATTTAGTTGTTCAAAAAATAAACTTTTTCACTTATGTCATGAAAATTACTGATTAGTTACTCAACAGATCAAAACCAATGTCCAACTACAAAAATTTATCAATAGAAATACTGAGTATAACTTAGATATTTATTTATTGATTGTATTTCTAAAAAGTATGTTAATTCCTTTTTGATCAGAAGTCAGATATTTATTTTATGGATATAATAAGTGATGTGATTGTCGTATTAAATGTTCACTATAAATGTTCCTATCGTGTCATACTCACTGCCTTTACAGACATTGCAGAACTTTTTGATTATTTTGTCAAGCACTGAAAAATAAATTCTTTTTTTAATATAATTTAACTTTTTTCCGTATACATAGAAAAATAAAATTTTAAAGTAATTCAGAATAATACAACTGTGCATAGTAATTAAAAACGATTTTGATCAATCAAAAAACGAAATATATTTTTTCGAACAAATATAAGGATTTCTAGAGAAATAAGAATTGATTAATAAAACGCATATTTTTATAAACACATAATTTATAAAATGAAATATTTACTATAAAATTATTTTTCATTTTTTTACATTTTTACCCAAATTTTTGAATAAATATATGTTAGTATATGTTTAGTAAAGTATATGTATGATTTGCCATAATGGGTTTGTTTACATTATTGCATGATTAAATTTCTTCATATTAAATTAACTGCTTTCATATTAATTAAAAGAAAAATAAACATTTAAATTTTAGATATATAGAGGAAATTGATGACCATGAGGACTATAGACAATGGATCTCGCAATTTTGAACCACATTCAAATTTTAGAGAAATAGTAATTCAAATGTTCAGTAGTAAATTCCTTTTAGAATCTACCCACTCCTGTTTAACTATTTCTGTGCATAATATTAATTTTAAATTCTGCATTCACCATTTATTAAAAATTTTAATTTCAAATTAACATAATGGTAAAAACTAGAGTTTAAAATTAAACAAATTTGGCATGCAAAGCTGTAATTATGCTTACATTCATATGCGATTTTATTAAATGATAATGAATTTTATTATTTGTGACATTTTCAAATTAAGAACATGACATATATGCAATGTCTGCACCAGATAAACACCTTATATCTCTCTCTCTCTTGAAGCATTCTTTTAAAACCATTGTTCTTCACTCTGATTATTAAATATTATTTCTGTAATTACCTATATTTAAATTAATCAAATTAATTGATTTTATCATCATCTTCCATTAATCTTAATTTAATCATCTTTTGTATCATGATATTACAATTAACCGTTTTAGCTTAATGTTTTTTAAACTTACCAAAACATTATGTAATTTTACTCCCGTCATCTCCCAATATCTGTTTGCAGATTTTTGAAACGATTATTTGCATTTATTGTCGCTACTGAATAGCTATTTTATTGTTACATTCCGAAAGAGAGAAAAAGTTCTGCAACGTCAACTAAAAGGAGTTTCACAATTATACTAGGAAACTTTTCCAAGGACTGTTCCATGTTTTCTTTTTTACATTTGCATTTTTCCCCTCCCCGGTGTCGAATATTGTAACTGTTTTCAACTAACGGCTCAAACTTTGCTCACTTTAAGAGGACTATTTCTTGAAAAAGAGTCGCAAGGAAAGTGTGTTGAATGTTCCTATTAACATTCCATTATTTATTTATGTGTTCATATGTACAAATGTATGATCCCTTTGCTAACATTACTATCTGTAATATTTGCAATTGTTATTATATATATATATAAAATAGTGCGGTGCTGATTATGAATATACGGCTGTGTGTAGCCATTTCATGAACTAGTATTACGCATTTAATAAATTATTTATAGATTACAGAAACTAAGAATTTGTGCCTCTGTCTTTATTATTTGGGTCGTGTGTTGTCATTTAGAGCAGACACAAATTGTGTAATTAAGTTAAACTAAATAGGTAATTTTCTTATAAATCTTTTTTTTTTTTAAAAAAAAAGTTGAGATATAATTTATTAACCTTGATAGTTTTTTATACGGAATATATATGTTACTGTAACACAAATTTAATTTAAAATTATCAAAATTTTATTTAATTAAAAATAAACTTATATTGTAATCTGTTCGTACGTTATCGTTAAAAGGTGAAATACATTTCTCATAAAATAGCAAGGCATTCAATGAATTACTTAACCAAGTGAATTACTGAATTCTCTCTAAAATTTAACTTTTTTTTATACGTGGAATAATGATAGCCTATAATATTAAAAACGGCACACGAAAGCCGTTTGAACCAGTGTGTTGTTTTAAAATAATCTTCTCTTATATTTAATAAAAGGAGGATTTATTTAATTTACGAGCAGGATTAAGTATTCTAGTAATTTATGTAATTATAAATTTCAAGAATTTAAATATAACAGTTGCTACACTATATCATGTTCTTTTTATTACTGTTCAGCTTATTTAGCAAGAATATTTTAATATCTATTAATTTTTTTAAAAAATTATTTATCAGTTAATCTATCAGTAATGCGAAGTGTATTTTTCGAGAGACATTAATTATTTATCATCAATCGGGTTATACAGCAGCAGACTTGTATTGCTGCCAAAATGTTTGGTTTTCAGTTTAACGGACAATCCTTAGTTATTTAAAATATATAAATCATAGATAAACTATGTAAAGTGTGTAATTATCAATCTATTATACACTTTAACATACTTGGTCAGTTATTTTAAGAAATATCAAAGGTATTCTCCGAAATTATTGAATTATGAGCTTTTAATGATAACACAAACGTCAATGCCTGTGCGACATTCTAAATTACATATTAAAGTACGTTCTATTATTTTATTAATACAAACAAGGATGCCATATCAATTGAAATCTTCTACAACCAATAACAGATGCAAGCTGTGTGCTTGAAACAGTTTTAAATAAATAACTGATAACTGTTAGATATACTACTGCTTGATTGAAAATTTATCAAATTATCTTTTGCTAGCCATGCAGAAAAAAATTCATTCGTTTCAATGTTCAAAAGAGATTTATTATCCACTCATGTTTATTCATGTTTCGAAATTAAGATTATATCATCTTAATAAATTTTAAAAAATTTAAAAATGAAAATCTCTGCTTATTATTTTTATTTTATAAGTTATTATTAAGTGTGAACAGTCAGTCGAAAATTGTTCCGAAATTACAATAAACTAACCGTTTAAAAACTGAAAAATCAGAGCAATTGCTTCCTTCATCTTTCGAAAAATGTAAGCACTAGACAAAGTTTATCAGATTATAATAAATCTATGAAGAATGTTACTTTATAAACAATCACATTTAAAATACACAATTATCGTTAAATAAAATATTGAATAAGTGTGTCTATCAATATACGTACTAATTTTTAAAATGTCTTAAATTTTATTAATTTTTTATTTACCTCAGTTTATCTTTAAGAAAATTATATTACGCTCAAAATATTTCTATTTTCTAATAAATGTTTGATATAAAATAATTTTACTTCTTTTTATATAATTTGACATGTTAAACGCTTTTTACATATCTTTCACGTCCAGAAAAGTCTTTGGAATAACAGAAGCTTTTAACTTGAGTTATTTATTTATTTATTGTAATGAAACTTGTAAAAGTGAGATGCTTAAATATTAAAAATGTTATCAACGATCAAAATATGTCAATTTTACTAGAACCATCCCCCCCCGTTAAAAACAAAATTTCGAAAAATGCAAAAAATACGAAAATATATTACGTCAAACTTATATGTATCCCCCTCCCCCTTAACATTTTATTTGGAACAATAAAAAGGGCTGTAACTCCAAGTACGAGTTCTTATGTTCCAATTAGTAAGATAACCAAGCTCCAAACTTAATCAAATAGCTTAGAGCAGTGAGGTCGTCAACCTGTTTTCCACGGAACCTTGTGGCTTCGCGAGGCATACTCAGGGGTTCCATCTGCAAAAAAAAAAATTTCAAAAGTGAGTGAGTGAATATTAACGTCGCTCTGTTCAGCTACACGAGGGTTTTTGGTGACGGGCCACGTAATTTTGAACCATGGTCAAGTGACGTGGACGACACCTGAGCTGGCAACCCCTCTCCTAACTACCACATCACACCAAAAAAATTTGAAAAGAAAATTATAAATGTGTATGAAAAATGGATTCACTTTCTCTAAGGAATTGAGATACCCGGAGCATATAGTAATGTTATTAATGAAGAAATTACATTAATATTACACTAAAAAATGTTTGATAACAAATATAAAACATTTTAATATTGTTTTACGTAAAAAATGTTGATCAAGTTTAAATATTTGATAGAGGTATACTCTTCTAAAGATGTAATAGGGTTCCCTGAAAACACCTTATAGTTCTCAGGGTTCGGTGAGCCCAAAAAGTTTGAATACCCTTGGCTTAGAGTATGATTTGAATAGATAAGGAGAAATGTGTTATTTAATCACAACGTGTTTTTTTTTTGTGGTTGTTGCTGTTGTTTTTGATTTAAGCCACAGTTGAGATTAGTTGCATTTAATTTTACACAGCACAAGTTTTTAAAAAAAATCATAACATTCTTAAAAAACAAATAAATTTTTACTCAATATATTAATATATTTTTATAGTTTAAAAATGATACATGAGATCTCTTTAATGTCTAACAAACGTTTAGGTGAATATTTCTAATAATATGAAATTAACTTGAAACGAAAATAAAGAAGACGAAATGTACGAGATATTATGGACAGAAAATGGATGGATTCAAATATAAATATGTAGCATATATTACGAGATACTTTTTTTTCTGCAAGTTATGAAATCGAAGTCTACCGAGATAAAATTAGAGCATTTTTCTGCATTATAAAATCTTCCTGCTTTATAAAGCATATTTAAAATTGAAAGGGGGATAGCCATAATTTTCCTACAATATTCGTTGTATACAATCCAACATGGAGAAATTTTCGTATTTTTTTCGAAATTAGATTCAGTTTACAATGAAAAGGGTGCATATTTTCCTCCTTCCTGCAGTGTCATTTTACTTTGAAAAATCCTCGAAGTATTTCACCCCCTTCATTTCATTTTCGTGCGATTTAATTTAGAACTATTGACAGATTTATGTAACCACAAGTTTGAAATAAAGCTCCAAATGAATATAATTATAAAATTATAAAAACACAAGTAATGAATATCCTTTTGGTTTGTATGTTTTTGTTCTTTACACTGTCTTATATTTTCAGTTGTAGAAATCATTTTTCCCCATAGAAATTTGTGAAGAAACTGAATTTTTTCAGTTTTAATCACAAAGTGAACTACAACACATTCTGCTTTTAAAAATATTTAAATTTCTACTCTAGTTAATTAGAATTATTTGGCAACCCAAATCACTATGAGGGTACACCTTAATTAAAGATAAAATGTGTGTACTTTAAATTGCAATTTCTCACAAGTGTAAATTTCACCACGAAATAGACATTTTTTTGAAAAATCTACTTGTCTGATAATTTTGAAGTTTTTTACGCGTTAATATTGAACAAATAAATATTTTAATAAGAGATCTTTGTCAAATAATTTTTTGCGAGTTAAAAAGTAGACACATTTTTCTCGTTTTGAAACTTTTTTTATACTACCCAACATTTGAATTTAAAAGGAAAATCTACTCAAAATATTTAAAAAATTCCCTAATCATAATAATAATAATAAAACAATGAATAAACACAAAAAATCTAGAGACTGTACGACCAGTTATTTTGTTTTAATATTTCTTAATGTCGATGTTTTTAACATTACAAAGATAGAGAAAACGTTGCTGGAAATATTTGAACTCTCGGCAAAGAGGGTCTCAAAAGGGGGGGGGATGCCTAATATAGTTTTGAAAACAATAATTTACTGAGAAAGGAAGCTTTTTTTCGAGAAAATGGATTAAAGGTTTTTGTGTTTGTACATCTGACTTCAATTTTTTAAAGAGGAAGAATTTAAGATAACATTATGTTTCCTCTAGTCATTTATGCAAAAGAAAATTTCATAAGTTGGTTTTATAACTAAGAGATATGGAACCGCAGACGAACCAAACAAACACAACAGCATTTAATTACATCTGTATTTTCCTCATAGAAACATATTGTTCATATTCAGTTTCTTTCCAAAATAATCATAAAATTAACGACAACAGGCTGTTATAGCTGAATATAGTAATTAAATATTACTAATTAATCCTTTTACAAATAATGTGACAATATTTAAAATTCTAATCAATTAATATCTAGATGAGGGGAATATATATATATATATATATGTGTGTGTGTGTGTGTGTGTGTGTGTGTGTGTCGTGTTGTGTTGTGTTGTGGAGTGGGAGGCTTTATTTCTTGATGATCACATTTGGATTGTTGATGTAAATAGGGTTGTATTGGTGAGGCATCCTTTTTGTAGATAATACTCCAATTTATTATTTTACATTTAGGCACTTAAACGACACATACATAGAACACATAATATAAACACATTTTACATGACGAAGACAACAAACGGGGTGAAATTTCCAGAGAATCTTGACTTTATACAAAATGCCGACAGGAAGTTCAAAATCCCTCCTGACTTCCAAGGATGTCTCTTTTCATTGGTCCTGATAATCGGATGATGTTGATTATATTATTTTTAATTTAAATGCGCCAAGCTTCTAATTTCAATGAGATAAAGTTACGATTATATCCTATTATACGGGTAATTAAGGTATCAGACAACGTTCAGAACCGTGATTTTAAAAAAGCGCAGACATGGATAATTTTCATGATATTTAGTGTCACTTTGATTAGAATACATGTATAAAATTGTTTTAAGGATATCCATAAATCATTTTAAAAATTTTACCGATTTCCACAATTTGATTTTTTTAATGGAATTCAATCTTGGTACGATATTTTGTACTTTACATTTAGCCTAGTTTTAAAAGTCACCAACTGTAAAAAAATTGAGTTAAATTATTCTCTTGGGGAAAATAATCATGAAATAAAATATTTTAAGAGCTATTGAAAAACATTTTTGTAAATTATTACATCTTTTAAACTAATTATTCTCTCCCGTGCTAAAATCGCAAAATATTTCGCGCCAGTTCCAAAATCAAAATATTTCTTCCGAAACCAAGTAATTACAGAGGAGCTAGTATTTTTAATTTTTGGAATTGATATCTGCTTATACAATATGTCCAAAATTGAACTCACATATATATGTATATACTTAGAACTAATTCATAGTACAGACCAATTTGTCATTTTTTAAATTTCTCCATCCATAAAAACCAAAAAATATAAAATATATTTTTATTTTCTCCGGCAGAAAGAGATCTTATGCCGATATTATTATTGACCTTTCTACAACTGAAGCGGTGGTGGTGAGCAAGAGGTCATGGTTAAAAACTCATGGCTGACGTTGTTGCTTCTGTTCGATTCCTGGTACCACTGAATATCCCCGCCCCATGAAGAGAGATTGATATATTTGAAATTTGGAAAGGCTCGGTACTATCACGTTTGAGTGGTGGGAAAGTTTGGACGGTGGGATGCAGTAACGTAACGGAGAACACTTGGGTCCCCCTGCCAAGTCAGGTTTTGGGCCCCCAAGTTGGATTTTACAAAGGGTCAATACAATAGTCAATAGTTACTTGACAATAGTCAGGCTGTGGGCTCTCTAGAGCCCTGCCCCCGCGATGCGGGGGTGTACGTTACGCCACTGGTGGGATGCCAGCCATCTTTGTCAATAGACCAACTTTTTA
The DNA here is from genome assembly GCA_019973935.1 of Trichonephila clavipes. Classification (NCBI taxonomy): domain Eukaryota; kingdom Metazoa; phylum Arthropoda; class Arachnida; order Araneae; family Nephilidae; genus Trichonephila; species Trichonephila clavipes. The sequence goes on along the minus strand of BMAU01009659.1, from coordinate 95,793 downwards.
AAAAAATGTGAGGTCCAACGCCAATAGCTCTAGTCTCGCTTCGAAATGCGGCTTTTATAAACAGTCTTCTACAGCTGTATTGCACCATTCATTATGAAGTCATCGCCAACTAACACATTTTAAAAAAAAAATGAACCATGAGCTGAAGTATGCTACCCATTTAATTTATTTCTGTAAGACAACTAATCCATTCGTTTTTATCTACTTGCATGAAACAACGATACAAAGTGTTTGTTCAAAGCATTTCATTAAGGTAAACAAAAACACAGCGTTTCAATATCTGTAACCTCTAACCTTGAAGTACTTTTATTGATTTCATTAAGTATTTTTCCCGCCCCGCCATTGAAGAGAAAAGTGGACCTCTCCCCCTCCGCCAACAGAAATGCTGATAGGGGATGACTTCACAAAGCACTCGAGAGCGGTAAGGCATTCTCTTGTATCAATCTAAATTCTAAACAAAAGACCGACGTTATTGTTCTGCGCATAAACAAAGCCTGCCGCCCTCTCAGCCAACTGCCACTGCCATATCCAAAGGTCAAGTTAATGCCGACTCCTCGAGATAACGGTGCTGTACCTCTTTTGCCTGCTGCACCTGCCCTGTGGAGGCGCACTTTTATCTTTCCACGAGCACCTGGACACTGATAAAAGGGAACTCTTCTCTCGCTGCGCGGTTTTGGCGCCCTTTTTTGAAGAACAATAACAAAGAAGATGAGTAATGAACAATCGCAAAGCAATGAAGTTAGCTAAATGTATCAAAACCAAATTACTTAACTAACATTGTACTAATAACATCACTCTTAAAACACTTCCAGGCTCATTTTATTTCGGGATTATGGATTAAAAAAAATGTCATTTTTTATGCATATTTTCAAATACATGTGTTTTTGAACATTATAGCACCATTCACATAAATATTTCTTAAAAATTAATGCAAAAAAAAATCTATTTAAATAAATGTGTAGTTTACCTGTAAAGTTGGCTTTCTGTATGCAGAAATCTTTAGACTGCTGAGTCAATTCACACTAACTATAAATATAAATCTTAGAGAACCTAGCTTTTATCTTGAATTACAAATTTTATCTATATATTTTGCATTTACATAAGCGATTAGGAAATTGTTAATCAAAATTTGATCGTGTAGGATTAATTTTAAAACACGGTATTGCACATGACCCGATATCGCAGTTTGGAAAATAGAATCTTGTTTCTCTTCTTCCCTTTACTGTCTCTCTTTGAGCAGCAAATTACACACTATCGTGTTGGATTAGTTTCCTTCTTTGCTGGGAGAATGTAGTCAACACACACAAAGTGTCTTTCAGACAAGCGTGAAAAGATGGGGGGAAAGGACAAAGCAAAAGGACGTCCTCTTTTTGCAGAAAATTCCCCCCAGTTCCTTTTCAATTATTTAAAACCATAAAAAAGCACATGCGAAATATTTCGGGAGAAAAAATTTAAAAAATTAAATTTCAGTCTACATTTTTATAGTGCCCGAGCTACACTCAGGAAGAGCTAAGATGATACGTTTAAGCCTGCCCAAGCTCAGCTCGGGAAAAGCCGGGCAGTTGTTAACTAACATTGGATTAATAGCATCACACATTAATAAGCTAATATCAGGACATAGGCTACTACTGTTGAAGGCTTTCGAATTTCTATCGTAATGCATACATAAAAATAATCGAATATCATTTGCCTAAAGTTTTAAAGGGTTCTCTTCGCGCCCTTCTATTAATCCTTAAGGGAAAACTCTTTTTATGCTTCGTTTGATTGGAAAAGCTCTTTCCGTATGGAACCGTGATTTTTGAAAAGTTGAACTACTATTTAAAATGAAGAGAATTGAGTTCTTGGAGGAAGATAGCAATATTAGACGTGTTGACGTCAGATTAAATCAATTTACATTCGATTTGTTAACGTATCGAGAGAAAGGATTAGGAACGTCGTGGCTAGAATTCAAGGAATCAAGTTGAGTACCTGTATTAAATCTTTTCACGAAAATATTTAAAGTAAGTTAAAACTGACTCGCTTCCCGTTAGCTATAACTAAAGTTGATAGTAATTGAAAAGCTAAGCAATAAAAAATTGATTTTTAAAAGATTTTGGCTTGTCTTCACACCATTGCAATCAAGAGTTTACAACAAGTTGTGTTAATTAACACAACTTATAATGGGTATTAAGTTAAAAACGTAACATAATGGATATTAGTTTAAAAAGTATAATTAAATTGGGGACATCAAATTCAACCAATAAAGGTATTATTTTTGTGGCGGAGATATGTTCCTCAATTCTCTTTAAATATGATACCCGAACTTATGTTTTTCTTGAATTTAATTACATTGATTCTTTTTCAGAAAGGCGACAATTTTTTTGCTAAAATTCAGTTGCTTGTTGCAACACTCATTTGTAACTTTTTAATTACGTATTATAGGTATAAAATTCAACGAAAACAAAGTACGGAACGAATTTATACTAACAGAAATTAGCTCCACATTTTGAGAATTTATATTTATATATTGAGAACTTATATTTATTTATTTATTTTACGAATGATCTTCTTAAAACGCGCGTAAATTTTATAACAATTGTTAAAAAGTTTTTATTAAGTATGTTATTAAGTTTTAAGCATATTTGCCTTTGTGGCTATTAAACTAAAGCTGAAGGCCGAAAGTTAAAAAAAAAGAGGTTTATGTAATTTATCAATCATTGCCGTAATTTCTCTCTCTAGAGCTTAATTCTCGAACATTTCAGTTAGCCAACTACCTTTGATAACGATACCGTACTGATAAAGGGAGAGATAATGGAAAGCAATGATTTCATACAAAAATTTCATTTTAATTTGAACTTAAACTGCAAAGTTTAATGCACTGCTACAAGTAGAATATCACCAGTGGTCTATTAGTGTCAGTTCAAAAGATTGATTTAAAAATTAATAGTCTAAGTCAATAATATATATTTATTATAGACTTTTTAGGAACCTTAACATAACTCAATACAAGAGTCTTTAGAACTCAAAAATACTTTTTGCATAAAAAATATTTAAAAAAACATTTATTAATCCATGGACCATTAAAAAAAGAGCATTTTAATATATGTTAACCATTTGTTCGCATAAACAGATTTGTACTTTTGAAAAAAAAATTAGTATTATTTTTAATTTGTTAAGATGACTACGTTTCGAACCATAATTGTGCAAAAGCTTGTAAATGTGCAATTTTTTTATATATTTAGTATCACTTGATATCAGAATATACATATGAACAAATAAAAAAATTACATACAATTTTTTTGGCAGAAAATGAAGAAAAATTAGGGATTTTCAAAATTCTCTTTTTATAAAAATGTTTTTTATAATAATAATGTTTTCCTTTATATAGCGAGGACTTCTCAACTGGGCCTGAACTAAGATTTTTGAAACATATAATTAAAAGGCGTATTTATTCGCTCATGTATTTTAATTAATCAAAGTAGAGAAACGTTAACAAAAAATTCCGGTTCTCATTTCACTTGATCGTAACTCTGAAAGTAATGTGAGTTTTTACAAATTCCTGTTTCAGGCTCTGAGAAAAGTCTTAGCTATATTAGAAAAAAATACTATTATAGAAACGTATATATACCAAAAAAGAAGTTTTGAAAATACTTCATTTTTTTCTTCTTTTTGTTAAAAACTTGCATTTAAACAATTTGTTGTTGTAATAATAGTTTAAAAGCAATTTTACATGTATATTCTAATTCAGCTAAGTATCATAAAAATATCTATTTATACGTTTTTTTTAAATCAGTTTCAAATATAGTCAGTCATCTTAATCCAATTTATCTATCAATTTGTTCATCTTGCATCTTGATTCTCAATTCTACACTATTAAACTGAATCAAGTTAAAAAAGCGTTTCTGATTTTATTTAGTTATTACTAGTAATTATTCATTTATTTGCTACATTTTTTTTTTTTTTCCTTCCTACATGCAAATAAATGCATCGACCAAAAATATAAATTCATATTTTTAAGTTTCAGTATACAATCAGCGCCTACTCGTACAAGTCCTTTATTCAAACAGAAGAAGTTGTCAGTCTGAAAAATATTTAAAAATATAAAAAGAAGGGAAAAAAAGTCTTTTAAAGCAAGAGGATTTAATCATTTCATTCCCGAATGATGAGTGATTAGCCTTGAGGGGTGAGGAAAGAATGGCGAACTTGAGTTTGATTTCGGTGGAAAGAAAAGAGGGTGGAAGATTTCTACCCGCAACCTTCCTGAGCTCTGCTGAGCAGAAATCCTAAGTAAACACGGAAGTGGCAAGTCAATGGATTTGCAGAAAAGCTTCAACAAATTGTTTTATGTTCATTCTATTTTTCATGTACACAATTGGACCCTGATTTAACGAATTCATAGGGACCGAACATTTATTTATAATTAGAAAACGCACTTTTTTCGATTCCTACTATTAGTTCACGCTCTCTCTTTATATATATATATATATATATATATATATATATATATATATATATATATATATATATATATATATACATATATATCATGTTCAAATTTTCAATTCTTAATAAAGTACTTTTCATTCTTCCGCTCAAGTTCAAATACATTTTTTTAAACTTGTAGTGGATGACACTTGATGTTAATACAGTTTTTTCAAATATTTATTCTTTAATTCTATTTAATTAATGAATATATAGTAACAAACAGAAGTTATAGTCCAGCAAGCTATATAAAAAAGGAAAATCGCTCGTTGTGTCCTTGTAATGCAATGGATAACGCGTTGGACCTCTAATCCAAAGATCGTGAGTTCGAATCCCTCCTGGGATGGCCTAATTTCTGAGAATGTGGTTTCCTTTTTCTTTTCCATTTTATTGGAATATTTAAATTTAATTAATGTATAAATAGTAACAAACAAAAATAATAGTCCAATACCCAATATAGAAAAGAAAATGGAAAATTGTAAGGAAAATCGCATTCTATTTTGTCACTTAATATAGTGTTTCTGTCCTATGTATACACATATTTCTAAAAATTGTAATTATTTAATAAAAAGTAATTAAAATTTAAAAAAATGCTGTCCTAAGTAGGAATTGACTTTAAAAAAATTTTTTTTTTTTTGCTATTACTTGTTTTTTAGCAACTAAAAATATTATTAGAAAATTATTACTCACCAGTTAATTGGAAAATTTAAAATACTAACTAATAGATACTTGGTAAACTTCTTGATTCTTAACTGGAAAGAGTTTTTTTTTTTTTACTTCTTTTGAATTTATGCAGAGAAGAAAATACTACCTGATTTACATTATATTGCGTGAGGTACGTTTTCTCAATTTCCGAACAATGTAAAACATCAGAAAATGTAAATTTTGATAGGAGTTTCATTACCAATTTTTGCATCAAAATCGTTATTCATTGGCTCCAACAAATCAACAATTTCCTCATCTTCAATTGCACAGATGGACAATACGTCATCGAATGTAACATAATCTTCAAAACCTATCATAGGAATCACTTCTTTCCATATCAGTTCTTCAAGTGAGTAAGTATTAACGTCGCGCGCCCATTATTCAACTACTCGAGGGCTTTTGGCGAAGGACCTCGTAATTTTGAACAATGTGGACAAAAAAGTTTTAAATTATATTATTCGATTTTTTTAAATATGGAAAGCCGTAATATCTTTTGATATAAAATCAATGTCGTTCATTCAAAAAAGTTTTTAATATTCCATTTTTGTAATTCACTCAAAAATACTGATTCTTGAGAACATTTTGAGTCTAACACATTTAGCTTTCCTTCAAATTCAATTTTAATTTTCCCCAAATTCAGTTTTGTGAGAGAGTTATAAATATTTATTAACGTAACTACACGAGGACTATTGGTGACGGACCTCGCAATCAGGAATCCTGGGAAAGTAATGAAAACGACACCTGAGAGTTGTCACCCTCTTTCTCCTAACTTCCACACCGAGGATGTTTGAACACCGACAAAATCAACGAGCATCGCTCCCGTACAGGGCGGGTCTTCAACGATACTAGGCTCGAACTGATGGCACGCTGGTCATGAGTCCGTTACCTTGACCACTAGACTACCGCGGCCGCGTCCTTTCAAATCAAACATATAATAAACCTCACTTCTCTAAAAAGTAGAGTAAATTTAAAAACTTTTAAAAAATTCCTTGCTTTTAAGAGTGGGATGAGGAAATATATAAATGAATTTCCTATCCAATGGGCTGCACATTTTACTTTCGAAATTTACCGCTCACAAGAAAAGTTTTCTTTTTCTGTTCCGGACAAAAAGTTATATCATTTGAAAGGAAATCCAATTTTTCTAATCCAAACTATAATTTTAAAAAAAATTTTACGCTGTTGAAATAATTTGTTAATTTTGAATTTTTTCCTTTATTTTAAACAGGAAAGAAAAAGTTCGCTAGATCGCAAAATTCGTTAGTTGGGAGTTTGGTAAGTCAGGTAGTTCTGCAATCCGAATGTATAACTTGCATTCTTAAGATATTCTGTCTCCTTACATTATTTCGCCTTTGATGTCGAATCCCATTTTTATTTCATATCATATTCATTTATAGATGTTTAAAAATCGTATCAATGCATGTAGAATGAGAACTTATACTTTTAGAATGGACTGAATATGTGAAATTTATAATTGCTATAAAAGTCCATAAAGAGATTGTGTAATATAATTTTTAAGTAAACCAAAAGTATAAATTTTAATAAAAAGTATAAATTTTGTAAATCATTTAATAGACTGTGAAATTTTCTTGATTAAAAACATATTAATCAAAAAGAGGAGCGGATTAAACTCTCCTTTATGCAATTCTTATACTACATACAATTTTTTAATTGTTGAAACATTTTTATTTCTTTAAAAAAATATTTGTGCAACATTTATGTATAAACATTAGAACAGAAATGGAAAAACAGTAGATATGATGGAGAAATTTCCTTCTCCATGATATATGTCTATATAATGTGTATGTGTATATCTAAACTAAACGATCAACGATAAATAAGCTTGGGAATATTTCAAGTTACTTCAAAAATTAAGTAGTTATATATAAATATATATATATATATATATAGTTTTATATATATATATATATATATATATATATATATATATATATATATATATATGTATGTATATATATGTATATATATATGTATATGTATGTATATGTATGTATATATATGTATATATATATATATATATATATATATATATATATATATATACAGTAGCGCATACAAAATTTTTTCAAGGGGGGGGTTCAGGGTCGAAAGTCCACCATTTTGGTATCAAGCTCCAATACGCCGCCCAACATATACTTTTGATTTTGTCGATTTTCGGCAACAAAAAACAATACAAAATTAATTATTGAATGAATAATTAGCATTAATTAATAAAATTAATTACTAATAACAAATATATAATTAAATTTTATGTAATATATACATAGGATTATAACCAATCGAAAAAAAATCAAGGCCTTTGGGGGGGTTCTGACCCCTAGGACCCTCCCCTTGTTTGTGTCACTGTATATATATATATAAATAATTTGTGTGTGTGTGTGTGTGTGTGTGTGCATGCATGCGAACGTGCGCGCGCGCAATAATATCAAAAATGGTAAATTTTGGTGCTCAAGTTCTACAATGCAGCATCAGAGAGAGGAAGCTTTGCTCATTCGCAAGAGGAGGAATTTCCCTTTTTTATATGCAAGGGGAAAAATGGGAAAAAACGTCATATAAAATACATAATCCCATGTTTAAGTGAAGGGAAATCTAAGTTATTTCCAGAAATTACATCATTGCTTTAAGCAATAGTTTCAATAGTAAGGATTATGAAGTCATTATGATATTCTTATGCTTGGAATCCCTAATAAATCTGTCAAAAATTCAAGGACTAATCTTTTTAACGAGGAATCATTCATAAATTTATCAAAATAATGTTTCAAATATTTTTTTTATTTTCTCCATCATTACATTATTCCTTTGGAATGCAAATAAAAGCACCTTGGCAGTATTTGTGAAGGTTTTACTTATTTCATAGGATATTTGCTTATTATACCTTTCCTTCCCCTCCCCCATACCGCACGCCTTTCCCCGGGGAGCGCACGTAGCTTGCAATCTTAAAACTGAACAAATTATCAAGGTAAGAGTTAATTTTTTGCGTATAATTTTAATATATGTTCAAATTAAAACTAATAACATGGATTGTGCAGCACTGATACATTTATAAGTGCATTATATCAGTGTAAACGTCTATTTTATTTTTTATTATGTCAAAAATTATTTTGTTTGATTACTTTCAGTAAATTTGTGACGAATCTTTTCGGCACCTTTCTACTAATATTCTTAGGCGTCTTTGGAGATTGTAAATTCGCGTATATTTCCAATCACCTCTAAAAGAAGGAAATGGGATACGTAAAGTAGATAAGGTATTTAAGGAGAGCGTTGATACTTAGCGGAGAAGAAGGCGATTGAGCCAGCAGAAGTAGTGACGAGATTTGCAGGATTCAATTGGATTAAGATATTCGAGTATTGCTGTTATCATTCAGCGAAGATGCCTTAGGAGAATTAATCTACCAGAAGAGATCCTAAGTACAACCAGGTGATATATTCTAGTTTAATACCACTTACCACAAGTGTTAGTTTAATAAAATTAGTTCAAGTTTAATGAAAGCTAATAATTCACGTTGCGTGTATTTCTCAGACCTATTCCAATAAATCTTCTTGATATTGAGCGTAGTTATTGATTAATTTCATATTTCGTAATTTAATTTAATATTAAAGGTAAATCCCTTTTTGACGTAGACATATAGTTTACTATTTGTCAGTAGAATTTTGACATTTGAACTAAGTGAATAAATATAATTTATTATTATACAAATGGCGTCTGGTCATTCCTTGCCTCAAATTAAGCTTAGTGTCCAGGGTGGAATCCAGGGGGGTTCTCACAAATTGATGATTTTTTTTAAAAAAATAATCTTTTGTTTTAGACTTTTCACAAAATGGTCGGGTCCCCCTCGTGGAGTTATCAAGCCCCCTGGAGGGGGCACCCAACAGTTTGAGAGACGTAGCTTTATACAAAAGTAGGACTCCTGAAAACCTTTTGAATAGACAGTAAATGGCATACGTTGCCAAATACACGAACAGCTGGCAATCCCTAACAAATAAATAGGCAAGATACCCAATTTCACAGACTTGAGCACAAACCAACTTGACCGACTGCTGTCATTCGATTAAATAAATAATGAAACTGCATGGTGGTAGACTTAGACAGGAACGACGGGCCTGCCTTAATAATGCATTCTTGATCCCTGTTGCAGTTGGCATATACCATACTTACTCGAATCTAAGCCGCACTATTTTTCCAGTGTTAATGCTACCAAAAAATCGGGTGCTGCTTAGAATCGAAGGCAAAACATTTGTTTGATAAGGGGAATTGAGTTTTCACCCCTTTCAAAAGAAAAAATGCCACCGTCCATTCTGACCATTTGCATCAATGACTTACTTGATCCCATTCTGCAATTAATCTCCATTATATAGTCTATCCTAAACGTCGTTGCCTGCTCGTATTAAATAATTTTTGTGTGTGTGTGTATGCTTGCTTTTAATCGCCTAAACATCAAATATATCGGTAAAAGCATCAAAAAGAGTTCACTGTGATGTAAGTATGAAAAGCGAGACAATGTTATATGCAGAAAAAAAGGAAACAGAGCAGTGGCCACTGAAAATTTGACACGGATGATACAAATATACGTCGTTGGAGTAAGCAAAATGAAATAATTTTTGTTTATAAATGTATTCAACAACCTTTAATAATTCTTTAACATTCTTCTATAATACATTTAAAAAAATGTTGCATAACAAATGCATTGGATGGCACGGAAGACGGAAGACAATACCGTGTGGAAAAATGGGCGACGTCGACACTCATTCCGAAGTCAGGTGTGACAATGAGAGTGACGAACCATTTTCGAAACTTAATACTCACGGTTAGAGTAATTATAGGTTCCTGTATGTGTTTGAAAATTTTTAATACTGATAAAATAAATTAATTACATTAACTTCTTATTATTACTCATTAAATTTTTTTAAAAATTTTTTTAAAGTAGCAGATATTTCTGAAACTATGACACAATTGTTTTTTTTTCTTCTAAAGCGTGTAGAGAATTGGGGATGTGGCTTAGAATTGATGACAACATTTTTTCTCAAAAACCTTTTCAGAATTTAGGGTGTGGCTTAGAATCGATGGTGGCTTGGATTCAAGTAAATACGGTAGTTCGAATTTCCTAGTTTTTTGGAGAATAAGGCCGGGAATAACACCTGCCGATTAAAGCTATTCAGATTATGATTTGATTGAGTCGAGAACAAGAATAGCCCCCTGCCTTGAAGCTGAGGCCCTTGGCTTAGGCCCCGGTAGACCATGCCATGAGACTTCCCTATAGACTGCTTTTTAAGATGAAAAAATTCAATACACATACGAGGGTGTTTGAATTAGAGTATTATCATAAAACAAAACAAAAAAATTCATAATATTGTTTATTGCTGAATATTGATATGAAGAACAAACTTTATAACAGAAACAAATTCTGAAATTGTAACATGGACGTGATAGCCTAGGGTCATAGTCATGAAGTCGTGGCCGGAGTGTCATGAGTTCCAGCTCTAGTGTCACAAAAGACTGGTCGTCTAGAGAATCTGACGCACGTTAGATCTTTTGAGGCTCAAAGTCCTTCCGATGTCGTGTTGTGGTAGTTTGGAAAAGAGAGTGCCAGCTCAAGTGTCCTCCTCGTCACTTGGCAGAGTCCGTCACCAATAGCCCTTATTTTGTTTTGTAATGCTACGTTAGTACACTTACAGAAGTCGCGAGAGTTTTCAGTGTTAACTAAAACTAAGATATACATATTATTTGATTCGAAATGAAAGAGCTTCAGTTTGTGAGAAAATTGTTCCCGAGAGAAATTTTTTTTAAAAAAAAAAGAGTCATTTTTTAAAAAATTTTCTTGTTTAAATGAAAATTGCAACGTAATGATTGTATCAAGAAAATTCTGTAGGCGCAAGAGGGTAGTTTTTTTTAAGATTATTTGCTTACATATATTGCTTTTTGCTTTTACTTTTATGCCCAGTACATCACAAAGACCTTCTTCGGGGTGGCCTTAATTTTTTTATCCCGCCAATACATCTGTGATGCTCCATCATAACGGCAATGACATCATCAATCACCCTTTCGGCAACTAAGGAGCGTGATTGGTGAGGTTCACCACAGCTGCCTCCTCCAGAAATCAAAAGAGCGCATTATAACACCAGCAGGGAACTACAAAAGTGTGATTGCCGAGTTGGCAAATAACGTTATGTCCCCGAAAGAAGATTGGACGGACGAGGAAAAAAACAGAATGTAAACCTGTGTGAGCTATCAGAAGTGGGTTTTTTCATCAGTTAGGGAAGTAGGTGGTGTTTTGTGATCTCCCCTTCAAAGGAATTATCATACAAATGACGAGTAAGAGGAAACATATTTCTGGTGGCGAGTTAGGATGGCATTTAAAGATGCAGAAAATAATACTAAACATAGTATTATTTTGGATTTTCTTTTATTCGAAATTCAAATATGATTATATTTTATGTATGTTATGTTAAAACCTCTGACGGCTCTATTCGCATCCTTCTGATTAACAAATCCTAATGAGAAATCTTTGGTCATTAATCCTTTGTCCACCGACGGTACTTATAAGTACTTCTTCCTTTAAAATTACATAGAATTAACCGTTTTTACGAATATTATTACGGTACTTGGCAGGAATATTCTTTAAAATCCACTCTTCTAAGATATATGGCAGCCTGAATTCTATGATGAGTATTTTAGCGGGGAAGGCCAATAGTTTTATAGCAGAAATTCCGTTTTCAGCTGCCGGTGTTTTCAGCGGATTGCAAAGATTATCATTTTTGTCCCGAAAAAATGGTTAATGTCAAAAAATTTAAGTGTCTAATTTTTTTTATGTTAACGAAGACCTTAGAAAACGATTTGACTATTTACTTTAAGTAGACAGTGAATATAATTAATTTTACAGTTGAATATCTTTAATTAATTAATTAGTTCTAACGGATTAAATTTCCCAAAGTTAAGTATTTTGTTTATGTATATCCCTTAATTTTCAATGTAGTGATTCAAAAAAAATATTGCATAAAAAAACTGCAGTAAATCATAATGCGGTAGATAAAGCGTTAAAAGCTATTTTATTTGCAACGAACACTCTGAAGAAGAGAATGTGATTATGTAAATTAGGTCTATTACTTACAGTCTAAGCTTTCAAGCTAGAGAAAGGAAGAGAGAGAGGTAGGATAGTTTGCTAGAGAGAGAGTGGAACAGTGATTAATCATATTTATAGTGTAACGCAGATATTTGTTATTTGATAACTGTAATATTTAAGGTGACGATTTGTCACTAGATATTGAATAAAGATTAGTTAGCTAAGAAGGCAGTGTATATTCGAACCTGAAGTAAGCGTACTGGTATTTAAAGTCTTCTCATACTTTGCGTACTTTTTTAATTGAATCCATATAGCTTTAATTGGGTGCATCTCTTAGTTTTGATTGATTGAACTTGTGTTGCTGATCGTGTTACAAATGAATTAAGTCAGTTGTTTCTCAAACTGTAGGACGCCCCCTCTAGGGGGGCGTGATAACCCTACAAGGCGGTGCGAGCGTATCCGAAAATAAAAGATTAATAAAAGAAAATAAGTCGAAAATAAAAGATTATTTAAAAAATTATCAATTTACTAAAAGGAAACAAATGTATTCTGACATGATAAAAAAATACACATTTTCTCTGATATAGTATATTTATAAATGTATCATTACGACACAATATATTTGATACGGAGTATCAATACTAAGCTAAGAACAAGTTTAATAATTACTAGTGATTTTTTTCAATGGGCTTATCAAACACAAAATTTAATACTTTGTACGGTTTAAAATTAGGGTCGTATTGTAGCTTTATATAGCGTCAAATTATTATATATTATTACTACATTAAACACATTGTTATTGTATGGGGAAGGGGGGCGCGATGAAAAGTCTGATTGAAATTTGGGTCGCGAATATAGAAAGTTTGAGAAGCACTGGATTAAGTTATTTTGAACATGGCTAGTCTTCCTTCCCTTTCTACCACATCTCTAAGCGTGGATCCGAGATCCTTACAAACCTAGTTGACCACTATGAACTTTTGCTGGCCATATGCCACGTACATGTAAATTATTGCAATCTCTCAGCGACGCTTCAGCTAAACCGGCTGCTGATTTTTGTAATTAAAGGCTTTGCGATTTTAGTTTGTTCATTGCAAATAAAGTTTTTACTGAATTAACTTCACCATATTCTTCTGCATCGTTAACAATAGATCCTGGTACTATCTGCATTCAACATCTACCATATCTCTGCATCATGGAATTTACTACTTGGGAATTTAACATTTTTTTTTATTTTAATGGGCTAAGGATTGGAGTTTTTTTTATTGCAGACCTAGTACATTCCCCGGAAGCTGGTATCTCTTTTTAGTGCGGCAACATACAGGCGGATATCAATCGCCGCAGGTCATTTTGACGCCCAATCACCGCAGGTCCTAAAGGGAGGCACCTGAGCTCTGCGATGCGAACCTGTACCAGGATTTTTAATTTTGCCGCGAGCATCCAAGCCAAACAAACACTCTAGGGATCTTTTACATGCCATATAATCATACGACATGGCCGCTGTCAATTTTCTGCATCAAGAAAATCCACCGACTTGGGTCATGGTTGAACACGCAACCTTGGGCGCAGAAGGCCAGCGACAAACCAACCGCGCCACGCAGCCTTTTGAAGCTAAAAAATTCTGTTTTAAGTTATCTCATAAGGTGATCTATAGAAGAAGGCTCTTTTATAAGTCCGCTTAATTTCAATGATAGTGTATTTTGTTTACCACAATCTTTATCATCCCTAAATCCCTATCCTTTTTAAACCCCTGATCCTGACTAATGTAGCCACGGTAGCCTAGTGGTCATGGTCACGAGCTCGTGGCCGGCGTATCATGAGATCGAACCCTAGTGCCACAGATGACCAGATACGTTACGTGACCAGATTATATACGTTAAATCTATTGTGGCTCGAAGTCCTATTGGCGTGGCTTAGAAGTTGGGATAGTATGGTACTGGGCTAGATGTCGTCACTTGACCGTGGCTCAAAATTACGAGGACCATCGCCAATGACCCTCACGTTGCGTTAGAGAGCGACGTTCATAAACACTCCCTGGTTACCTGATCTAACATTACATGAAGCTGAGTCAAGCTTTGATGGATGAGATCTCCCACCCATCAGTGTTCGAGAGTTAGAAGGAAGATTAGCGGTAGTCAAAACAGTCGTACCTCTATATAACGAACACCTATATTGCGAATTTTCCTGTATAGCGAACTTTTTCCTGGAACCAAGAACATTTCGCGATTTTCTTCGTAAAATAACCTCCCTATAGCGAAGTGTATTTTCTATATAACGAATATTTTTCTTGCAAATCAATTTTTTTACTCCTTATTTTTAAAGTATTTCTGGACTTTTCAAGTTATTCTCCATTAACACATTTTATGGGGGTCATAAATCTTGAACTGTTTTATTAGGTGCCTCACTCACCGAGAGCAACATAATTCTGGGAGTTTCATTAAAGTACAACCTTTAACCCCCATTGTGCAGTACACTAGAAACATCTTCGATATACTGTTTCACCCTGAGTGGAGTTCTAGTTTTAAAATAATGTATGCTTAAAATTACTTGTAAGCTTTAAATTATAGAAAATGTCTTTAAAATTCATTAATTTTAAAATAAATCTATTTTCTTAATGTTGAAAATACAGTGTATTCTTCGACATTTTCTTTCTTTTTTTTGATGGGTAAGATATATAAAATACAAAATACAGGAATATTAGTTTACAAAAAAGGTGTGAATAATTATTTTTAGTGTATAGTGCGTATGAATTTAAAATTTGTTTTATGTGGTTTATAAAGTTTATTGAAAGATATAACGAATTACTCTATATAACGAATTTTCCATACAACGAACTTTTTTTCGGGATTTAGCGACTTCTTTATATAGAGGTCCGACTGTAATTTATTAACAAGTCTCAACAACCTAACAAATCACAGCAACTCAGGTTAGAAGATGCACTTTTAAGTAAGTATGGAAGCAAAAGCGGGATGGACAAGATCTTTAATACTTAATTATACATTGAATCACTTACTCTTGAAACGTCTTGGCACACAATACACGTTCCAAATAATCAAAATTACGTAATTAGAAAATTTACTTCAAGCCGACGCAATTACAATTTAAATATCTAAGTGACCAAATCCTCAATCTTCAATTTTAAATATTAAACAAATAATCTACGATCACACTCGACTAGCTTTCTATTATTTTACGTTAATCTCTAACATCCATCATATAGCTCCTAACGTCTCTCACTCTCTCTATTGAACCTAAAAATTAATGCTTAAATGTAAGCTTTGATTTACATAAGCCACGTCTTCTTTTTTGGAGGAAAGTTTTCAATAGAACAATATTTAAAGTAACAGTTTTTCCCCAAGAGGATTAGTAGGATATTAGCGAATAGACCGGTTACAAAGCGACAGAGTTGTTTATGTTTAAATCTCAAACAGATTAGAAGTTTGCAATTAAATTACTATAATTAAATAATTATTTATCAATTTTTTTTTAGTTTCTATAAATTGTAAACGAGTATCCTCTGCGCCACCGGTGGGCAAACTTTACCAGGGTACGAGCTACTTATAATTTTTTAGGGTGTTGCAGTCCACCAGTGTCATGGAGGGGAAGGGGTCCACGGGTCCAGACCCTCCCTTGATTTTTTTTCAAAATGATTTTAATCCCATGTGTATAGTACGTGAAACATAATTATTTGTTATTAATAATTTTCTATTTCTTTATGCGGATTATTTATTCAGAAATTTATTTTTAACTGATTTTGTTCCCGACAGTCTACAAAATCAAAAAATGTGTTTGGCTGTGTATTGTGGTATGATACAAGAATGGTAGTCTTTCAACCTCGAACCTCCCCCTCCCCTTGAAAAATTCTTGTGTGCGCCAATGCCCGTGTGGTGAGGTAGGAAAAGGTCTACAATATATTTATTTTATAACTTTAATATAATAATTACTGAATATGGACTTACCTACAGAACTAAAATATAAAAAAACTTGCACTGGAACACCGCGTTTAAAGTAAAACGCAAGATACAAACACAATAATAATAGCCCCAAATATAACAGTATGAAATGATGAGTTTGTTATGAAAGAACTCAAAATACATATACAAAAATTAAGCATTTTTATCTAAAGTTAGTTGTTATAGTCACCAGAAGACTTCGTCTGCGTACTTCAACCAATATCTTGAATATTACTCTATATAATTACTAACAACTAAATCTTCAGGCGGTCACCCCAAAATGTCTTTGCAATCCACCGTGGATCGCGATCGACTTAATGCCCACCCCCGGCTTTACGTATTCTTTCGTTGTAAGATGTACAGTTTTATCTTTTTCCCCCCCTTTAATATCTCATTCCACAAAAAGGTTGCACTTTTCTAATGCTTATTAAGGTATCCGACTACGTTCGGAACTGTGATTTTACAAAAGCGTATAAATGGATATTATTTACGATATTTAGTGTCACTTAGATTAGAAAACGTATACAAAATTGTTTTAAGAAAATTATTACATTAAAAAATTATTTAAGTACAATATTTTGACAAAAAATGAACATAGGATGACCCATTTTTAAAATATTCTCCTTTTATAGAAAATGCTTCTATTATAATAATATTTTGCCTGTCTATAGCTCAGACCTCAGTACACAGGCTCAACTAGAATTTTTGAAATATATAACTTAGCAGTGGATTTATTCATATTTTACTACAACAGAGGAAATAAATTTAAAGAAAAAAATGCCGATAATTATTTCAATGTTTGGTAACTCTGAAAGTAATGCAAATTTTTCAAAAGTCCTAGTTCAGACTCTCTGGAGAAGTCTTTACTTTATATAAGCGAAATATTATTATTTTAGAAGCATTTTTTATAAAAGGAAAACATTTTGAAAAAAAGAATACTGTAAGTTAATTTTTTGCCTAAATTTTGTATTTAAATAAATTTTATTGTCAAAATGTCCTTAAAGCAATTTTATACATGTATTCTAATCTAAGTGACACTAAATATCATGAAAATTACCCATTTATGCGCTTTTTTATAATTCCGGTTCCGAACGTAGTCGGATACCTTAATAGCCGCGAAAGAACCAATTCGAAATCTTCTGCTATTCACAAGTCTGAATTAAATAAAAAAAAATAAAGAAGGAAAACAATAACAAAACCATTTGGGAAAACAACGCCGGGAGCAGGAACGAAAACAACTTAAAGGTACTTCTCCCCCTTCCTCTTCCCGACACCGAGAATGTTTGCGATGGAAATCTCTGCGCAAGCACCTCTAACTCCCCAATCTGAAGTTATATATTGTTTTACTGTGGGAACTTCCTGCCTCAATGCGCAAATCTATCGCCGCCACTGTTTGCTCAAAAGTGGCTTATCCGGACAGGATGTGTGGAGAGTCGCGATGATAAGTGTGATACTCCACTTTTATGGTTGTTTTTGTAAAAACACAGAAACTTAATTACCTTCCGAAACAAATGGAGCAGCGCGAAAACGTTTTTTCGGCTGATGGACTGAATGTGTGCCAGAAAAATTTGTTCTTGAGGTTGTTTTCGTGTTGTATTAAAGTGTAGCACTCACAAAATCGGGGAAAAAAGTTTTTCCGATGAAACAATTCCAATACTAATATTCTGTTCTGACATCTTTCTACTGTAAGCACCAATTTTAAATTGTGTTATATACTTTGTACATTATGCAGTAAATTCTAAATAAAATCTAAGCCGTGCACATTTTAATGAGTTTAGTTTTTGAACATTCTAAACTTTTAAAACACTGCATAATAAATGGATATACATGTATGTGTTACAATTCAATTGAAATATATTTTCTCATTGGAAATGTATGCCAGGTTTGGTTGTTTTTATTTTCCCTTAAGTGATTCTCTGTGTAATACGCAGTGGCGTATACTAGGGTGGACTTTGAGGAGATCACTCTTTGACTTCCCATAGACCAGTGGCTCCTAAAAAGGTCCCTACTGACCCCCAAGGGTCCTTGATATTGTTCAGGGGATCCGTGCAAAATTAAAATTGATTTGGGGATCTCTGAACAACGTCAGGATTCCATGCAAGGTTTGATATAAAATTTAAAAAATTTCTGTCCATTTTTATTCTAATAGAAATTTAAATAAATAGCAATAATTCAATTGGATATTCCCGACTGTCTGTCGAACCCTTTTGAAAGTGGACTAACTCAGAACCCAAACAGAGATAAATCCACACTAATACAGGAGCCTCTTATTGAAATATCCACAAATGAGAGACTTAAATCAATGTTTGAACAAGGATACCACAAATTCTGGTTACAAAAACCTATTCCACTTTTATTTCCTGCATTATGAGTTATGGTTCCGAAGTTGTTGACTGCTTTCCCATCTTTCAATTTGGTAGAACGTGGATTCAGTGTCGTTAAAAATTATAAATTATCTTATTATCACAAAAAATAAGAAGAAAAAAGAAAAAGAAACCCACTAAAAACTAGTGCTCGTGGTAATTTGCGGTTCCTACTCACAAACATTGTGATGGACATAAATACACTCATAACATCTCATCAAGTTCATCCAAGTCATTAATTTTTTTTAATTTTATTTTAAATAAAATTATAATTTCAATAAATAATTCTTAAAAAGTACTTTTTTTAAATTTATTTTTATACTATGCATTTATGTAGCTTTTTTCACGGGAAAGTTTTGACTTTAAAAAAGGGTCAGTGGACAAGTTTTGACTATAAAAAGGGGTCCATGGGTTAAAAAGGTTTGGGAACCACTGTCATAAACAAACAAATTTTTAACATAAAGATTACGCCTAAGTGTTTTCGTCAACGTGTTTTTTTAAATATGCCCCCTCCCCCCATAAAAGTAGGATATGTACACTACTGGTGAAAAGTTTGGAGATTTGATCTAATATTATGCATGTTTATATCTGTGACTTACTGCTCTCATGGCAGAGGTTACATATTTTAAAAAAACGTATACGAAAGCCACGAAACGTAATCCTTATGCTGAAAATTACAATTCTGTTAGTCTATTAAAGTGGTCTGAGCCCCCAGTATTAAGCGTTAATTTATAAAGCGCATAAATAATTGGTGTGATATAATATCTCTTAAAACTTTTAATGAATTGGAATAAAGTTGCGTAAAAAAGTGTTGAAAAATTTTTACTAATTTTTGAACCTATTCTATGTTCGGCATGTCTTTGAAAATCTAATCATTGTCTTATTCTCAGTCAGATACGAGTTATAGCAGGATAGAGTAATATACTAATATCTCAATTATTTAGATATTTAAGAATACTACTGGACTCTGAAATGGAAACAGGTGAAGGAAAAAACTAATAAAATTTTAAATTGTTTAGTATTTTTTTTCGTTTACGTATAATCTCTTTTGTGAATCATAGTGTTTTGTTCAGCATTTTTAGGGTTTTCCCGATTTTATAGACAGTCTATTTATTAAATGAAATACATTTAATTTTAATAAAAATGCTTGACCGTAAATTTTATTTTTTCATTGTAAAATTATCTTGCATCGTTATCTTAATTTTTTAGGTTGGAGTTTTATCCTGTATATATATGTAACAATTACCTTTAATTTCCTCTTAATACAAGAGTTCTAAGCTGCAAGCATTCTAATTTCATTTTTCATGCAAGACAAACATTTCCAAACATTTAGAATAATTCTTATAAAATTATATAACCCATTCTTTAATTAACTTCCGAACAATTTTTAGTGAATTTTTGAGAGAACACGTTTCTTATGATGACTCATTCGACAGAGAATCGCAGTTTTGCTACAAAGAACAAACACAAAGATTTCCCGGCATAGACCATAGCATCATGGGATGCTAATAATATAAGCCAAACAAGTGCGGAGCGATTTATTATCCCTCTGCGTTTAGATAAGGGGGGGGGGGAGTAAAAACTTACATACCAATGACCAAGAAAAAAAATAATTAAAAATTATGTTCCTGAAAAAGTTTTCTAGGCCCACAAAAGGGAATATTTTATAGAGCTTCTTCAAAAAATAATTAAATGTATAAAAATCTGCTCTATGCGTTATGAATTATTTCAAACAAATATTGATATAAATTCCTCAAGAAACAGCCGCTGAAAGAAATTGAAAGCTTAGGGAAACAATTAATATGTATCCTTTATACAATTTTCCATGCATTAATTATTTCGATGTAAAATGTATTCTATATTTGTATAGTAGCTTACTTTTTTTTAAATATGTAGTTTCAGTTTTTATGTCTTCTTTCCTTCCCCCTTATTTGAATTACAAAAGTTTTAAGAAAAAGTGTTAGAACAAATAATGCTTCATTTAAAATAGAAGTAAGAAATAATAATTTAAAAATCCTTGCATACTCATTCTAAATCAAATATTTAACAGAATGCCTTAAATCAGGATAAAAATATCGATTTTATTAGATGCCTGTGAAGTCGATTTTTGTTTCACTCCCAAAATATTTCAATACAATTCCCAATTTACGCAATATACGGAATTGTTTGAGTTTTAAATACTCTACGCCGAATTAAGCCCATTCTGTACATTATTTCCAGCCGTTGGATTGGTTACGGATACATGAAGCTACAGCTCGGGTTTTATTTTTATTTTTAATTCATTGATTGATAAACAAACAACGGGGGAATTTGGAAAGTTAGCGCAGACAAATCTATTAAATAAAAACCATTATTGGACAATAGTTTGTGAATTTATCAACTTAAGTGATCCATTTTCAAAAAGTACTTTTTTCTTTTTCGATGAAAGCTATCGTTGATTCATTCGCATTGTGTTAAGTTCCCTCCACCGGAATAATACGAGTAATGCTATTAAATATCATTAATACCACTCTCTTCGCCAGCGAATTTCTTTTATACCTTATTTGACGCACAAAGCACATCCCTGAGGTACGAAAATGAAGTTCTCTCCCACTTGCAAATCAGAGGGACGGCCACAACAAAGAGCCAGTAACAGCCCTTCACAAAAGGAGCAACAGTGTTCCAAACGGAAGCATTGTGAGGCTCGCCCGACAGCATGCTCTAACTTCAAAAATCCACATTCTTTTTATTCGGCAACTGGCAACGTCGCAGCGGGCGAGAATTTGCAACAATGGCGACTATTGTGAGCCAGTCAAGCGAAGAAGTGAGTACAGAGGAACACCTCTATTGTGATGCGCTGGGCGCGTACCAGAACAAAAGACAAATCATCTGCATACGCTTCCTCTTCTTTTGCTTTTTTTCTTCCCTCTGACTCCCCCTCGGAACGTATGTTTCGATTTAAAGTCGGATTCTGGAGTATTTTTTAAACTTTGTTTTTCGTCAGTTTCGGTTTTTCTTGCTCCTTTTCTCTCCTGAAAAAAAAAGGGAAGAGAACTTTCGCCCCGCCAGTTTGGAATAAAATTAGGCTTGAAGAACAGAAAGGAAGAGCGAACGATGAAGGAAAAAAAAGTATGTTATGTATTTCGTCAGGGTCTGACTCAATCTATAAATCTAAACTATCTTTTTGAGAAATATATGTTCTCTTTTTCTACTTATTTACTTTTTTTTATTTTCCCAGGCTTTTACTATGATTTGCAAACTAAATTTTTCGAATAATAGTTACTTTTCTCGTTCTGTTTAACTTGGAAATATAAGATGGCAACGGTAAGCGGAATGTAAAAAAAAATAGTCAAATCGACTTTTAGAATATAAATAATGTTCGCTCCATACTTACAGAAAATTTACAATGAAATCTGATTGTTAAGAAAGAAAGTTGTATTTCTTTAAGTTTATAAATGTAGTATAGAACAGCTCCTTAAGATTCAGTTTTGTGAATGAATGAAGAATTGAATACACAAAAATGTCCTCATACGTAAAATATTTTTTTGTCTCACTCTGTTCACTATATAATGAACAAATAGACTTAAACCATTATTATATAATATTTATTATGCAGCTAATTAATTAATCAATAATTTCAATCATTACTTCTTATATATCCTTCATAGATCCTTAATAATAATTAAAATTATGCCTACTTAAAACTTCTATTTCTTGCAATTCAGTTGAATTATTACAAACTTGGTTTTCCTACAATTTTTGTCATATAACGAAAGAATGAGGGGACTATTTTTAAAAAATTTTCTATCAGAGATTTATTTGCAATGCATCAACAGGAAAAATAAGTGAATTTTACGTTAAAAATCTTGTGATTTTGTTAAAATCGCTTCTCTATAGCGTATTTAGCTTTCAATTAAAAATACACATTAAAAAAAACTTTTTTCAAGTACTTTTCTTTCATAGATGCATATACATTTGATGATTTTTTTTAAATAAAAAATTCAGTATTTTTAAAGGGAAAATGGAATGTTTTATTCGAAGTCAATGGTTCATTCATTCTTTCGTTATTCTGGGAAGTTTTTATAGGTTTTCAATTTCGGCTTAAACCATTTAATTAAATAACTTTGTGTTCATTTAATTTATTTAATGGCATATATATTCATATTTAATATCTTCCTTTCCTTAACAAAAAACTGTCTTGTTATACAGATGCCACAAGCAATTCTTTTGAAGAGAACATGCAAAGTGATTAACCCAAACTAATGATGATTCCAATTCAACGTTCTTCAACATTTTAAATCCTTGAAGCTAGATTTTATGGTTACACAATTGATAACAAAGCTAGTAATTTTGTGAATTAAGAATAAATGATAAGCATAACATTTTAGTTTGACACTTTCAGAATTCCGTGTAATAATGCGATTGATATTAAGGTCTGTTTGTGACAGTGTAGAGCAGCGATGCTCGACCTGCGGCCCGCGGGCCACGTGTGGCCCACTAAATCTTTATGAGTGGTCCAGTCATTAAAGTGACCAATCGTCCTTCTTTAGGCTCGCTGAGGGTCATTGGAAGACTGGGGTTCGCAGAAACCCTCCATCCCATATCTAATTTTATGTTTCAGAGTCCTTAATGTTAGACGTCTCTCTGTAATTAAAGTCATTTAATATAAGTCCAAAAGTCCATGGACAGTCCTCCTTTTATGGGTTCTGTCCTTCCATGAAAAGTGCCCTCCTTTTCAATATTTTAAAACTTATCTGTT
>BMAU01009659.1:0-67500 GCA_019973935.1 Trichonephila clavipes | reverse complement strand
TCATATTATATATTCCGAGTTTAATGTGTTTTTATATTTTGTTTCTGTAGCCACTCACGTTAAAAAATATGTTTCCCTTACACACAATGTTCTGAATGACAATAAAATATTTATGGCTATGTGAGAAATACTGCGTGTTTTCCATGAATTTTCAACCTAAAACTTAGGAGCTATTCTTGCTTAAGGTATCCGTCTATGTTCGGAACCGTGTTTGTAAAAAAGCGCATAAATGGATAATTTTCATGATATTTAGTATCACTCAGATTAGAATACATGCATAAAATTGTTTTAAGAACATTTTGACAAAAAAAATTTATTTTAGTATAATATTTTGGCAAAAAATTAACTTAGAATAATCTTTTTTCCAAATGTTCTCCTTTTGTAAAAATGCTTCTTTAGAATAATATTTTGCCTGTATATAGCTCAGACCTCTGTACAGAGGCTCAACTAGAATTTTTGAAAAATTCACATTATTTTCAGAGTTACAACCCATTGAAATAATTATTCGCGTTTTTTTCTTAAAATTGCTCCCCTTCGTTGTCGTAAAATATGAATAAACCCAATTCTAAGTTATGTATTTCAAAAATTCTAGTTGAGCCTCTGAACAGAGGTCTGAGTTATATACAGGCAAAATGTTATTCTAATAAAAGCATTTTTCACAAAAGGAGAACATTTGGAAAAAAGATTATTTTATGTTAATTTTTTGTCAAAATATTGTATTTAAATAAATTTTTTTTTGTCAAAATGTCCTTAAAACAATTTTATGCATATATTCTTATCTAAGTGACACTAAATATCATGAAAAACATCCATTTATGCGCTGTTGAAAATCACGGTTCCGAACGTAGTCGGATACCTTAAATTTAGATTTTAACATAGAATATATGTTGATAAGTTGTTTCCTCATCATTTTTACATAATTTTAATTACAGTGCACAAAAAAAGATCGTACTTCGAAAAGACGTGTGTATACGTCCAGGGTAAATGACGCTTTGGCTGAGCGAAATGTTTGTATTCGCCGGTGGCATTAAGAGTTTAAAGTCGTTTTCTAGCTTTAGCGACAAAATATAGTATTATTCAATACATTGTTATTGTATGGAAGCGGAGATGGGTAATGAAAATTATGATTGAATATTGGGTCGCAAGTTAGAGAAACACTGTCTTAAACTATACTGCTCAAAATAATTAAAGGATATTGCGGTTTTAGGTGGATCTTGTGGCTGGGAAACGTTTTAGCTGATTGATACACGGTCGACAGACGTAGTAGGTTATATGAGAATAAATTACATATGTTTGGCAGAAAAAAATGCATTTTATTGAGCATTTGTATACAAAAGGAAAAAAATACAATTTGTGCATATGAGAAAAAAAGAATAAGAAAAGGTTTTTTCTTCAAAGGAAATCATTTTCAGTAGGAGGTATGGTTTCCACGGACGGCCAGAAACGTTGAGCACTTCCAGAAGAGCTCTTTCCAGTTCTTGGAGAGTTTGTGGGGGTGGTTGGCGGCCAGCAACTCGTCTTCCTAGAGCGTCTCAAACGTGCTCTATTGGATTCATGTCTGGAAAACACGCTGGCCATTCCATTCGTACGATTCCTTCCTCGAAAAGGGAATCCTCCACGAGGTTAACACAATGTGGCCTGCTGTTACCATCAATTAAAATGAAGTCATCTCCGATTGCTGCAACGTAAGGGACTACAATAGGTCTGAGGATCTCATCCCTATATCGGCGAGCAGTCAGAGGTCGATCTCGAATGATGTAGAGGTCTGTGCGCCCGTCAAGGGAGATGAAACCATACACCAACACTCCTCCACCGCAAAATCTGACACTTTCGTGCACGGACGCAGGATTATTCCTACTGCCACACTCCCTCCAGATGAAAATACGCCTATTATCCGGATGAACAGAAAAATGGGACTCGCCAGAAAGAAGAGCACTGCTCCATTCATTTCTCCTCCAGTTCACGTGCTCTGTTGCCCACTCCCTGCGGTCGCGACGATGCCTTGATGTTAGTCTAACACATACCATCGGTCGGCGATCATACAGACCTACACCATGGAGCCTGTTTCGGACAGTCTGAGTTGAAACCGTGGTGCCAGTAGCCGGGCGAAAGTGTTGTTGGAGAAGAGTAGCGTTCATATTTCGGTGTCTCCGAGCCGTTAACACTAAATAACGATCTGCATTGGGCGTTGTTGCCCGTCTACGATCTTGTCCTGGTCTTCGACCTGCACCTTTCAGTTTCCAAAAAACGGCTCCAGATCCTGGAAATCACACTTGGTGACACTCCAATGGCTTGCGCTACTTCGGCTTGAGTTTGGCTTTCTTCTAACCTACCAACAACTCTCCAAGCTTCTGAATCGGTTAAATGACTTCGTTGAGACATCGAACTCATCGAAACAAAGCAATCACTGAATGCCGATCATCCTTGTCTTCATTTCAGTTGAAAGTCAAATTTCACTCGCTGTCGCTGAAGCGACGTTTTTGACGTCGAACTCAAAATTAGCATACTCCACAGTTTGAAAATCAGAAAAATTTGCATTTGTGATTCTCTTCTTCCATTTTCGGAAAAAAAAATTTCGCTTATATCTTTCTTTTATATAAAACTTACAATATCCTTTAATTGTTTTGAGCAGTGTATAAAAGAGACGAAAAACTTGAGATAATGATAAGCCATAAGACCATTATCTCATATATTTACTTAATGATGCATCCATCTTCCACTGTTATCGAATAAAAGGAAAAACAAAGGGAGTTATTTTGATTCCGATTTTAGAAACATTTTAGATAACATTTTCTTTACAAAAAAAAAAAAAAAATTATCAAGTATGGTAAACTTGTTCAGGTTTATTTAACTACTCAATAATAATACGATTTAAAATGTAAGTATTATGCAATCATTTAGACTCTTGAGGTTAAAAAAATCTATTTTTACTTTAGTCTGTTAAATGAATTTCTTCTTTTATTGGATTGCAATGCTATTTCACGGCTGTTATGTACAAGTATGTGAAGGTTTCTTCTTTGTGTCGTCTCAATATTATTTTTTCCCAAGTTTTGTTAAATAATTGTAACATAAACAAGGAAAATTTATTATTTTTTAAAAAATTTTCTAAAAAATATTCTAAAAAATAAGAATGCAAATCTATGTTAAAAAACAAGAAACTAAAACCTTTTTTTTTAAAGAAAATTCATGATCTTTTGTCACAGAAAGAAATGCTACGAATTCATTCTTAGATGTGCTTCCTCTTTTCTTTTGATCAGTTTTTTTTAATGTAATTTTGGTAAGTTTGAATCTTAATGTTAGTTTATTGTTTGTTTTAATATGTAACATTGTACCATTTTTCAATAGTCATTCATTTCAGTTTATTTGTTATAAGTTGCAATATAGCTTACACGTGCTATTATTAGGCTTAGCTCCATTATCCTAAGTTTTTTTCTTCACTTTCTATTGCATTATTATGTCGAAATTTTCTACTGTATGGGGAAGGTTGGATTCTGTAAAGCAAGCTTAAGCTTATTTCATTCTCCTAAATCAGTGACAGCTCAAGAAAACATAATAGTTTTCCATTTTCCTCTATTGACTTTATATATTTTGGCAGGTTTTTATTGGTATTAAAATCCATTTTCATCCATCCTTAGATTTGTAGGAATTACAATGTATTTTATTATTTTATTATGTTATATAAAGGGTGTTTTTTAGAGGTATAGAACTTTAAATTGCAATAAAACAACGATGTATTATTCGATTGACATGAATTCTTTTTTATTCGAAAGATAATCTTGTGGCATTACATTTTAAATATGATTTCTGGCATATGACTGCCACGGCTGGCTCGGATGTAGTCCAATCTGGACGTCCAATTTTCGATGACTTTTTCCAACAATTTTGTTTAGCGATGAAGCGCACTTCTGGTTGAATGGCTACGTCAACAAACAAAACTGCTGCATTTGGAGTGAAGCTAATCCACAATCGTATGTCGAAACACCGTTACATCCAGAAAAACTGACTGTTTAGTGCGCTTTATGAGCTGGTGGAATCCTTCTTCAAAATCGATGAAGGCCACAACGTTACAGTCAATGATGATCGGTATAGAGCCATGATTACTAACTTTTTCATTCCTGAATTGAACAATCATGATGTCCAGGAGCTGTGGTTCCAACAAGACGGCGCAACATGTCACACAGCTCGTGCCGCAATCGATTTATTGAAAGACACGTTTCGTGACCGCCTAATTTCACGTTTTAGACCTGTGAATTGGCCTCCAAGATCTTGTGATTTAACACCGCTAGACTATTTTCTGTGGGGCTATGTAAAGTCATTGGTCTATGCGGATAAGCCACAAACGCTTGACCATTTGGAAGACAACATTCGCCGTGTTATTGCCGATATACGGCCACAAATGTTGGAAAAAGTCATCGAAAATTGGACGTCCAGATTGGACTACATCCGAGCCAGCCGTGGCAGTCCTATGCCAGAAATCATATTTAAAATGTAATGCCACAAGATTATCTTTCGAATAAAAAAAAAATTCATGTCAATCGAATAATACATCGTTGTTTTATTGCAATTTAAAGTTCTATACCTCTAAAAAAACACCCTATATATACCGTGTTTACTCGAATCTAAGCCACACTATTTTTCCAGTGTTATTGCTACTGAAAATTAGGTGCGGCTTAGAATTGAAGGCAAAACATTTGGTGGATGGGGAAAATTGAGTTCTGCCCCTTTTAAAAAAAATGTACCCATCCATTTTGTCCACTTACATTGATGACTCATCCAATTCCGAATTTTATCTCCAGTGTGTATTCTGTGTATCTGAAACATTGTTGTCTACTCGTACTTAGGAAATTGTTTTGTATACGCTTCTTGTTAACAACATAAACATCAAAGATATCGGTAATAGTGTCAAGACCAGCTCACTAGGACGCAAATTTGAATAGGGAGGCAATTGTATGTATAGAAAAAAACCGAAGAGAGCAGTGGCCGCTGAAAATTTGACACGGAAGAAACAAATATACGTCGATGGCGTAAACAAAATGATATAATTTTTGCTTAGAAATGTCCCTCAATTTTTGATATTTTTTACGCGTGTTTCTACAACACATTCCTTAAAAAAAATCTTTCATAAAAAATGCATTGGATGGCTCGGAAGATAACATTGTATGGGAAAATGGTGGCTCCTGCACCCATTCCGATGTCAGCTGTGACAATGGATGTGACAAATTATTTTCGAAACAATGGTTAAAGTAATTATAGGTTCATGTATGTATTTTGTAATGCTGGTAAAAATAAAATGTTAACTTCTTGTTATTTCTCATTATTTTTTTTAATTTTTTAAATATCGGTTTTTGATAAACTTTTTAGACTTTTTTTTTTGCTTCTCAAAAACTTGTCGAGAATTGGGAGTGCGGCTTAGAATCGATGGTGTCTTATATTCAAGTAAATACGGTACATATATATATACACGTGTGTGTACAGGATTGAATGTGTGCATTAAAATTAAATTTATTTTTTACGACAGTATCTGATCCCAATAGAAAAAACTTCCTCTTCTAAGTCACGCAAACTTCTCGTCGCGAGTTCAGTTCTAGAACTTTCTCACTTTAACTTTAAATATAAATTTGTTCTATTTGTTAATATTCAATCAATAAATCTAGCTATCTATTCGTTAATAGCATAACCCTGAAAAAAATTGCTAAATAAGCAAAAATCCGTACTTTTTTCCTAAGACTATAAAAAAAACTTGCTCACCTCGCTTGCTGCGCTACTTGCCCCCGATTATCATGGCTTGGATTTAATTCAGCCCATGTATAATTATATTAAGTGTACAAAAATGTGAAGAAATATCAATTTATTTATTTTTTAAAATTTTTAAAACGTCGTCATTTATCTTGAAACAAAACTATTAAACTCCGACAGTGTTGCAAGCCCGGGGGTCAATGCTGTAGCCATTTCTATAGGTTCAAATTTTAAGCACGTCATTTCTGATAAAAAAAAATGTGTCTCATTTTCAGAAAAAATTAATATTCGAAATCCTCTGTATTCCACTTACGCATTCTTTTCACCTAAAAAATAAGTGAAATTCGAAATTAATTTTGAGATATGAGCTGAAGTGAGAAGGAATCTTCTCTATTCCATGAAAAATTTCTCGCTACGTCCCTGAAAAGTGAGACATATACTCTACACTAAATGCTATTATTTGTATTAATACTATTTTTGATAAATAATACAATTATTATGCTGATAAAATTCGTTAGATGATTTATAAGGGAAGAAAACGGAAAATCTAATAACTTATTTCTAAAAATTCAGGCATTCTATGTGTTGATTTTTTTTGTCCGAGTTCACAGGTTCACATCTGCTTATCTATGTCTTTCTACGTATGTCTATATTCTATCTTAAGTTATAGACATCTAAGTAGCATGTCTATCTCCCTTTCCAAACTTCATTCCTGTAAGTCAGTGTTTCTCAAACTGTGGGGCGTGCCCCCTCGGGGGCGTGACAACTCTACAAGGGGGCGCGAGCTTAGTGAAAAGTCGAGAACAAAACATTATTTGAAAAAATATTAATGTACTGCAAGTAAACAAACAAAATACATTCTGACCATAATAAAAAATAAAATATACATTTTCACTGATATTTTAAGTTTTTATAAATATATTTGTGCTACACAATGTATTTTATAATTAATTTAACAATACTGTTTATTAATTACCAGTGACTCCATGGGCTTGTCATGTATATATAATTTAAAACAAAAATTAACACTTATCATGATAATTTTTGGACGGTTTATAATTAAACAATTGTTGCCGATCAAAAGTTTCGCGATTCGCTTCCAAATACCAACCATTTTCCACGTAGGCATGCGTACGTAATGTATTGGGGGAGGAGGAACGAATAAAGAAACAAAAATAATCTGGTACAAGCAAATCCTTCGCAAACATTGTCAAGGTCCTTTTATTGCATTCCAAAGTCTTCGAAATAATTTTACAGATAGCAGTACACAGAAATCGTACTTCGGAAAGACGTATATATACGTCTGGGGAAATACACACTTTGGCATAGCGAGACGTTTATATACATGGGAGGGGTGCTTACGATGTAAGAGTCGTATCGCAGTTTTAGCGTCAAAGTATAGTATTGAATTCAGTACATTGTTATTGTATGGGGGGGCGATGAAAATTCTGATTGAATATTGGGTCGCGAGTATTGCAACTTTGAGAAGCACTGCTGTCAGTCTATATTTTCGGAGATTTCATGATGAGTGAGTCGCTCTTCTACTTAACATATACAGCGGTTGCCCGATTCGACCGAAAAATTCAGAGGGGTGATAGTAGGCAGTATGGAGATGACAAATCAACATAAAACATGGGGTCACAAATCACATTTAGTCGGAGTAATTCGCAAAAAGAGTTACGAAGTGTGTGACGTCGAGGATAATGAAAAGGTACCATAAAATATAAGAAATGCATTTATTAGACGTAAAGCATGTTTACAATACAAGCAATGCATCACTGATTGACATCAGATATACAGCAACAAATTATTGTCACAGAAATTGTTCGAAGTTGCTGCCGCTCAAGTCATAGCACAGCCGAGACCAACGGATTAAGAATTGTCCGACACCTTCAAACGATCCGTGTAGAGAGATCCTCCCCTATAGTCACCGCCGTCTCATACATAAGCGATTTCAGGTGATACTGGAAGAAGAAATCTAAGGGATTGTGGTCCAGAGACCGTGGAAGCTAAGCAATAGATCTGCCTTGTCCAATCCACTTCCCGGAAAAAGAGCTTGGAAGTGGTTACTCACTACAATCGAAATATGTGATGGGCTCCATCGTGCATAAACCACACGTTCTGGCGTGCAGTTCATTGCAGCAACTCCAAGAGAATTGAGAAATTTGCATACGTGCAGGTTTCTACCACTGTGGTCCAAATCCTCATAATCGTTTGTCCACTCCCTTCCACTGGCTTTCCGTCCTCTCAACCGCTATTATTGCAATTTTCTCCGACTAAACGTGGTTTGCGACCACATGTTCTATGTTGATTTGTCGTTCCTGTGCTGCCTGACTCCACCTTGCTGAATTTGTCCGTCGAGTTTGGCAACACTCTGCATAGATAACCCTTTTGTGTTATCTATTTATTTATATTTCTATATCTGTCCAGTAACTAAGAGCACCATTTAACTATTTCATGTGCTGAGTTTTTGACAAAAATAATGCATTAGAAGGAAATATTTAGAAATATTTCAGATAAACCTCACAAAACTATAATTATTGTACAAAGACTGGTACATATTAATAACATTAAACACTTTTTCAAATGAAGGGTGTCCAATGTTTTAAAAAATAGGTGGCACATATTTTGTACTACCACGCTCCAAGCAGCATGATAGTTCTGCAAACATGATTTTTTCTTCCCTAGGCACAATGGAACTTTGCGAACACAACACATCTATTTCTTACGAGCTGGATTGCTTTGAACTTGGGTAATAAATAAATACACTTCTTCACCTTATACTGTTATTCATCCTATGTATTAAAAGATTTTCGGTTTTTCTTAATCTAATGTTGTAAGCTTAATTTTAGTTTAGTCCTAATTTACCTAATGTTAGTTTTAATTTTAAATATTCTATTCTATACATTATTTTATTTTGCCTAGTTTTTATTTATTCAACATATATAATAAGTGTATTAGTCGTATTTATTTTTTCCTGAACAGGAGCTCAGGACATTTGTGCAATTTTGTGTGTATGTATTATTACTTAATAAATAATGTTACTATTTTTTTTTAAAAAAAAATGTGACTTGCAACAAATCTATGTGGCACAATAAACATATCCATTATTGTGAAAAAATAAGCGGAATGTATTTTGTATTTGTAAAGAAGATGGTCTTCAATAGTGTGGTGGTACATTTTTTGGACTCTCATATTTTCATACTAGTAATGCATATGTGAGGTATTAATTATTGTAATATTGACTTATTTAGTTACATAATATATGTACTTACCTGATTTGTATCAAATATCACAAGAATCACTTTCATTTACACTTAAAAATGCACAACACAGTCCCTTCCAAAAAATACCACTAAACAGACTCACAGCTGATCAAAGAATGAACCAATGCATACAAATAGCTTCTGACATCTGTTGGAAGCTTTAGTAACTGCTAGAAGTTCACCTCTATTGTGGTTCAGAGAATGGGGCCCTAGTATCATTTTCTGAGGCACTCAAACAAAAGGTACGTTTTATGTACCACCACAGAATAAAAGAATAAGAACTAGTAATACAACATTTGAACCACCAAGCATGAAAGATTTAAAACATTTTAAAATACTTTTTTGCTAATAGCTAAATTAAATGAAGTTTTCTTAGATCTTATGACGAAAAGTGTAAGATTAACTACAAAAACATCAAATTATATTTTTCACTTAATGTAATACATGTACCACTTTAGTACGAAGTCACAAAGTTTAGATGTAGGAAACATCTTTTATGTTAAAATGAGATTTTCTTTGATTTATTATATTTATAAAAGGAACTCTTACAAATTCTCTGTCCATCTGTGATAAAGAATCTCGAATTACATAATATATATGTGTGATAAAGAAACAAAAACTAAGAGTAAAGTTAACGAAATGAGGAATTTTAAATCTGAATCTTATTTTTTCCCTTCTCTCATATATTTTTTTTAAAGTTATCCACTCCTTATCAATGACTTGATATATATCTCCAGTACATTTTTACATCATAAGGATTTCCTTACATTAACAATTTCTTTAGAATTCTTGTTCCGAAATTTAAATATTGATGAAATAGATTATTTTGTATCTTATTGAAAGACCGCTTTTTTTTAAAAAAAAATAGTAAAAATGAATCAAGTTACAAGTATTAAAAAATATGTACATAAGTACCTCGAACGTTTCATTTTCCCCCCGATGAAAAAAAGTTACCAGAACATCAAAGTGAATTCAGATTCAAATCCACAAAAAGATCTCAAAGGAATTCTGAATTTTTAATCTCGAGAGAAGCAAGCAGCGTGAAAAAAACCCTAGATCTATTCCATTTCTCTTCTCTCTCTATCTTTATTCTTCTTTCTTTTGTAATGGACAAATGTATAGAATGAGATGTGATATAAATTGCTTTTGTGGCTAATCAGGATAATGTGAAAATGTATTTTATATCTGTTCACAGTCAAAATATTTAATATCCTGATATAAATATTAAATGGTGCAATTTGATTCTTTAAAATAGCGGTCTTCATCCTTTCAAGATCGAGGGCCAAATTAATAAATTTACAATGAACCACGGTCCACATCAATGAATTCACAGTGATCCTCTGGCCACACGACTGTTAAAAAAATATTGTAGTCAGGAAATTTATATAAAACAATTAATATAAAAGAAAATTTTTAAAGTCAATTTCTACTTAGGACAACAAAAAAAATTCTATTTTAGTTACTTTTTATTAAATAATTATAAATAATATAAATATGTATAAACATATGACCGAATCGTAACATTGAAATTGAAAATAATTGATTATCAAATACATAATTGAAAGTGATTTTTCTTTCTACATAGGGTGCTGGACTATTATTTTTGTTTATTATTTCTTCGTTAGTTAAATTTAATTATTCCATTATATCCGTACAATAGAAAGAGATCACAGTCTCAGAAATTAGGCCATCCCAGGTGGAATTCGAACCCCCGACCTTTGGATTAGAAATCCAAAGCGCTATCCATTCCACTACAAGGACATAACGAGCGGGTTCCTTTTTTATATATGGTGTTGAACTATTGAAGCCCAGTGGTTGAGTGGTAGTGTATCGCGCTGCCAAGCCACAAGTACAGGGTTCAAATCCAGGGCAGAGCAAGGTCGACTCAGCCTTTCATCCCTTTAGTGGGTCAATAAATGAATACCAAGCTTGCTTGGCACCTGAGCATTGGAGGCTTCGTGTCAGATTGACCACTTGACCGAAACATCTGCACATGCACTCCAGTGCCTAAAACCACGCAAACTGAGATAGGCACAGTAGACCTTGGCCCTCATGGGATGTTGCGCCACCAGTTCAGTTGGACTATTATTTTTGTTACAGTTTATTCATTAATAAAATTAAATTAATGAATTAATAGCAGCAAAAAACTATATTAACATCAAGTGTCATGCACTACAAGTTTTAAAAAATGTATTTGATCTTGAGTGGATGAATAAAAAAATATTTTATTAACGATCGGAAATTTGAGTTTAAATATATATAGGGTGAAATAAAAGTAGGAATTGGAAAAAAGAGACACTGCTTTTACAACTGATTCTAAAGTAAAAAATGGTGTTTACAGATTTGTAAGTATATATATATAGGTTTCAAAAAAGTTAAACAGAAATCAAATTAAAAATCCTTTGCCAACCTGTTAAAGATAAGAGTCCACCTTTTTTCTAAAAATTTCTGAGATTTTAAGCATAGTCAGTTTTTTTTATACGTAAAATTATTTAAAATACCATAAAATGTTTGAAAAATTCGTCATTTTCAGAAAATTTTATCTCGAATGGATATCAAAGACACGAGTGTAATGTTTTAAATTTCAAGAATAACAGAAAAATGGCGTTTTTTTACGACAAAGAGCAGACAAGTTTTTTTTTCTTTTTTGAAATTGCCTCGAATTCAAATGAAAGTTTTCTAAAATGCCTTTAGTGGGCCACGGGGTGAAGACCTCTACTTTAAAATATTAATAATTTTGTTTTCAGGTTTAAAACTGAACAATATATGTACGTAGGATTTAAAGTATTAGGGAATATAACTATATTCTCCGATCAGTGAGGTTACAACCTCACAATAGATGGTGCTACCAGCGAATACATGTATCCTCCCGGAATGGTGGGTTTTAGGGGAGAAACGATTGCGGCGCAGACCAAGAGAGATGCGAGAGGAAGAGACTCCGGTTTTACAGGCGAAAGTCACGTTTTTCGGTCAACGTGGAGGTCAATAGGCTTAGCGACAATTGAGAGTATGCTCCGTGAAATAACTCATAAAGTTTTAATTGTAAATAATCTAATGTTTCATTAAACAGTAATTTCATTCTAATCTGCTTATTTCTTTGAATATCAAGATCTCGAACATGACTTACCCCTAGACACCCCTACATATATATATATATATATATATATATATATATATATATATATATATATATATATATATATATATATATATATTCTTAATCATTATTTGAATTATTTATCCATATTATCACATAACTTATTGTATTAGCATTTTCCTTCATTTTGAATTAATTTTAAGCAATATTTATTTTATAACTTTACTAAAAACGAATTCAAGAGATATTCTTCATCAAATTACTTTAAATAATGTGCCAACTCCCTCAATTATTGACTCTCTTAATGAAATCCGATGCGTGTTTTTCTTTTATTTTCTCTTTTATAACAAAAACATAAATGTCAAAAAAAAGAATTATTTTCTAGTTTTTACAAAAAATGTAAGTGAGAGATGTAAATATATTTCAAAAAATTCTTTATAAAAAATAACATTATCAATTACTAGGCATTTGAATCCTAAATTAAGGATAATTGTTTAATTTTGAATTAAAAAAATAGCGAGTTGAAGAATATATTTTTTTAGACAATTTTGCTGAAAAGGATAACCATTGCTAAAATTTTCCGGTATGTTGATATCGCCATAGCAATCTAGTGGTTATGGTCACGAACTCGTGACCGACATCTCGAGCAGTAGTTCCACAAAAACCCACCTCGTAGTGGGGGCTCAAAGTCCTCCCGTTGGCCTGCTGTGTTAGTTTGGAGAAGGGGTGTCAGCTACTTACTCGTTACTTAATGTCTGAAAAGTACGAAGTTCGTCATCCATAGCCCTCGAGTTCCTTTACAGTAAGACATATTGCAACTCCCACTCACCGGATACATTAAAGTATGCGACTACGTTCGGGACCATAATTTTGCAAAAGCGTATAAATGCGTAATATTTATGATATTTAGTGTCACTTAGATTAGAAAACGTATATAAAATTGTTTTATGAATAGTATTACAATAAGAAACTATTTAAGTACAGTATTTTGACAAAAAATGAACATAGAATGAGCAATTTTTACAAAATATTCTCCTTTTACGAAAAATGCTTCTATTATAATAATATTTTGTCTGTATATAGCTCAGATCTCTGTACAGAGGCTCAACTAGATTTTTAAATATACAACTTAGAATTGGGTTTATCCATGTCTTACAACAACAGAGGGGACAAATTTTAAGAAAAAACGCTGATAACTATTTCAATAGGTAGTAACTCTGAAAAAAATGTGAATTTTTATAAAATCCTAGTTCACAGACTCACTGGAGAAGTCTTTAATTTATATAAACAAAATATTATCATTACAGAATCATTTTTTATAAATGGAGAACATTTTAAAAGAAGATTATTCTAAGTTAATTTTTTTGCCAAAATATTGTATTTAAATAAACTTTTTTTTGTCAAAATGTACTTAAAACAATGTTATATATATATATTCTAATCTAAGTGACACTAAATATCATGAAAATTATCCATTTATGCACTTTTTTTAAAAATCCCGGTTCCGAACGTAGTCGGATACCTTAATATCAGTTTCTACATTGCCTATAATTTCACACTTTTATCAAAATAAATTCATTTTCAAACGTTGTGTTGTACAATGCTTCTATTTGTGGTAATGAAAACTACAAAAAAAAAGAATGAATGAATAAAAATGAACGTCCGTGATGTAATTCGATTTTGAAATTTGACACAATGAAAGTATCGCATTTGATATAGTTTTGAATAAACCAAATTCTCTCTCTCTCGAGATCAACAGTGGATAAATTGAAGTATCAATCCTTAATTAAAACAATGTGCATCATTTATATGTATAAAGCAAATTATTGACTGTTTTTTTTCACATAAGGAGTATCTAATATAATTTTTGCCGACATTTTCTCCTTAAACGTAAGTACAAAAATAAATGAACTAAAACTACACTCTTTGAAATTCCTAACACTTGTTTTGATATACAAAATAGAGTATTGCAGATCAAAATAAAATTCAAACATAAAACGTATTCGATTTTTTTTCATTTAAAGAAAACTTAGCTTTCAAAAATCATTTAGACGGTACTTAATAAAAAAAAAGTCCAAGTGTAGCAAAATAACTTTTCAAGTACGGTGCAACAAATTTATTTTTTTATGGTAGGAATGTAACAATTGACTTTCACACCCTTAAAATATATAAAAATAAGAATAAATTACTTCGATTTGTGTGTTTCTGTCAGAAAATGCCATCATAGAAACAGCAAATCATAAATAAGTATACTAAAATTTAGGTACAATTGATTCAGCGTTACAATTTTGGCAAACACATCTTAAATGTTTCATATTTAATCTCAAGAACAAGGCTTTCTACTAACCGTTTCTCTCATAATTCGTAGCCGTGGTAACCAAGTGGTCATGTTCTCAAACTCACGGCCAAACTCGAGTTGTAAGTTCGAGTGTCAGTGCTACTAAAGACTCACCATTTAGAAGGACTGGTAGTTTTTCGAGGCTCAAAGTCCTTCCTTCAGAAGGGTGCGGAAATTTGGAGAGGGGTTCTGGCTTAAGTGTTGTCCTCGTCACCTGACTGTGACTGAAAATTAAGAAGTCTGTCTCTAAAAGTCCTTGTGTTGCTTTAGTGAGTGACGTTGAATAAAATCAAGTGAACAAAATATAATTTCTATATTTTAAGTGCGACTTTGTGAATTATGTATTTTATGGGCTCTCTTTTTTTATTTAGACACAGGGTTTGGATGTTCAATTTATATACTATTTACATTCATTGCAATCTCTGATTATATATATTTTTAACTTTTAAAATCTTAGTCCATTTCTTCTTGTACCGAACTGATTTTGAATTCCTGTCTGAGGAATCTATATTTGTCCTCGACCGTTTGAATTATTTTTATTTTTTAAAACAAAAATATCGAATTAATGATGTCCGTTCAGACTATTGAAAGACTTTCTGGAGATATTTCTCTTGCAGAGACAGATAAGATTATCATCTGCTCCTTCTTCACAGACTGCATTTTAATTAAAGAAATTTTGTAACCCTTGAATGATATTGAGACATGAGGCATGGCTAATTATTCCTAAATCAATTGCTAAACAATTTCCCTCAGCTGCTTTGATGTAACTCGTGCTTCGGTGGCAAACTGCAAAAAAAAAAAAAAAAAAAAAAAAAACACCAAGACTACGTTTTTTTTTAATGTAATGCGAAAGCACGCCTTTGATGACAGTTTTACATATTTGAAGTTTTTCTCCATGTGCCCAGGAGGACATGTATCTCAAAGTTAAAAACCTCTGTACCAGTTAGACAAAGACAGAACTTGAATTAGTACCGACTAGTGGAGCACACAAAAGGGGAGGGGATCCACTGGTCCGAACCCTCTCCATCGCCCCTGATTTTCTTTTTCCGATCTTATGTATATAGAGTGAAAATTTAACAAAGCTTTTGTTATTAATAACTTATTTTATTAATTATTCAATAATTTATTTTTAACTATCTTCCCCCCACCCCCGATAATTGACAAAATCAAAAGAATATGTTTGACGGCATTTGAGAATGGTAAACTTTCATCCCTCGACCCCCCTTGAAAAATTCCTTTGTACGTCAACGGTATCTACTATCTTTGCTTCCACACCACATGAGGACTTTGAGATTCAGTTTAATTTAACATGCATTAGTTGCACATTTTTCCCCATAGCTTTAACACAATCAAGATTCGATTCATTGATTTGTTGGTTTATTCTCATCCCGTTTCCAAACAACCCGACAGTTACTGGCGGTAGACCTTTTAATTCTGAACCGCAGTCAAGTAACAAGGATGGCACCTGAGCTGAACACCACTCTCCGAACTTCCTCGTCATGTCAACATAACGACTTCGAGCCTATCAAAGTTTGAAAAACGAAACGAAGGAATGAAATAGTCTTAGTCTTTTTAAACATCCTCATTTTTCTGATGTGTGAGTACAAGTTTTTTTCTTTAAAATTCTCTTCTTACTTTTCTTTTGTTTTGAAAAATAAAACATTTTTAATTGAAAAATGCATTTTTTTTAGCATAAAATGCTTCATTTTTAGGGAGAAGGAGGGGGGTGTCAGAACACTGAAAACGAATAAAAAATAAGCCATATCTAACTTTCGATCAATCAATATTTTCCAAAGAAAAATCCTCTGTTAATAAAACAATACAGGGAAAATAACAACACGAAACTGAAATATTTTTTCGTCTTGAAAAATATTGCAGAAAAAAAAACCATATATCAATAAAATTAAGTTCATTAGAGAGAGTTTATTTTATTTACATACATATGTATATATATGTATATATATATATGTATATATATACATATATTTAATAAAAATCAATGAAACAAAAACATTCACAAGAACTTAAAGAAATGTAATAAAAGTTTTCAATTTCTTTGAAAAATAAACATTTATAATGAGTTTTCGGGGAAAAAATCTGATATTTTTCTTTGTATTTTTTAGCATCAAAATGTCAACAAAAATCGATCGATATCGTCCATTTTTTTTATTCATATCACAATTGGAAAAAGCGTCTAAATAAATGCACCTACTTTTTTTATGTTCTCTTTTCGGATGATGTGGGAACAGAAACTGCATTATTCATTTCATTTTCATCGTCAAAATCTGCGACAATGATATTTTTTGAGCTTTGAACAAATTCTAAAATGTCTTTGTCTGCCATAATTGGGGCAGTACATATACATTATCATCATCTACCTCAATGAATTCTTCCGATAATTCAATAGGACAGTCCAATCCAGTTGGCGTTTTCTTTATTTTGTTCATTCCCAGAAGGGAAATCTTTTCGTGTTAAGTAAGGCATTTAACTACCCGAAATTCATGAAATTTGTCAAAAAATGACATTTTTTATGCTTTATTTTATAGGCAGTCTTATTAGCTTTTTAAAAATACCAAGTTTATTATTTTTCATTCACTAGAACAAAAACTACAAGTGTTTTAGTAAACGCAGATACCACAACTTTAAAAAAGAAGTCAAATCTTAAAATGCGTTTTATGCGTATTATTTCAGAAAATACTCAAAAGGAGACAATGATTGCTCAAAAAATATAATCACTGCTTATGTAAATATAATCACTGTTTTTTAAAGCAATTTCATGTAATAACTAAGATAAAGTGCTCTAGTTTTTGTAAAATTTAAAATATCACTTATCCTGAAGGTCATTTCAAAAATGAGTAGCAAAGTAACACATCAAAATTTTAAAAAATGAGAATTTGTTTATAAACTTTGTACAGAGTACCCGTTTATATAATTTTTTGTAAAGTTTTTCCAATTTTTTTGCCCATTTTAGTAATAATAATATCTTTTTCTCTTCTTAATTTTAGCATTTTTTTAAATGTATTAAATAAATCTAAAATCTACAAAAAAAATTCCCATATCTCCATTTTTTTTAAAAAAAAAAGTTGTCGCAAGTAATCGGATACCTTAAGCAATTTTCGTTTCGTGTTAGGAGAAAAAAATGCATGAAAACACGTAGTAGTTTATCGGAGTCATTGTATTATTTAGTGTTAACTGATACTTCACCTTGAGCGTTTTCGCGTTAAACGTACTAAAAAATGGCTTGACTAAGTCCACAAAAAAAAGTATTACAAGATTGAGTTTATAATAGCTACATAACTTGTATCCCCCCAGTTTAAAAAAAAATGTTACTTCAAATTTCATGCTCAGTTAAATGAACAGAATAACCTTTTAGATCAAATAATGTTCTCCATTCACCTCACTCCATTCGGAAAGATTACTCCCAAACGCGAAAGAATCCCTTTTTTACTTTATTAGCCCCGTACCATCCTAAAAATGAAATTTCCCTAGAGAATTCCCCAAACTTCACTCGTCCCATTCCCTTCTGAACAGAAGAAAGAAGCGAGTGAAGAGAGAGTGTCAAATTTTAAAAAAGAAATCGGGGAAAAAAAGGAGAGAATAGGCGTTCACCTCGCGATTCAAGCGCACACAAATACTTCAGAGAAACTTCGAAACCACACACAACGGGCACAAGTTCCAAAAACCGTCCCGGCGCACATAATACAACCATTGTGCCTTGTCTTCGGAACATTCGAACGTTCTGGTAACAGCAATCCCGTCCAAACACACGGCATCATTTATCAAGATCCGACGCTCTTTTTGACCAGGAAGAAAATGAACCGATATTTTATATTCCGATAATGCCCCTGCATTGAGCGAGATAGATTTCTGAGGAATGGATCCAAAGAAAAGAGGGGGGGGGATATTTTTAAACCCGCAGAAGCGCAAAATGGCCAAAAAGAACAAATGAGGGAGGCAAAGGTGGAAGGGGAAATATTTTACTGTGTATTTCCCGGGTCTTTTGTGATGGCATGAGAAATGTCGCTGGATCATGCATCATGCCGCCTGTCCTAAGAAAAGTGAAACCTGCGACTCCTTCTAATCAAAATAAACGCGTACGGGGGTGTTTGGGGGTGTCGTCACTTGGGAATACCGATGGATGATGCACTTGGGTGAAGGTGAGAGAGAAAAACATTTACCAGTAGGGGGAATGTTTCAGAATTATAAGCAATGTTTAAATTATCTGTGTAAATTAATAAAGTTTGAAAAAAATTAGTTGTATCTTAATTGGACTGACTATGTTCTGAGCCGTGATTTTGAAATGCGTATAAACGTATATATTTTTTTTAATTCCTACTATTAGTTCACTGTCTCCCTATATATAAGTTAATATAATGCATTTATTTATCCACTCAAGTTCAAATGCATTTTTTAAAACTTGTAGTGGATGGCACTTGATGTTAATACAGTTTTTTCAAATATGAATTCATTAATTAATGAGTAATTAGTAAAAAACCAAAATAATAGTCCAACACCATATATAAAAAGGAAAAGCACTTGCTGCGTCTCTGTAGCGCAATGGATAGCGCGTTGGGCTTTGAATCCAAAGGTCGTGAGTTCGAAACCCACCTGGGTGGCCTAATTTCTGAGAATGTGATTGTTTTTACTATACTTTTTTATCGGAATAATTAAATTTAATGAATAAATAGTAACAAACAAAAATAATAGTCCAGCACCCTATATAGAAAGTAAAATGGGAAAGTCGCCTTCCATTTTGCCATTTAATAATGTGATTCTGTGTCCTTTGTATATACATATTTATATTAATTATAATTGTTTAATAAAAAGTAACTAAAGTAAAACTTTTCTTTTTTGACCTAAGTAGTAATTGACTAATTTTTTTTTATTGTTTATATTTACTGTCAGTTGAATAAGAATATACATATTAAAATGTTATTAGGAATATTATTACAAGAAAAATTATTTAAATGCTTTTTTTTTTTGACAAAACACGAAGAAAGAGTGACATATTTTCAAAACATTCTCCTTTCATAAAAAATGTTTCGATAAAAATAATACAGGGAAACATGTTTAACTCGAAAATGCGTAAGACGAAATGCCACTTAACACGAAATAATACAACGATCCCGACAAATTAATATGTATTTTCATGCAATTTTTCTCTTAACACGAACTTAATACTTTAATGAACACTTAATGAAAGGTTTGAAAAAGTTATGTATTATTGGACTGTCTCATTGTATCATCAAAATAATTCATTGCAATAGATGATGATAATGTGTGTACGGCCCCAGTTAGGCCAGACAAAGACATTTCGGAGTTTATTCAAAGCTCAAAAAATATCATTGAGGCAGATTCCGACGAAAAAAACGAAATAAATAATGCAGCTCCTGTTCCCACGTCATTCGAAATGAAGAAAATCCTGAAAATTATGCGCAGTTATTTAGACGTACGTTCCATTGGGGAAATGAATAAAAAATGGATTATATCAAACAATTTGTTACTAAGAAAGGCAATGCAAAGAAAAACATCAGATTCACGTCCAAAACACAATAAATATTTTGTTTTTTTTAAGAAAATTGAAAATTTTGTAATAAATTTCATGAAGTTCTTGTGAATGTTTTGTTTCATTGATTTTTATTAAATACATACATGTATATACAAATCTGTGTAAATAAAATAAATTGCAATGAACTTAATTTTGTTCGTATATGTTTATTTTTTATTTATTTATTTTTGCAATATCCTTTAAAACGAAAAAATATTTCAGTCCCCCTCAGTTTCGTGTTAAGCGATCTTCACTGTATTTGTATGTGCATGCACAATTTTTTACAGCTAACTAATATTTGCGCCGATATTTACTATAAATATTTACCTTTTGAAGTATAAATACATATAATGTAGAGTAGATAACATAATCCATTATTTTAATAATTCAGTAACAATGAAGATGATTAATGTAGAATGTTGTATGAATAAAGAACTCAACAAATTTATGCCGAATTTCAAACATTTTCTATTGGGAGAAAGAAAACGACGCAAATTTTTTCTTCACAAAACCCATTCATTGTTCCACGAACAATTTGTAAGTATCCACTTCATTTACACTGGGTTGTTGTAGATAATTATCTCCATTGCATTTATTTTCACATGATCACGTATCTTTTGTTAAACCATTATTTGCAATTAAACTTATTAAAAATGTGAAGGTATTTAACTCTTTTCTCTCTTCCTTTATTTTCAATAGAGTACAAAAAAGTCGATTATACTTAAAGACAAAAAAAAAAAATGCAGCAAAAAAAAGCAACTAATTAAATTCTTTTTACAGTTTTTTTCCCCACTCTTAAAGTCTATTCAGTATCAAAAGCGTTAAATTATTATCGAAGAATTTTCTTAAAAGGATTTATTCGTAAAATATCCTGCATTTCTCCCCACCACCACACCCCACACGCCCGTTCCTTCATTTTCGTCATTTTTGATCGAAAATTATCCAATTCAAGATTTTCTTTGAATTCCAGGGAAGATT
Source organism: Trichonephila clavipes (assembly GCA_019973935.1). Lineage (NCBI taxonomy): Eukaryota > Metazoa > Arthropoda > Arachnida > Araneae > Nephilidae > Trichonephila > Trichonephila clavipes. The sequence goes on along the minus strand of BMAU01009659.1, from coordinate 46,537 downwards.
TTTTACAGAGCTTTAATGTATTACAAAATAAAATAAGCGCCCTTTTCTGCATAAATTATTCTTTCTTTACCTCATAAAATGGTAAGAAAACACTTCGGACGAAGATGTTATTTCTTAAATCTCAATGCAAGGAACGTCAGAGAAGCAATTTTTTTTTAAAAGAAAAGATCGAAGACTTTGAATAGGGGGAGAAAAACTATGTAACAACAGTCTTAACATTTTAAAGTCAACATAATTATCCCAAAACATATAACTTCCCTTTTCTAAAAAGATTTTTTAAAAAAAATGGGTTTTTTTTTTCATAAAATAAAACAAATTAATGGCTGAAGTAAAAAATAAACGTTTCCGTAATTCTTTCTAAAGAGCGCGAATTAATATAAAACCGAGTTGTATTGAACTGTTCCTGATCCCTGTTCGAGGAGTCAAAAAAAAGGGGGGACAGGGTGAGGGAGAATTACTCCGCTACATCAATAGGTTCAAATTAGTACTTTCGATTTGAAGATCCTCTTTTTCGGAACTTCTCTTTCTTTCCACACGAAGTACTTTGTTGAGCATTTACATTTTGGAATAAAGGAAAGAAGAGGGGGCAATAATAGAGAGGAAACCCTCCAAGCTGTGTGAATAAGTTCACCCCACGCCACGGCACAGGAGGAAGACAAGGAGCATAACAATCGGCGGGTAGCATCTGGCTCATAGGTACAGAGTATGAATATGAGAAAATAAGACCAGTACCCTTTTCACCCTAGGATCCTAAGTGAATTTGGTTGAAAAGACCTCTACAAAGGGCCAGCTGCAGACCAATAGATACAAGTGGCTCGCAGGGCAGGTGCTGGTATGTTTTGCGGGTCGTCACACAAGGGGTGGGAACACGGTACTGCTATAACGGAATCTATTTACTCTGTTCAGAAAAGTCGGGTTGTAAGAATTGGCGGCAGATTTTTCTGTCACAATGCTCTTTGCTCTGAAAAGAAGAGCTCGCTTGTAAAATATGCTTTTTTGTGCAAGCAATAAAAAAAATACGTTGAGGGATTCTGTATTCTATATGTTGCAAGTCACGCATTAAGTCATTGTAGTAAATTGGGATGCAGAAATAATTATATGGGACATCCCAAAATGATCTGTACGTTTTTATCCCCTTATTTGTCGGTTTGTTGTATATATGCGATGAATTGGATGAGACAGTTTTTAAAAAAAAAATTTTTTTTTTCTATTTCCTCTAGGGATCAATATTTGTCTGGCTGGATTGCTGGATTTCTTTCATTTAAAACGATTTCAAGCAATATTTTTTTAACATAATTAGTAAAACAAATATGCTTGGTATTCCATTGGACACGAGACACAGAAACGCTGAAATAATTTTAGCTAACATTGTAAAAGTGGGGAAGAAATGGATTTTAAAGATGGATGGGGAAAATTCCAGAAAAAGAAGTTTTATTACAGAAAAATAGTAATTGTTATCGTGGATTTAAAAAAAAAAGAAATTAAAAATGTGATGCGATGTGTTTCAAAAAACCTAAAAGGGAAAAAAAAAGCTCAGTTCTTTAACGAAGTAAAATCTAAGTTAAATGAGAATTGAAAACTCCGTTTCTTATATAATAAAAACTGAAAAAAAAATGGAAAATTTTTCATTTATATGTAACATTTAATGTGTATAAAGAAATAATATCACACTTGTTTTCCAGAACTGCAAGAAAAGAATTACAATTATAAACTGTAATGATGAAAAGTTATAAAATAATTTTGGTAAAATAAATTCTAGGTTGTTGATAAATTTTAAATTAATTTTTCCCTTAAATTTACAGTCTTAAAGGCTAGTCATTTTATTTAGAATCGAGAAAAAAAAATAACCAATGCTTGAATTTTTCTCCCGCGCACTCGTATTTCAGATAAACCAAAAAAAACCAAATAAATTAATATGTTTGGTTGTAGACAAACCAAATAAATTATTATGTAGACGGAGTTGACTTGAGTAATAACTTTATTTTATAATCGATTAGTTTTAAACATACATTAGAATACAGTAGCATATTGGTGTACAAAATTAAGAAAATTTTCACTTTAAATTGATTGCTATCTCCTAAATATTAGAGAAATTTTAACTAAATTAGTCTGATATAACACACACATACAAAAAAAATGTAAGGAAACATCAAAATGTTACCAGAAGGAACATATATATATATATATTAATACGGAGTTGTTATCGTTAAACATAATGATTCATGTTAAACTTTTTTTCTGTTTAATTTAAATTTTTCCTAATTTTTGAGATTTTATAATACATGCTTGTGTGTTTAGGTACCATTTTTTAAAAAATTATCTCTTAAATACGTAAAATATTTTGGCACTCGTTAAGATGCATTGACTGTATTGAAAAAGACCTAAATATTTTAAAGGTCAAAAACTGGAAAACAGTTGCCAAAAGTAGAGATGCCTGGAGAAAAATTTTGGAGAAAGCCAGACCCCACCCAGCGCTGTCTAGCCATTGAAGAAGAATTCATTAATTAAATTATAAAATGAATAGTGACAACAGCAGTCCAATAGTCCAACAGCATACATAGAAAGGAAAAACGTTCGTTGGGTCCCTGTAGTGCAATAAATAGCGCGTTGCACTTTGAATCCAAAGGTCATGAGTTCGAAACCCACCTGGGATGGTCTAATTTCTGAGAATGTGATTTCGTTTTTACTACATTATTTTATCAGAATAATTAAACTTAATTAATGAATAAATAGTAACAAAAAAAATAATAGTCCAGCACCCTATATAGAAAGGAAAATGGAAAATTGCAAGGAAATTCACCTTCTATTTTGCCACTTAATAGCGTGATTCTGTTATAAGTATATACATATTTATATTAATTGTGATTATTTAATAAAAAATAACTAAAATAAAATTTTTCTTTGTTGACCTATGTAGGAATTGACCTAAAATATTTTTTGTATTACTTGTATATTTAAGGTATCCGACTACGTTCGGAACCGTGATTTTAAAAAAGTGCACAAATGGATAATTTTCATGATGTTTAGTGTCACTTAGATTAGAAAATACATGTATAAAATTGTTTTAAAGACATTTGGACAAAAAGTTTTTATTTAAATACAATATTTCGGCAAAAAAAATTAACTTAGGATAACCTTTTTTCAAAATGTTTTCCTTTTGTGAAAAATGCTTCTATTATGATAATATTTTGCCTGTATATAGCTCAAACCTCTGTACAGAGGCTCAACTATGAGTTTTGAAAAATTCACATTATTTTCAAAGTTACAATCCATTGAAACAATTATATCAGCGTTTTTTTCTTCCACTTCTAAGTTATATATTTCAAAAATTCTAGTTGAGCCTCTGTACAGAATCTGAGCTATATACAGGCAAAATATTATTACAATAGAAGCATTTTTCCCAAAAGGAGAATATTTTGAAAATGGGTGATTCTATGTTCATTTTTTGTCAAAATGTTGTACTTAAGTATTTTTTATTGTAATACTATTCTTAAAATAATTTTATATACATTTTCTAATCTAAGCGACACTAAATATCATAAATATTATCCATTTATACGCTTTGGCAAAATCACGATTCTGAACGTAGTTGGTTACCTTAATTCATTTTGGTAAATATTTGGAATCATTTGTAAAATATTACGAATCGTTTGTTAAATATTTGGAAGTTTGGAACATTCCTATTGTTAAATATTTGGAATCATTTGTAAAATATTTGGAATCATTCGTTAAATATTTGGAATTATTCGTTAAATATTTGGAATCATTTGATAATATTTGGAATCATTCGTTAAATATTTGGAAGTTTTTAATATTCATTTTGTTAAATATTTGGAATCATTTGTTAAATATTTGGAAGCTTAGAATATTCATTCTGTTAAATATTTGGAAGGATCATTTTGTTGTTCCATATGTATTAGTTAATAGAATCACTTGAATGTGTTTAATTAAATTTGTGAATAAATGTACATTCAATAAAAGTTGTTAAATAATCTACTTTCGATTCTTTCATTTATTGCTTTTTTTTATTATTTTTATTTGTGTGTAGTGTTTATTTCACATGAAATTGTTTGTTTCTTTTTTTTTTTACAATGAAAAATTCAATCAAAACTTAATGGCAATTTATAAATAATATTGAACATTCTTATTGTGAAATGAGTTTTGAAATAATTTTATATTGCCAGATCCACAAGAAACTACTTTGGGATATCTTATATTTGATGAAGAACAAAAGCAAATTCTGCCAGAGTTTAAGAAGACCCTAAAATTACTTCGGTTTGATTAAGCAGGATTCTTTGGGACTTTTTAGAAAAATACTTATAACTATTTCATTTACAAAAAAGACTTATAATAGAATGCAACAACTTATTGGTTTCAATTTTTTTCGCACTCAGAAAATATATTTACTTTTTAAAAAAATTTCTAATTTGTCAATTTGTTTGCCAGCAAATACCATATTGATCAGAACATCCTGCTATTTTTGATAGTATAGCAACAGGTATTATGTCTTCATTTTTAAGTGGTGTTGATATAGTTCCTCACCGATATATATAAAGAGAAAAGCAACTAAATTCACTCATTCACGAGATCTTAGGGACTGTTTGAAATTTAGCAACCATGTTTCTTTTATTGAGTAGAGATCGTCTAAGAACATGTTTTGTGGAAATCAACTCCCAAGGAGGGGGGATTACGTTGACGTAAAAGGCAGACGTGATTCTTTTTCAGAACTTCAAATGTTTGCCTTTTAAAATCAAGAGGTTAAGGCTGTAAGAATGTCTTCGAATGCAGTCGAAAGCTTGGTAGGGGAATTTAAATAATCAATAAGTTTAAGGGGGTCCGGCACGTACATAGGAACCCATGTTAAATTGCATAAGTTTATGTACCTGTTTCTCAGTAACTACATACTTCCCACGGATAAAATTTTTACAGTAGGTTATGTGTACTATCAGTAACGGTTTAACGAAGGATTTTGTCTTTTTTGTTCTAAATTAAATCAATTATGAATTTTTTTTTTAAATTGTCCAATTTTTCCCCTAAAATTTAGTTTAAAAAAGTCATATCTAAAAAAGTTTGCTAGATATATCTAATTCCCTCCATTAAAATATGTAAACATGCTGAAAGTCTGCTCACTGAAAATTTCAGGATTACATGATTAGTAGGTTTTGAGAAGACGGTACGGAAGTGAAAAATATTACATTTTTTGAGAAAACAGGCTTTAAAGAGAAAATTTGTAACTTTTTCAGCATTTACTTCTTTTTTTAGTACTTTCCAAAAGCATATTGAAACATTTTTTTTACTCTCTGCCCGTGCTAAAGAATCTTTTTTTCATTATTTTTAACAATTTTGCTTTTTTTTGTGATCTCAAGATGCTTTCTTTGGGCTGCACGAATCCTACGTGTATCTAGTTTTTTGAAGCATGACAAACATTTACAACTAGGTTCAATGTCCCAATATTTTAAGATCATTAATTTTGTTACATAAATCATATTGAACCGTGAAATAGCCATATTTACCCCTAATTTTAGAGTTTTAATTCCACAAATGTAGATCTTGGAAACACTGACCATAGGGTGTTATTAAGTGACTCATTTGGGTTCTGGGTCTTTCCATGTAAACATTTTCTTAATAACATAGGATCACCTAGATCTCTAAAAATTAGCTTAATCTAATTCATTATGGTGTATAGTACGTGTGTATGGGCTTATGATCATAGTGCCTTTCTTTACATTCAGCTTCTGTCTTTTGCAACTTGCACCAGGCATTTATAATCTCAGGACACAGTTCATGTCTCTCGTTTGAAGACAGAATATGAAGATTAACATCCCGAACACCAGTTTTTATGCTGTGTAGATCATTGATGTTTTTAATAGCCATACTATAATATCTTCCAATTTTTAAAATTAAAATGTCGGTGGGTCGGTTACGACTACTTAAGGTATCCGACTACGTTCAGAATCGTGATTTTCAAAAGCGCATAAATGGATAATTTTCATGATATTTAGTGTCACTTAGATTAGAATACATGTATAAAATTGTTTTAAAGGTATTTTGACAAAAAAATTATTTAAATACAATATTTTGGCAAAAAATTAACTTTGAATAATCTATTTTCAAAATGTTCTCCTATTATAAAAAATGCTTCTGAAATAATAATATTTCGCTTATAAAAAGTAAAGACATCTCCAGAGAGTCTGAACTAGGAGTTTTGAAAAATTCACTTTATTTTCCGAGTTACCACTAATTGAAATAATTATCGGCGTTTTTTTCTTAAAATAGCTCCCATCTGTTGTCGTAAAGTATGGATAAACCCACTGCTAAGTTATATGTTTCAAAAATTCTGGTTCATTCTCTGTAGAGAGGCTTGAGCTATATACAGGCAAAATATTAATATAATCGAAGCATTTTTCACAAAAGGAGAATATTTTGAAAATGGGTCATTCTATGTTCATTTTTTGTCAAAATATTGTACTTAAATAATTTTTTATCGTAATACTATTCTTAAAACAATTTTATATACATTTTCTAATATAAGTGACACTAAATATCATAAATATCATCCATTTACACGCTTTTGCAAAATCACGGTTTCGAACGTAGTCGGATACCTTAAAAAACAGTTTATAGTCATACAGCAACAAGAAACAACCAGTGACGCGGGTAGGTAACGGCTAGTTATTGATAAACAAAATCCACATCTTTATTTTCCTGATGTAGTGCAAAAGGTGTCTCATCAAACCCTATAACGTGTTTCTTGCACATGTTACCATACATAATTATTTGTGAGTCACACATTAATAAACAAGTAATATAAAAAAGAATTCAATCAATTCCTACCTAGGTCAACAATGAAAACTTTTATTTTAGTTACTTTTTTATTAAATATTTGCGATTAATATAAATATATATATACCTATGACAGAATCACATTATTAAGTGGCGAAATAGAAAGAGATTTCCCTTGCAATTTCCTATTTTCCTTTTTATATATGGCGTTTAACTATTATTTTTGTTTCTTTTACTATTCATTAATTAAATTTAATTATTCCAATAAAATAGTATAATAAAAAGAAATCACATTCTCAGAAATTAGGCTATCCTAGGTGGGATTCAAACCCACGACCGATGTGATTAGAAGTCCAAAGCATTATCCAATTCGCTACAGGGACATAATGTGGGATTTTTCTTTGTATATATTATTTGACGCTATTATTTTTGTTTATTATTATTTATTAATTAATTAAGTTTAACTAATGAATTAATATTTTAAAAACTGTATTACAATCAAGTATCATCCACTACAAGTGTAAAAAAATATATTTGAACTTGAGTGGATGAAGGAAATGTATTTTATGAGCAATTGAAAATTTGAACGATATATATATATATATATATATATATATATATATATATATATATATATATATATAGGGAGAGAGTGAACTAATTGTAGGAGTTGAAAAATACATCGCTAACCGGGTATTATTATAAAAACATAGTGCATTGTTAATTGTTAGTTTTTATAGTTAGTTTTATAGTTAAACCAACTATTATTTATCCATACGCACAGCACTAAATAACTTTCCATAGACACCGCTTTAGCCCATTCAAGAATGTAAGAGTTCAGCTGAGTAATAAATCACATTACTAAATGTACTTTGTGGGTTATCTGAGCAGCAATCTTTTATGATGAAGAATTGTTGAATGCAAAATTCAACAATTGTGTACACACAATTGTCGAATTTTGTGAGTGCTTTGCGATTGTTGTACACGAACGCACCTGGATCGGATTTACTACATTCAAATCAAAGTACCGAAACCATACATCCCATTCTCCGTCTTTAGACGACGGAAGATGGTATCCTTTTCATAGTACACTACTGCCTTTGTTCATTTCGATGGTCCATTTATTTATTTCAAAGCCTTTTAAGGGATTTCCAAACATACCGCGGCACTAGAAGTAAAGTGTTGAAAAGTTCGGTTTACGGACTGTTGTTAGAGGTTGGTCCAGTGACCTCTATTGCTTACCTTTTGTTGATATCTTTTAACGTACAGATAACAAAATATGAAAAGGAATTTTCTATGACAAAGGGTTTTCAGTAGTGTTACATGGTACGTGGGAAATTGCTCAGCAGAAAAGTATTTAAAGAAATATAGTGGTGTGTACAGTTTTTGAAGGCTCAGCAAGGTACTGTAGTTGTGAAAGCTCTCGTTCTTGAAGTGAACGAAGATACAGCATTATTAACCAAACCGAGAAGAATTTTTTTAATTTATCGTCTACTATTTTTGTAATTCAGTATTATTTTTAATACATCGTTTGAAGTGGAAAAAAAATCATTAGATTTTTTTAGATTGTTCTGTCAAAGCTGGTATAAATTAATGGTAGCAGAAACAATGTAATAAAATACATACTTTATTAAATCCAAACGGAACCTAAATCTTTAAATCTTTCGCGAGCTAATAATAAATATACATATAAAAAATTAAATTATCGAGGCCTTGTTTATAGTGTTGTATCGACGTTCAACATATCAACCGAAGAGGGTTTACAGAAAATGGTTTAACTGTAAAAAGAAGGAAAAAAGTTTAAACCAAAAAAATTGAATTTGAAATTTTATAAACGAAAAATAAATAAAAATTGGCTTCGATTTGATATTTTTATTCACCTCGCATTTTTGAATTTGAACTATTCTCATAACTATTCACAAAAAAGTCGAGAAAATATTTTATCCTTCTTCTTTTATCGGTATTTTCTCCGCTCCCTCTTTCTTTTGTTTCTTTTACCCCATTCTTTTAAGACTTTAAACCGTCACGTGTCGATTTCTTAACATTCACATATATATTCACCACACTTATTCTCATATAACAATGCTTATTTGTATATAACACGTCTCCTTCGCAAGGCGAGGCTCTCGTATCAAACAATGTCATAAAGTAGTAGCCCAAGAAGTTAATTAAGAGAAATGTGCGTGAGGATCCCATATCATTTGTACAACATTTATAATATGTTAAATGCTCCATAAAAACATTCATCTTATCTTAAGGAGCAGCTTTAAAACAACTCGGCACAGAAAATCTAAAAACAGACAATCAAAGTTGACAGATGAACTCAAAGTCAACCCTTTTTCGTTACCAGTACCTCGAGTTACGAGACAAAATATTTTTAGTGAATCAGTTTTTTCCCCAATTTCTCATTACTCTTAATCTAAAGAATTCTTAAATGTTTATGGTACACTAATACTTTTAGAATAAAAGGATTTATTTATATTTATTTTTATTTCTTGTATATATGGACTTAATTTTTATGATAAAAATTTAATTTCTTTTCTTTTTTATTTAGGCTTACTGGAGAAAAAGTAGTAGATATGGAAAAATAATTATTTTATTCCGCTAGCCTGCCGTGTACTATATATCTATTTGTTTATTTAATTAGTTCCTTTCTACTTTCAAATTCATTAGTAAAAAAGTTAATAAATTAATTGCATTGTTTTTTTCGTGTATGAGTTACATTCATTTCTTTTTATGATTCTTTTATCAAATAATTATAAGAAGTTTTCATATCTGTTATCTAAAATGAATGAATATAACAAATATTTCCTATAAAAATTCGATTAAAATAAATAAATGCGTATAGTGCAATACTAAAATATTCATGAAAAATATATACTCATAACTCAATATATATCATTCATATCACGAAGCATCTTCTAAAAATCTATTTGTGGTAAGAACGCAATTGACTAAAAAAAGAGAAAATTCAGTTTTGTAAGATTTAATATAGTTTTTTTTCTTCCTCTGTACCAACAATATACTGATTACAATATGATTTTAAAGCATTTATCGATGAAAAACGTTCTGAAACATCTCTTGAACTGAATATTTTAAACTTGATATTAATATAATCACTTTATGCTGGCTTTTTTCGATGAAATCAAATCAAAATGATAATGCACACACCTTATTTCCATTATTTTGTATGCGGATGGGAAAAGCCTATTTATATTCTTCATTATCAGTTGATTAGAAAACATTAAAGAGAAAAATAATATATTCCTCCACTTAAATTTTTAAAGTGAATCAATATTTCTTCTTCCTATCAATTATAATTTTTTATATTAGTTCTGGCTTTAGCGAGAATCGGCCTAAATCATTCTTTGGTAATTTATTTACTTGTTTATTTTGGGTGCTCCAACACAAAAGCAACCAACCCATTTTGACGAAGTTTTCCTCCTGGCTATTCAAAACTCCTCCTCTCTAAATATTTTCAGAGCAATTTTGAACATTGCCTTGTAAAAAATTTTGAAAAGACCTAAAAATTTGTTATTTAGGAAGAGGATTCTTTGTTCCCTGAGTAAGGGTTGGCGTTATAAATTCATAACGCCTCTAAAGGCGAAGAGACCGGGAGAGAATACTAATACAACTATTAATGGCTCCTCTTAGCATTTAGCTTTTAAGTTTCCCTAAACACTGGACACTTTACGCGTGAGACTTTTTACTCTCACTTCCAGAAAATTATTCTTGGTATTATACATGAGAGATTTATGATCCGTTTATTTTTTAAGACTTTCACAGAAAAAAAACTATTTAAAAACTGTTATTTTAAAATAATCATGATTACCACGTAAAATTGATAACTTTATATTTATTAAATAGTTAATTAATTTAGCAGTGTTTAAATGTGATGAGAAATATTATTTTCTCTCTTATATAGGTTATTATTCATTCCTTTAAAATTGTTGTTTTTAAAGTTTCATGAGTGATATATATATATAATGAAACACGCCTCGTATGTTGGTTTTTCAGCGGTGACACTGTCCTTGGAGGAAAATTGAGTTTTAAAGGCAAAGTTCGCATCCGAACATAAACTTAAATAAGATTATGACAACTCAAAAGAACATACGACCAGTGTTAACACATTCGTGGCTTCATCACCCTTGGCGACAAATTTGGTAAAAATGATATCATCAAGGAATTATTGAGAAGTCTCTGGAATCAATCCTTCTTGAACTTTCCATGAGGCTATATATAAGGCGAGATAAGAGGTTCTGTCTCGTGCGTTGACTGTGATAATGCAGTGTCTTTTCCCTATAAGTTCCTGCTATTTTAACTCTTCTAGAGAGCTGTTTTTGGAGCTTCGTAAAGCCTGCTTTAAACAAATGCATTTTCCACTACTGTAAATAATCTGTTAGTATATTTCGTTGTGTATATACATCAATTTATCTCTGTGCAGTCATTTGTTCGTCTTCACCCTTTAGTAAATCTGTTATTGTTCGACTCATTGGAGTCGTCAGATTCTTTCCCCCACGCTAATTTGCAACAATGCACCCTTTCATATATTCAATCTTCAATTGTTATTTTTTTATTACATTCTTAGCTAGAAAAGCAAGGCAGTCGGGTTATCCATAGACACAGACTCGAAATACATTTTCACTAATCGTGCATCGAATTAGGACTCACTACAAAGTTGGATCAGAAATAACCATAGATATAGACATTTTAATACATGTTTTATCATTGTTTATCAAAATATCAAAAACGCTTATATACATGGAGTCATTTACCTAACCGACTCTTAATGAAATATATAAACTATACGTCTTATCTTCAGAAGCCTCCCCATAGCTAAGTTTGAAGAGTATTTTTTAGTAAGTTAACTCAGAATCTCTCTCTCTCTCTCTCTCTGTCTCTAAAACAATATGACTTTAAAGGGACACGGTACGATTTACACAAAAATTTTTAATTTAAGGATTTTCAAAAATTTTTTAGTCGCCTCCTATGTGTGTATACTTTGCAAAACAGATTTTGTGCTCAAAATTTCGTAAAAAGCTAGCCATTTAATTTCTTAAGGAAAAAACTTAAAGTTTGTGAAGTGATTTTAAAATGCTACTTCTACAAAAATTTACGTACACGCATGAAATTTGATAAGTACGTCAAACTATGTATAACAAAAGTTGGTATGGGTTTTGCGATAACATGATTGGTATTCGTTTAATACTTCTTTTTATAAATGCTTATTGAAAATTCCTTGAAAAAATGAATAAATTCCGAGTTCAATTTTTTTAAAGAAATAAATATGGCATTGATTCAAAAATGCATACCAACTTTTGTGTGTTCCATGTACTATTAGCAAAAGGTAAAAAAAAATCAAAGCATTAGGCACAATAGAAAAAAACCCTTAGCATTTTAAATGAAGACAAACTAGTTATTTTATCTTTCTGATTTAAGTAAGTTGAAGGTTTTGAGTTGTGTGTGCCATAGGGATGTGAACAGAAACCAACGTAAAAGCTATCATAATTCTGAGTTTTTTTAAAATTAGAGCTTTCAAATTTTGTGAGGTTATAGAAAATTATATAAAGAACAATTTAGGCTAAAAAATTAGATTTGAATTTTTGATCGATTTTGTCAATTGAACCGTATTGTGTCCTCTTAAAACTATTAAAAATTTCAGAGCCTTCAGTTATCGTTCTGTTAATATTCAATGATACTTCGTCTTTTACTCCCGAGTAATCTTTCTCGAGTTCTTTCTTATGTGGTTGTGGGGTGTCGTCCTCACCACTTGATCATGGCTTAGAACAGGGGTATCCAACTCAAAGCCCGGGGGCCGCATGTGGCCCGCCTTGAATAATTTTGCGGCCTCCGTGAGATTCTTTACAATTTTATAAAATCCGACTATTTTGTACAATATTTTTTTGTTTGAAAGGGGGGGGGGTTGTAAAAAACCAAAACTCTAATTATTTTATCACGTTGATTCTGCTACTGCGAATCTCTTTTTTTTCTAAATTGAAATTTATCAAACATAAATCGTACTCAAACTTAACGTACGAAATCCTCAACATCAATTACGATACGCAAATACACATGCGTTGGGATCGACTTGCAAAAACTAAGTGAAAGAGTTGAGAAACAGAGATATCTCACTAATTAAATAAATTAAACATTATTTGATCATTGAATTATTATTACTATACTATCTATGTTTGTATACACGAAAAACAATGAAAACAAAAATAATATATCAGTCTGTTTTATATTTCACTCCAACAGATGTTTGTAATGGGGGTCCAAATCTAATTTTAAAATATGTATTTTTATATGTGACCCGTGGGATTGTAAAGTTCTTCCGAAGTGATCCGCGAGGTCATTTGGGTTGGCCACCCCTGGCTTAGAACTTCGAGGTCCGTCACTAATATATTTAAAGTTGCTCAGAGTGCGACCTAAATTAAAAATCAGAATTAAATCTCTTATTTGTTGTTGTTTCTAATACCATCTGTCTGACGGTGTCAGATTTAGGCCCACGAAATTCATTGCGGCAAAAAGCTAGATGTAGGCTTGTCGTTAGCCATAGCTTTGAGCCCCATACAGGTAACAGAATGATTTGGTTTAATTCCACCCAAATTTGAGGGAGAGCACCCCAGGGGTGGCCAAGAGCCTCCCACCTCTCTTCCTCTTCCACCAACCTCACGAGAGGATTTGCGGTTCGACTGCTATTTAGACTACTTCCATGCTGCAAAAGCACTATACATTTAGAAGCGTCCATGCCTTCTCCGTAATTCTAACCTAGGCCGGTACCGCAGTCAGCGTCACTATACCGGTTGTGCGGTTAAATCTCTCATTAACAGTTATATGTGAATAGTAAGGTCTGTTTTCCTGTATCATGATTCATTTACAAGACAAGACTCTCACATCAAACATCATCAAAAAGTAGGCCAGGAGGTAAATTAATGTAAATGTGAGAATTTTCTATAAGTAGAATAATGCAGATTACATTCCATTATGTTTAAATACGCTGCAAGAACCTAATGCGAAATCTGTCGAAGCTCAAAGTCGATACTCGTACATTGGCGTAAAGGGAAAGCCTGTATAGCATGGTATACGCTCAGTTGTTTAGCCCTCATTTGACAATTGTTCCAAATTACGAGATTTTTCGTCTATTGCTCTAGTGTTGCTTTTAAACTTGATGTTAATGAGTAAATAATGAGTCAAACAATGAATCAATGCGCTTTATGGATCTCGCATGGGAGAATTAGAAAAACGATGTGATGGGAGTTTTAAGAAAGGTTCTCGTCGTTTGACAGTATCGTACAAAACGAAAATAATTCAAAAGAAATAAAATGTCACTATTAATCGGGAAGGAGGAATTGGTTCATTAAAAAAAAATTTTTTTTAATTTCTTCTGAATTCAATATAATACTGTAACGAAGGCTACCCCCGAGGTCTATCCTCTGTAGTTCAGCCAAACTGGCACTTTAATCTAGAACAACGCCTTAATTACCACCAAAGAGTGTATAGTCAACGATGTCAAGAAGATTGTAGACGCTTATGGCTAATATTGTCACATTGATTCGTGCCAAAACCATATAATCGTACCCATTTTCATAATTCAAGATTACAGAGGTTTTTGAATTGTCAGGGCCGGAAGTTTACCTCTCGTCTAGATAAGTACTAAAACGATTCTGACCCTTTATCTTGTTTGTCGGGTAGTAATTCGACTTACCAGGTTAATTATTGTGCAATTTCTTGTTGGTAATCATTTTCAGTTCGATTTAATGGCTTCCCCTCCCCCTCCCGAGAATCTTAGTAATGAGCGAGATCTTTCTGAAGAGTCCTATTCTGTGACTAATCCTCTGAGGAAAAATGTTTCTGAACTATTGTATGTTTATAAAATTGCTTCACGTAGTGAAACCATGATTCGTGTCAATTTGAGTGCGACTTAAAGTCTAGCGAAGTGAGTGTAGGAGTTAGTAATTAGACTGCTATTGAAGTTAGATTATCCAAGTCAATATCTGAAGTCCTCGAGAAGTTAGTGAAGAGAATCGTTTGTCCTTTTTTCATCAAGTTATTCCTGTCAAGTCTCTCTCTGACTAGTGCTGTTACTTCGGATTGTCAGCAAGATAAGATATTTAATTTGTGAAGGTCTCCTTGGACCTCACTTTGAGAACGAGAATAAATAGGATTCAGAAAAGAACCAGTAGCCATTTTTATAAACAACTTTCTTTATTTGGTTATCTTATCCAAATAGAATCAAAGACTTATTAACAAATATATCTAACTAGTATTATGAGGTTTTAAAAGTAGTATCCTTTAAATTAACTTAATTAGTGATCCAATTAATTAACAATTAAATAACGATCACTCAGAGATTACCACGATAAGAGATCCCAGAATTATATTCTATGTTCTTATTGAACATTTAATTTTAATTTCATTCGCAATAATAAGACTAATATTTACCACACTGCAATTCAGCTCAGCTCAGCTTTTATCTGAGATTAAATCATCCAACAAGAAATCTTCAATTTAACTTCACTATAACTTTCTGCTTCAATCTCTATCTCCTACTGCTCTAACTTTACTATTCCGTTTGACTTAAATACTTTATCTAATCTGCATAACAAGGAATCCTATCTGCTTTTTGGAGTTGATTGGAAATAGGTAGGGAATTAAATTTCCCTAAAAAGGACGACTCAGATGGTTAGTGATAAAGTTCCGTATAGATTTGTCACAAATTATTCGTCTTAGAAATTCAGGGTAACGATTTAGTAGACCGCACCATCAGTTTACAACATTTCTTGATAGTAAATTGATAGATAAAATAAAGTTATTGATTTTATAATAATGGCTGATTATTCGGTGTCTCAAACTTGGGGGGAGGTGAGCGAGTGAGTGAATATTAAGGTCTCACTGTTCAGCTACACGAGGGTTTTTGGCGACGGATCTCGTAATGTTGAACCATGGTCAAGTGATGAGGACGACACCTGAGCTGGCACCTCCTCTCCTAACTACCATACCACTCCAAAGGGAGGACGTTTGATTGGGAGGTAGGCCGAGGAAAAGGAATAAATAATCAAATCCTCTGAAATAAGTAAATTAAACTGTCAAGTTCCTTTTAATGCATTCCAAAGCCTTCAGAATAATTTTATGGATGGCAGTGCACAGAAAAAATCATACTTCGGATAGACGCATATGTACGTCCTGGGCAATGAATGCTTTGGCTGAGCGAGAAGTTTATATACGCTAGTGGTACTTCAAAGGTTAAAGTAGTATTGTAGTTTTCGCGTAAAAGTATAGTATTATTGAATTCAATACAATGTTTTTGTATGGAAGAGGAGGCGATGAAAATTATGATTGTATATTGAGTCATAAAAATTGAAAGTTTGAGAAGCATTGGGTTAAGATGATCCCCGACAATTCATTCATATTGCGAAAGTGGCGCTAGTAACACATTCATTCCCATTTGTTACATATCCCTTTGCTTACTCACTATGAACACAAACACAGAGATTACGCAAACCAACCAATAAGACAAAGCGCGCAATAAAAAACAGTTTTTCTAAAGAGATTCGCCGTAAGTTGGACAAACAATGATGTGTGTCGGCTTTTTACAAGTATCATCTCATAGAGAAGAGCCCTATCTATCTTATCGGGGCGGGGTGCCTCTTACAAGTGTTATCGAACTTGAGTTGAATATGGCGTTGGGAAACGTTTTACAAAGAGGTGCGGTTGACTCTTTTTTCATGGGCAGTCGGTGATAACAACCTCGGTCATTATTGATGAGTTAGAATGGAGAGATAAATCGAGAACTCTCTACAAATGGAAAGGTGATAAGAGAGCAATCGAAGACATTTTTTCCCTCTTTTTGTGAAAATGAATATGCGATGGGAAAATGGCTATTATTATACATTATTCTGCATTATGAGTCATTGGAATCTACATTAATTATAGAATATCCTTGCAGAGTCCAAAGGACTTTAGAAAGTTTACTTTTAGGAACGAATTTGAGTGGTTCTACTCAGTTATAACCAAGACCTGAAAATGATTCAGTATCAATTAATTTTTTAAGTTGCTACAGGGCGTTCTAATAAAATGAATGCACTTCTTAAATGTTAATGACTGTATATTCTTTTTTAGAACGTGACGGTCTAAAATTACTGCTGAAGTTAGATTAAACTTTTAGCAAAGACATTTTATTCTTATCAAGTTAACTGTGTGTATCATGACGAGTATACTCGTCACGCTTGAAAAGTAGTGACCACTGGCTATTTAAATTGTAATGTTTGAGAAAAACAAAACATATTCTCAAAATTTTAAGATGTTTAGAATATTTTGAGGCCAGGCCGGAGTAAAACAAATAAATAAAAAACAAAAACATAAAAGCTGAACTTATGCGTTCCTGTATGCACCAGATGAAACAGCGTATAAATTCGCATAACAAATTTGTTTACACGTGATGATAATATTTCTTAGATCTTAGCCTAAAAAAGGCAGAGGCAAAAGTCTAAGTGGCTAAGTTGGTTTATAATAGGGTTTTTTCAGGTATGGTCAGCTATGGGACAAATACGTGATGCCGATCAGGCGCTGAACCCATTGATAGCTGCTAGCCCGAAGTTACCTAGCTATCGAGTGGTGTAAATGCAAATTGTTTGATGTTACAACCATTTGTTGGCAGACATTAGAGTAATAGCTCAATGCTGTGCTGTCTAAAGAACAGTTATTTTATTGGGGTGGGAAGGCAAAGATGCTTTCTGGTAAAAGGGCTGTGATCAACCCTACCACACTTTTTCAAAACTTTTTTAGTACCAAGACAGGTAAAAAAATATTTTTTCAGTAAAGAAGGTAAATCAGTGCATGTTTTGGTCTCTCAGTCCATAAACTCAGAAAATAAGCCCATCTTTAAGATTTCCAATATTTTAACAGCAACTCATACCCCGCGATAGACGGATATACTCGTAGACAGTGTATTATGTACCAAAGACTCTTAATTATTTTTATCATTTTGAAGTAAAGTATTCAGAAATAAAAGTTTTTCTCTCGTGGACTGTATATTATATAAGGAATTATACCTCAATTTAATGTTTTTCTACTGGTATCAGATTTCAATTAAAAAACAAAATGTACAAAAAGGAAATATAAGAAAAGGAAAATTGTTTATATTGCAATCGTTTTGCCTAGTTTTACGATAAACTCAATGGCAGATTTTGTTTTCGAAATACATAATCTACTAAATATTAATGTCAATTCATCCAATACAATTTTTTCTCCAACTCCCATCATCTGAAATTAGCAAAAGTTACTACCTAAATACTAAATATACTAAAATGGATATATATAGTTTTAATTCGTACTGAATATGATGACCGAAATTTCGCAGACATTAATGGACACAAAAACTACCACAGAACTCAAAAATAAAATTGCAAAGACATTCTCTTCGCTGTCATTTTTAGCCATTAGAAGGTGATATATCGTGAATACAATGCCATTTTAGAAAGGATATAGGATTTAATATAAAATCGTGAAAACAAATAGAACAGAATGTTGGCAGAAACTGTCGATAGACTAGTTCAGGGATGGCGAACCAGGATACGCGTACCATTGATGGCACGAGACACAATATTTTTGGCACGCCAGTGATCAAAATGGTGTGCATTTTATTTTTCAAAATTTCAAAGTTCACTATAAAGTATTACGAGCAAACACTCGTTTGTTATTGTCTTGCCTTAGTTACGTCGTAGACTGCAATTATTTATGATGTAAAGTTTGTTTAATCATAGCACATTCGATTTCACTGACACAACTGTATTTTAAAGTCAACCTGTGTTATATTTACAATTTTTAACTGTTGTTTAACATGGCTAGTTCAGCAAAAGAGGCAAAAGTGCATGTTAGTAAGTGTTACAGAAAATTTCAAATTTGGTGGACCGAGAAACATGGCTTTATTAGTAAAGACTTCATAGCGGTATGTGTTTTGTGTTCTGCAAAAGTGGTATGCAGAATATCGTCTGTAAAACGGCATTTTGAAACAGATCACAAACCCTCATGTCAAAAACAGTGAACCACAGCAAAAATAATTAATTGCTAACAAACCATTTGGCAGATGACCCAAATTCAGCATGTATTCTACAAAAAATAACATCTTACGATTTTAATATAAGTTATTTGTCATCCTACCTGCAATAACAGAAGTCACACTAATATTATTTTTATTTAAATTACACGAAAAACTAAAACATTTATAGCCATCCAGCGCAAAAAGTAATTTTTCGTAGTAAATAGATTTTTTATGTTGTTCGTATTTAGTTTTAGTTTCATTATTTTCCCTATAATCACAAGTCAAAATTATTTGACGGCACATCTATATACCTCAAAGACACTTCTTAGGGAAAAATGGCACGTTGATCCATAAAGGTTTGTCTCCCCTGGACTAGTTGGTAACCTTCTCCCAACTTCCATACCACGCCAACGGGAAGATTTTGAGCCTTTATGCGTCATCTTCTCTTCATGTCGAGTCTTCATAAGCAACCGGACTCAAAACCACGACTCGATAACATCGATCACAAGCCCCCCCTCCCCCATCATGACCACTCGTGCCCTTACCAGTTGTAGTGACATTGGAACCGAAAACAGCAACCGATTGAAAAAACACGCCAAATTCTAATTCATCGTTGTATTTGTATTAAGCGTATCTTTTCGGATAATATCGTCAAAGCTCATCTTGTTGACACTGTGGGCGCCAACCCCTGATCCCTATAACCCATAATTGTCCTTTAATCTATTTTAGATATTATTTTTATTTAAGTAAATGTTGTAACTTATTTTTCAGCTTAAGGTATCTGACTACGTTCGGAACCGTGATTTTGCAAAAGCGTATAAATGGATAATATTTATGATATATTTAATGTCACTTAGATTAGAAAATGTATATAAAACTGTTTTAAGAATAGTATTACAGTAAAAAATTATTTAAGTACAATATTTTGACGAAAAATGAACATAGAATGAACAATTTTCAAAATATTCTCCTTTTTGTGAAAAATTCTTCTATTACAATAATATTTTGCCTGTATGTAGCTCAGACATCTGTACAGAGGCTCAACTACGATTTTTGAAAAATTCATATTATTTTCAGAGTTACCACCAATTGAAAAACATCGTAAAACATGAATAAACCCACTTCTAAGTTATATTTTCAAAAAATCTATTTGAACCTCTGTACAGAGGTCTGAGCTATATACAGGCAAAATATTATTCTAATAGAAGCACTTTTCACAAAAGGAGAACATTTGGAAAAAAGGTTATTCTAAGTTAATTTTTTGCCGATATATTGTATTTAAATAAATTTTTTTGTCAAAATGTCCTTAAAACAATTTTATACATGTATTCTAATCTAAGTGTAACTAAATATCATGAAAATTATTCATTTATGCGCCTTTTTAGAATCACGGTTCCGAACGTAGTCGAATACCTTAACCACTTCCTGGCTTTTCCCGAGCTGAACCCGGTCAGCAGAAACGTACTATCCTGCTCACCCCGAGTGTAGCTCGGGCATTGTGAAAATTTACATTGTACAATCGGTTTTTTCCGAATTATTGCAATGTGGCACACGTGCCTCGGGTTGGCCGCCTTTGATGTAGTCGATGATATTGGCAGGTAGAAGCCAAGTCCAGATGTAGGTTGAGATAGATATTTTTGTAGATGCAACTTTAATTTTATATCCTGTACTTATAATCAGAACATTTCCTACTTTTCATATGCAGGCCTACTTTTATATTATTTTCTACCTAAGAATTAGGAATATGTTTAATGAGCCAAATTACGATAGAATTACTTGACTTTTTACTGCACTTTTTATTAAAAATTAAAGCGAATCTACACAAGTTTTATAATGGCGAAGGGGGAAAAATATATTTCTCATTTTTTCAAAGATCTCTGAGAGAAAAAAAATTCCAAAATTTATTTTTTGTTATATTTTGTGCAATATTCGCTATATATTCTACAAATTTCAAATATATTTAAGAAAGTGAATTGAATATGGATCCCCGTAAAAAAAAAGTAATATATTTTTTTTATTTCATTATCTTCGTAAAGGAGCTTAAGATGAATTTTTGAAGAAGATATTTGCTATTCGGTTCGCAGAATCTTCCCGGAAAAACTGATTATTTAAATTTAACCAAGAAAACGAAAGAGCAAAAATGAAAAGAATAGACAAACTTCTTTTAATGATTGTACGAAGAAATTGTGTTAAAAAACATTTATCAGAGCAGTGTTATTATCCTATTCTCAAGAACTTTTTCTCCCACTCCATAAAGGACGTCCAACTATCTTAATAGTCTCCTTCCCTTTTCACTCTAAAAGCAGTTCAAACAGTTCACGAGCCTCTCAATTTATTTACTTAAATAACCCTCTTATTCTCCAATACTAGCACAATGAAAAAGTAATTTCTACTATGAATTATTTATAAAACCAGATAATATCCTGGAAAGACAGCATAACTCCATTTCATCGTTTTTCCTGTTTTTTTCCCCTTGCTGTGACGAATGATTCACACCACTTCCAATGTATTCTTAAGTCAAGTAGCTTTTTACACATCGATATCCATTGAATAATTCCCTTTGTAGCATTGCTTCTCCGGCTGTTTTACATTTCCCTTCTGTGACGTGACCAATGAATGCAAAGGTTTCATCAAGTCATTTTCTCTTGGAAAACTCAATAGATATCCATCATTTTTTTCCCTTTTCTGCCCGAATGCCGCCTGAATAGAACTTTTTTAGATTTGAAAAAGGAACCTGCACTAACCCCCTTTACACTTCGATGTGCCATCAATGGGGGACAGCTGGTTTGCATCCAGGGTAGCTGTGGGAACTGCATCAAGCCTGTACCAGGTGTTGGAGCCGACGTTCGCTAACACAAACCACATCGGAACTATCATTTCGTGACATAATAGAATACTATTCTCTCATTCCCTATTATGCGCACAACACTTAATGTGGCAGGACCCTGAATAGGCCGGTCACACAGTCCATTGTGTCTTATGGGTCTCCGTGACAAATCCCTTGTATCCCCCACAAAGAGGGGCTTTTGTCTCGCCTGCCACAAAAGCCTTCCCCAATCACAGTGTTTGGTAATAGGCGATGTAAACAAATGTCGAGTGCGAAAGGTGCGGGGAGGGACCGCCGTTCAATCTTCGGAAGCGTCAGTTGTGAATACAAATTCGATTTTCAAAAGGTGAGACGAGAGGGGGGGTAGTTCTAATACGGGGGTGTGCGTTTGTGTCCATTCGGTTGGGGTGGAATTGTCATGGGGTGTTGAGGGAGAATGGATTGGAAAACGGAGTGTGAAATAGTTGCGTAATACTTCCGGGATTAAGTTTATTCGGTTTCGATTAATGGCGCATTTATGAGATTAGAGAACGACCCCCTTTGTCGTGTCTGGAGATTCGAAGCCGTCAGTAAGTAATGTTGTAGTAAACATCTGCGGAATTCGAGCTCACTGAGTACCTTGAGAAAAGGTGTACAACGAAGGGGAAAGAGTATCCGCGCGGAAGCCGAATGTTTAAAGAAATAAAAGGCATGTAGACAATAGCGAAAGCATTATTTATGCATCGCATTGCCATTAAATATACATTGCCGCTTCAGGTTTTTTTAAAAAAATTTCAAATTTTGATAATAGAATAAATGCTTTTGTCCAGTGCTTAAAAAAAACAATACCAGTCAAAGGCTCTTTTTTCATAACTCTACCCCTTCCCTCCTCGAAAAATAAAGTTAATATTAATATAATGTTACGAATTTTGTGTAATTAATGCTTAAAATAGTGTAAATAATTTATATTTGGATGTGTAATACGTCAATATTACTTTCTGTTGTATTTATGTTATGATAAATTTGTAATATTCGCAAGCAATGCCATTCATTACATCATAATAGCGATTCAATGGGAACTTGGCGAAATGTAAGCAATAAAGCCAAGTTGTGGACTTGACGACCAGGTTGACAATCATTTTTGGCGAG
This sequence comes from Trichonephila clavipes, assembly GCA_019973935.1. Taxonomy (NCBI): domain Eukaryota; kingdom Metazoa; phylum Arthropoda; class Arachnida; order Araneae; family Nephilidae; genus Trichonephila; species Trichonephila clavipes. The sequence goes on along the minus strand of BMAU01009659.1, from coordinate 23,756 downwards.
TTAATGACCATATGGATGCTTGTAGAAATTACTGGAGAAATATATTAATATCGCGATCTATGACGTAAACGGATCTTTCAGGAAAGAGCGAGCAAGATCCCTGCAGACTATAAATCGGAGCTGCTCTCTGAAGTTGAATTAGTGTTAATTTTGACCAATGAAGAGTTGACTGGCGATTAGAGTAAGTACTTGAGAATAATCATTACGTGTTTGCATTTTTAGGCACAGGTGGTTGTGCATGGGCCCTGTAGAAGGTATGAAGGCCTTTTGGGATTATTTATCTGGTGAATTTTGCTGCTGTATCCTTTATTTTTTTACAATGAATTTCAATCGCTTTTGAAGAACTGTCTTGCTCTTAGAGACTGATAGCATAAATTCCACAAACACCGATCTACGTAACAATATCATACTTATAAGAATCAGCAGCAAATATAGAGCTGCTTATTTTTATTACTATACAGTCTTGTTTTTGAATAGACCTATTTCTTCTGAATACATTTTATTCCCTGGTTCTTTTCTTACACTGAAATGATCAAAAAAATATTATAATCTTACACATATTTAAGTGCAAATTTGTAAAAAAACGAAATGTTCATGTATTTTTTTTAAAAAAATCTAATGTAAAATAATGTAATATAACGACATGCGTATTATAATTACAGAAACTTATATTACGGTTGAGCCGGCTGGGTAACGTAGTTGGTTTATCGATGGAATGGGCTCAATTCATGACGATCACATGATAAAGACAAACACTTGTTCTCCATTGAATTCAAAACAGACGTTAAATTAATTGTACTTGTTGTTATATTTGCAAAACTTAGATAAAATTTCAAATTTCATAATTGGATAAATATGTTTAAATGTTATGAAAAAAAATTCCTTCACACACACAAAAAAAATGCTATAATTTTTTTAAAAAATCGTATTTTATGTATATACATTTAAATAAATTGTATTTGTATACAAATGTACTTTTTAAGAGAAAGTTTCTGCAAAGAGCAAAAGTTGGTAACAACGAAGCGTGTGAACTGATTGGCTGGAAACACAAGAAAACATTTATCATGTGATTATGACATCATGCGAGTTTTTGAACTGATTGGCTAGAATCACGTGGTTATCATTAGCATGTGACTATGACGTCACATGAATTGAGCCCATTGTACAGCCCCAGGTTTGCGGGTTCGACCCAGGCACAAGTCGGTAGATTGTCATGATGCAGAAAATCGTCAGCCTCCATATCGAATGATTATATGGCATGTTAAAATCCCCTAGAGTGTCTGGCGGCGATTAGTATCCACCTATAAAGTGCCATACTATAAAGAGATACCGCCCCCCTGGGAAATGTACTTGAACTGAAATGGTAAAATGCCAATCCACAGCCCCACTAGAAAAATTTTTTTTTTAATTGAGCCATCTATCTGAAGTCAAACTTCAAGCTTGATTCTAACTCTTCAATATAAGGTTAAGGCAACTTTAAATTAAAAAATTTCTTGTTATCAAATAGTACACTCTACATAGTTTAGAAATAAATGTAGAGTATCTACACACACAACTCAAGTAAATATGTTAGGAAATAAACCTTCTGTACAGCAAACATTTTTATTCTTGTGCTTTTCCGTGTTTAAATAAATCGTGAAGCACTAAGTTTTATTCCCCATTATCAGTCAAAAATAAAAAAAATGAACTAAAATATAAATGTTTTAAAGTTAATTTGTTGAGATTGCATAACTTAGATAATATAGATTTTATAATATAAGGGATACTATAAGGGTTTAAACTAAAAAATACTAGCTCTGTAAATAGGCCCTCAAAAAATTTCGAACGAATTTGATATTCCAATTAAATCGATCGTTGTAACCAATTTAAAGAAATGTTGCACAAATAGTACACACACTTCACATACGATTTTTTAAATTCTATATCAAAATATTTGATATGAGAGTGAATAGAAAATATCATCACTCAATTAAAACATTTCTAATAAAAAAAATTATTTCTACAAGAAAAAAAGTGTTTGAACCATTACAGAGGAATTGTCATTTTAATAATTTATAAGACAACTATAAAAAATTTTTTTAATAAATTCAACTTAGGGAATTTGAAACTTTAATTTGTATAAGTTTGACACACATTTACGAAATCTTTCATCTGAAATAAGGAATAAAATAATCACAAGTAAAAAAGACATTTTTTTAATTTGTAAAAACTTTATTTAAAATAATTATTTTGACCCCTTGCGCTTTCTCGCGTACATACAAATCCCAGATTTCTCTTTATACCCACTTTGACGTTACGACGCACATTTCATGTTTCCTTTTTAACGCTGATTAAGGCGCACGTTCGTTTGTGTTTCGTTTGGCTTTCTAAAGTTTGTATAACTATTTGTATACTTTTTCTCGCCAATATGTTAACGTGGTTGGATTACGATGAAAGTGATACTGAATCAGAATATTTGCAGGAAACCGATGAATACGACCTCTGATACGGGTTTATCTATTTGTGGTGAAGGATGAAGAAATGAAACAAAAATGAAAATAGACTTATGTAACACATGTGGAAAAGGTTTTTGTTCCAAAAAATACATTTTGAGCAATTTCGCAAAAATTTGTAACTTTAATTCTAATTTTCCTGTTTTTCCAAATTTTTATTAATGAAACATTTTGTAAATTTTAACTTTTGTAATTTTATACAATATCAACAAAAGAAAATCTACCTTATAATGTTTCTTGTGCTGGTTACACTGGCTGTACCAAAGCCTTGTATCCATATGAGGTTACAAGGGGATACATAGCATGTATCCACTTGTGGTTACATGGTACGGAAGAAGTTAACAAAAGCATATTTAAAGAATGCTTTAAATGTCAACAATGTAACTGGATTCCAATATTTTCTAAGATTCCAGCTGTTTGCAAGTGTATCTCTGAATTTTAATTAATATGATAGAAAAGAAAAATACAATTTTTATACCTTTGTATTTTTAAATGCCTTACAAAAATTCTGTATTTTTTCCATCGTCTACAATTTTCACAATATTTACAAAGATTTCATTGAGCAAAAGATATAAGAATGCATTTATAACAAAAGACTTCATATAATTTTAAAATAAAATTAATGTTCAGAAAATCTTTTTATACTGGTTTTTAGCTTTGCTAGATGAAAAGAAAGTTTATCATCAGTAGGAATGAATTCAATTAAATATTTTAATGATATAAAAATATTTCATCTTCCTGTAGTATTTTAATATCAAAATTAATTTAATATGCTAGAGTGTGTTGGTATACGGATAAAATCTTATCAATGTAGGTTTTTTTTTCCTTTGTACAAATTAAAAGACATGCTTAAAATTGTAAATCACTATTATATTGCAGAACGTTCTTACCATCTTTTTATCTTTTGAGTAATTGTATGGTTTTATCTTTTCGAGGAAAGATAAAAATATTATTAATAATACATTTAAATTGGATACACTAATGAGTAGTTTCATTCTGTATTTGTAAGATGTCAGTTACAAATTAAATATATATAAAAAGAAATATTTCAATTTATTATGGTTATTTATTTTTCTGATTGAAACTGATAAAGAAATATTTATAGCTAATCCATGATAAAAGGTGTTACTTTAATTTTATACGATTAGATAAATAAATATAATAGGATGAAAACTTCGATATTGTGTTCCTTTAAAAAAGGAAATGAAAATCGGAAAAATATAACATAATATTTACTTCTATTACGTTATATTTTTGACTTGGATTACTGTTATACTTTAATTTTGAATTTTAGTAATTTTTGATTAAATTAAATAATTTATAACACACTTAGTTTTTAATTTATTTAAAATTATTTTAACTAATAATTTGTGAAGAATTCAGCAACTTGTTTTCTTAGTATATTGAGGAAAGAAAATTCCTTTTTATTCCTTACTTCAAGATAAAATTTCGTTCTCTAGCAAAAAGAAAATCTAATTATTTTTTCTAACAGGAAAAATTCAGTCTGTAATCGCATTCAAGGTGGGCAGTAAATAATGTTTTTAATAAAAAAAATTCATTAAATACATAATTAAAACTAGATATTTAAGTTAGTTAATAAAATTAAGTATCTCAATAGCAATCAAATTGTTTTCTTACATTTATCTTAAAAATTAGTACGTTTTTCGACTCGAAAATGCTAAATAAATACGTGTATAGTTATAATTAATTAAAAAATTCGATGTTAATCAATTTGCTAAAACTCTTATGATGTTCTCAATTATATTTTTACCATTGTAAAATAAACTTAATTTCATCGGAACAGCTTTATTTTGTAGCTTAAGTTAACTTAAAGGAAAGAAGGAGGCTGAAAGCAATGAGAATTAAAAGAGATAAATTTTTGAAATTGTCTTGATAAAATAAAATGTCTATTAGCTAATGTAAGTAAATAATTAGAAATATAAATTGCCTTTATGAGAAGGAAAAAATAAGTTTTTACCCTCTAAGATTATAGTACATTTTCTCATTCAAATTTGGTGAATTGTGTATTAATTGGCTAATTTAGCTTCAAAAACTTAATACTATATTGCCTCTTAAAGTAGTTGGATAACACTAAGTTTGTTATTAAACTGTAAATAATTTAAAATCTCTCTCTTGGGGTTTTTTTTCCAATTTTATTTTTCTTTAACGAGTAATATTTTATGTTTTTTATATTTTATGTTTAATTTATTTTCTATTATTTAATGCATAATGTTTCACACTATCTAAATAAAAAAAAATTTTAATTAAAAAGCAATCAGTGACGTAAAAAATAAATTTCACCAACTCTTGTTGTTTTTTTTAACTGAATACAAACAACACAAAACTCTTTGTTTACCACGAAAAAATACCTTTTGCACTGTATAGTTGTAAAGGTTTTAGTTATACGTGTAGTTCAAATTAATGTAAAAATTAATATGACTTCATATGACGATGCTCTGCATACCACTATACCAGAACATAAAACATACACCACTATCGCCTTTACTAATAATGCCCTATTTCTAGATTCACAAAATTTGAAATTCTCTGTTACACTTATTATTTGGGTTTTGTTGTTGTTGTTGTTGTTCTTTTGCTGAACTAGCCATGTTAAATAACAGTTAAAAATCCTAAATATAACACAAACTGTAAAATACAGTTGTGTCAATGAAATTAACTATGCTATGCGTAGACAAACTTTGCATCATAAGCAATTGTAGTCCACGACGTAACTAAGGCAAGACAAAAACGAACGAGGGTGCTCCCCGCAACCGATCACTTGCGTTTATTTGTAATACTTCATAGTGAACTTAGTTATTTTGAAATAAAATTCAAACCAGTTTGATCGCTGGCGTGCCCAAAATAATTTGTCGCGTGTCATTAATGACACGCGTGCCACTGGTTCGCCATCCCTGCTATAGGACAAACACGAGGGTTATTGGCGATGAACCTCGAAATTTTGAACCATGGTCAAGTGACGAGGACGACACCTGATTTGCCTCCACTCCAAACTTCCACCCACATCAACGGGAAGACTTTGAGCATCTCGAAAAATTTAACGCACATCAGCTCCTCTACACGGCCGTTCTTTAGTAGCCATAGGTATCGAACTCATGACACTAGATTACCGCGACCGCTTATGATTAAAGTATCAAAAGAATTCGAAAAAGATTAATTTCTTGCTTTTTGAGGTTGGAATATGATTTTTTAAAAATCAAAGTTTTTTTTTTTTGCATTACACCGTACAGGCTACAGAAAGCTGGTCACAACCGGTTTGCCCGTTCACTGTACGGGTAACGATTTTTTTTTTCTTTTCAACTTTGATTTCCTCATATTTTAAATTACACTTTTAATGCTTATAAGACGTGCTGTTTGTCCACGGTACAGAAATACTTCTCATCCGGGATTATCTTTGTGGTGAAGGCGAGAATTTTTCGTTGAAGACAAGAATTTAAATTCTTAAAAGTATTCGATAAAGAACGGGAATTGGCAAGGCAATGTGCAATTTGTTGCTTGAGAAGAAATGAAAATGGAAAGATAATCCAAAACAGTCGATATTATCTCTGTCCCCATAGTAATATAAGACTGAATGTTACACCATGTTCCAAAATGTGTGTGCATATATGTATGCACACACACGAAAGCCTCAACTGTTTGAAAAAGAAGAATAGACATAAAATATTTTTTAAGTATGTAAGAAATTCTTTTAAGATATATGAAATATTCCTTTCGTAGCATGCGGAGTGTACTTATGAAAAGCAAACATTTAAGGGGGATTTTTTTTTCCACACAATTATAAAATAAAAAATAGAATAATAACTTTAAAATTGAAAATGAAATTCTTCTTGTTTCGCATTCTTATAAGTATTAAACTTAGTTAAATGCAATAAAAAATGCACCTTTTTTGGAACAATTTAGGCAAAAAAATTGACCGCTTGAGAGATCAAAATATAATTTAAAACACAAAATTTATCACTAAAAAACAGCCGTCCTTTTTAAATAAACTTCAAAAACTGGATTTTTTTTACTTTGAAAAGTTCTGAGAAAACCTAAGCAAGTGTTACAAAATTTTTGGTAGAATTCTATGGAAAGGTTGTTTAATTAATTCATACCAATACTGAGGAATTAATGTCATGGATTAAGTTAGCTAAACAGCATTGCCACTTCCCACAAAATAAATAATAAGTAACGAGTAATGGTAAAAAACCATGACTTAAACATGATTGATCATGCAACAATAAATATATGTAACTGATTGCTCATCAAATGTGTTTTTGAAAGGGTTTAAAACTTTCCCTTTTCTCTTGATTTCTGTACAAATGAATACTTTTGTTCATAAACTAAGAAATAAAATAACAACTAACTAAGCATCTACAAAATGTAGATAAATATATAAAAAAATCTATTAGGAGGGAGGTACCTCCTGCCCGTCTAACGGCAGACTAACCCCCGTTGCACAAATTATACAACTGTTCATGCTCATTGCTCAAATCGAAAAACTGTAATTTACAAGTATTATGTACTTCCATTTTTTTCCCGAAGTTTTAAAATAGTACAATTCCCTCAAACACTTTATAATCAAGCAATATAAAAGAATATCCATTACAAATTTACAAGCCTTAAATTTCCACTAAGCTTTCAGACTTCAATTAATTGCAAACAGTTTGAGTGTGAATTGTAATAATTATAATATGCAGCGTGTAAAAGTATATTATGAATGAACGAACACAATTGGAGGGAAGCGTATTTCAATTCTATCATTTTTTAGCTATTAGTTAATAATTGTAGCGTTTTAAAAGCATTGAATAACTATTGATTTTTAGGAAATCATGAATTGAAAGTTAAGGAATTTTTTCAAGAATGATACTAATTAATCTTATTTTCTTAATAAGAATCATCAAATAAACTGTATGAGACTCTTATTACACTTAGAAAATTTAGACAAGTAGTAAAAAAATAATGTGCAATGTATATCAGACATCGAAAACTGTGTGTGCAGAACACTTGAATGGGACTCTAAAAAACGTAATAACCTCTACAGAAAAATAATCTTTTATAATTTGTCGATAAGGAAGGCTATTATTCTAATACATAATACTTTATGAAACGATATTACCTTTTACATGTGAAAATTAAAGAACTTTTTATTTCTGCGTATCTAACATATTTGTAAAAGGCAAAAATGCTAAAAATATTTTCTTAAGCCTTATTCCAAAATAGGGAACATCATATGTTACATAATATTTATTGCAATGATTATGATAAATATAAATGAATAAAATTAATTACACGCATTCAATTAAAAAGAGAAACTACGAAAATAATTACTTATAAATTTGATAGTTAAGTTTTGTTAGCTTTGAATTTAAATTTTAATAAGTAATAGTAGACTCTCTTCTATTAAAATACGACATAAATTACATTTTCCATTTGAAACTTCATGAAGTGAAAATATTTTATGATTACTTAAATTAAAAAGCAACCCTCACACAAATGAAAAAAAAACGAAGTCTGAAAAGGTTTAAAAATGAAAGCTATGAAAATCGATGTTTTAAACTCTTCTGTTAATTTTATTTATTCTAAAAACATCACTTATGTAACTTAATTATATTTCAAAACAGAAAAAATACACAAAACTTGTTTTTTTTTCTTCTTGAAATTAATAGATTACGTATTTCACCAATACATTTAAGTTCCTTTTGATTGAAGCAAGGTTGAATAATAAATATTGTATATCTTTTCTTTTTTTTATCACTTACAGATATTCATATGTTAGGAATTATATATGAATTACATACAAAAACATTTTGATAATGTCTAGGCATATCAAACAACATGTAATTAACTCATAAAAAAACAAGGAAAACAAATATTATGGAAGTAATCATTTATCTACGTATTTATTACAACCAACATTAATATAAATATAATGACTTAACCATCAATTATTAGTGCAATAATCTATTAGATCATTACTCGACACTTTTGCATCATTTCGCAAATGTCATGCAGTTATACCTTAGATACTCTAATTAAAAGCAAAGGGTGAAAAATTTTAAACTCGAACCCAAAGTTAATCCTTTCAATTATATCGTTGGGGGTGATTTCCTATCTTAGAATGATTTTCTTAGATTTAATTAGTAAATAAGCATTATAAAAAAAATAAGTCAATTCCTTCTTAAGTAAACAAAGATACGTTGTATTGTAGTTACTTTTTATTAAATAATTACAATTAATACATGCATATATATATGATAGAATCACATTATTTAGTGGTAAAATAGAAAGCGATTTCCCCCTTGAAATTTTCCATTTTCCTTTCAATATATTGTGTTAGACTATAATTTTGGTTTGTTATCAATTATTCATTCATTAAATTTTGTTATTCCAATAGAATAGTGTAGTAAAAAGAAACCCCATTCTCAGAAATTAGGCCTTCCCAAGTGGGTTTCGAACTCACGACTTTTGAACCGGAAGTCTAGAGCGCTATTAAATGCGCTACAGAAACACAACGAGCAATTTTCCTTTTTATATATCTTGTTGAACTATTATTATTGTTTGTTGCTATTTATTCATTAATTAAAAAATTAATAAATTAATATTTGAAAAAACTGTATTAACATCAAGTGTCATCCACTACAAGTTTAAAAAAATGTATTTGAACTTGAGTGGATGCATAAAAAAATTTATTATCGATTGAAAATTTGAACCAAATATACATATATATATATATACATATCAGTAGTGCACACAGGAATTTTTCAAGGGGAGGGGGTCCAGGGTCGAAAGTCCACCATTCTTGTATCATGGTCCTTTTGATTTTGTCGATTTTCGGAAACAAAAAACAGTAAAAAACTAATTATTGAACAAATAGCTAGCATTAATTAATAAAATTAATTATTAATGACAAATAATTAAATTTTACGCACTATATACTTGGAATTATAATCAATCGGGGAAAAAATCAAGGATTTTGGGGAAGGGGGTCCAGACCCCTAGGACAACCCCTTGTGTGCGCCACCGATATATATATATATATATATATATACATAGTTAACTAATAGTAGAAATTGAAAATAAGTTGAGAATCACTGATCCCATTGGATCATTACTCGACACTTTTGCATCATTTCGCAAATATATCACGCAATTATACTTTAGATACTCTAATTAAAATCAAAGGGGGTGAAAAATTTTTAAGTTGAACGCGAAGTTAATCCTTTCAATGAAATCGTTAGGGGATTCTATATCTTAGTATGATTTGATTACATTTAATTAATAAACAAGATGCGTATTTGATTGTTTAAATATAAACCAGCGCAACTTCCAACTACACATCCACTGCATCCCAAGGCATCCGACACCAGAGTCCGAGCCGGACGTAATGGACCGAGCGGGGCTCATTTTGCGAACGCTCCCCACGGAGCGAGGAGGAGGTCCATTTATAATTCAGCGCGAAAAGTTGCTGGTAGGAAGATTGCAAGAAAGCGCGCTTTGTGCCGAGCCTCCATTGAAAAGCCGAGGCGTAATACGCGCACTTTGAACACATATGCAACAAAAGTGCAGAAGAAGAGAGCCTCCATGAATAGGGAAACGGAGAGGGGCCTCCCTTTTGTGGAGCGCATAATGAAAGACACGGGACAAATACGTCCCTATTCAGGAGGAATCGCCGGTTATTATTGCTCCGTGTAACGAGATCAATGGGGACCCCATTCAACCTGATTTGCCCATTGTCTGATCTAAAATTGAAAAGCATTGAGACGAACACGCTCAAAGGCCTGTCATTCAAAGCCGCTTCAATGCAAGGTAAATAAGCAGGCCCGCGACACTTCTTATTCTCCACCCCACCCACCCCCTTTCCATCTCCTTGTCGATCCCCTTCTTCTCATGCTTCTTATATAGTCGGGGACCCGGATAATTTCGTTTTTTAAACAACTTGGGTTTCTTCTCTCTTTTTATTTCTTTCTCTCTCTCTCTTTCTCTTGCGATTTATAATTTTTTTCTCTCTCTCTCTTTCTCTCTCTACTTTTTCCTCTTCTTCTCTCAATGCATGTTATTATTATTTATTCTTCTTCTTCTCTTTCAGCTTTTCACGCACCCAGGTTTCTCGTTTACCGCTTTTGGATTTATTTCGATGTGGAATTGCTGGCAGGTTTCTCGAGAGAAGGCTGCAAGTTTTTTTTTTTTATTCCTCGAGGGGGGGGGTTATGAAGATGTTCCGTTTACATTTCTTCCCCGCAACTGTGAAGCGATACGGATTTTTCTTCCACAAGAGGATTTTTTCTTAATCACTTGTTTATTTGCTTATTCGCTGTTCTATTAAGATTTTTTTTAGAATTAAGAATGAGAAGCGCTATTAAAAGATACGAAACGTTGCTTACACATGTACTCTGTTATGAAAATATTCCTCATTCAAAGACGAGCGTGTGTGTGTGGGAAATTATCATATTTTTTATAGGATAAAAATATATATTTATGCATAACAGTATCTATTTATATATTTGTTAAATTTCATGTATGGTAGGCCTACGCAACATAGATAAGTATACATATTTCATAAGAAAAAAAATAGCTGTTTCTTTTTTTTTATTTTTAAAGTATTTGTATGGTCTTAGAAATGCGGTAATCTTAAAACATTTTGGGAAATAATGATAAAAATTGTAACATACATAAAACTTTTTTAAAAAAATAATTAAATATAATTTTAATTTGATTCAAAGTTATAAGCAACTTATCCGTATTTTTTGGTCCAGAATCTTGATAGTACATTTGTAAACTTCAGTCGGACCTCTATATAATGAAGTCGCTAAATCCCGGAAAAAGTTCGTTATAAGGAAAATTTGTTATATGGAGGTTAATATTTTAATATAATTTATAAACCACATAAAACAAATATTAAATTCATAAACACTATATATTAAAAGAATCAATTATTCACGCTTTTTTAAAATTAATATATATTTATTTTAAATATCTTATCCATCAAAAAAGAAAGAAAGAAAAGCTGCAAGGAAAACAAGAAAAAAGAATATCGAAGAATTCAATGTAATTTCAATATTAAAAAAAAATAATTTTATACTAAAATTAATGAATTTTAAGGACATTTTATAATTTAAAGCATACAAGTAATATTAAACATACATTATTTTATAATTAGAACACGGGGGCACAGGACAACTCCACTGAGGGTGAAAGAGGAAATCGAAGATGTCTCTAGTGAACTGGGTAATGGGGTTTTATAGGTTGCACTTCTTGGATGAAACGTCCAGAACTCTATTGCTCTCGGCGAGTTAGGATCTAATAAAATCAGTTCAAGATTTATGACCACCATAAAATGTGTTAATGAAAGAATAACTTGAAATTTTTCCAGAAATACTTTTAAAAAAAGGTGAGAACAAAAATTGAATCATAAAAGAAAAAGTTTGTTATATAGAAAATGCACTTCGCTATAGAGAGGTTTTTTTACGATGAAAATTGTGAAATGTTCAAGGTTCCAAGAAAATTTCGCAATTTAGATGTTCGTTATATAGAGATTTAACTGTATATCAAAAGAAAATTTTTAGTTTTCGTGTTAGATAAACAAGTACTGAATAGCTTGTGAATCAACCTTATATTTAAATTTTACATTAAATTGCAATCATCGACACACAGTGGGAAAATATTTTAGAATTATTCGAAAAATTATCCTTTAATCTTGTTGTAACAATCAAGCTATAGTAAGCTCTCCTTTCAATTCAATTATAGCTATAAAAATACTCAAAATCTCTTAAGCCGAGACTTTTCCTGGTAAAATAAATAAGAAAAAATCGTAGCATCCTTTTGTTTAACAAGCATTAGAAATCGCTGAATGTTTCTAATAAACCTATTCAAATAGTGTTCTGAAGAGTAGATTATTATTAAAAACATTTGTAAAATACCTGTAAGATAAAAATTAAGTTGACAAACTTTCACTGGTCCCTAGAAAAAATGTGGAATATACTCACTCATCACGTTATGTTATGTTTTAAGATGCATTGATTGTGTTCTTAGATCGCAATTTCTATTAAAAATATATTTATAACTTTAAAAATCCTATTAGTGGTCCGCGAGATTTAAATTAAGAACTTACTGGTCCGTGAAGTCAGAAAGTTTGTGGCGACCGCTGCTCTACATAATATTGATTACATGTTACAGGTATATTAATCATGGACTGTTTTTAAAAAAAGTTAGGATTTTTTTTTAAATATAATTTTTATAAACTTTATATTTTATATTTTCTCAGAAAAAGCATTTATTTACTATTAAAGTTCGTATTATTAAGCATAAAAAATATTAAACACCTCATATTTAAACACACCTCAACTTTTTTTTTAATATTTGTTCAAACAAATATTCAAATTCAGTGGTGCTCTTTTGGAATATAAATCCTACTTCAATTATCCTCTCTTAAATAAATATTAATTTTTTTATCCCTACCATTAGTTCACTCTTCTCCCTATATATATATATATATATATATATATAATGGATTTAGATATTCTTATCTATTACTTTCAATAGGTTTTTGCTCAGCATTATTTACATAAAGAGGGAAGATTGGTTGGCCAAAAAACATGTTCAACCCCACTTTTATGTAAATTATTTTAAACATTAGCTGTTTAAGTCAGCAATGTTTATAATACTGCAGCATACATTTTATAATTTTTAATCTCGGTTGCTCATGTGTCCTTCATTGTGTGATTTTCCTACTGTCTTTGTGTTTTTCGAATGTGATTGATAGATGTTTATCTCTCGTTTATATAGAGAATTAGACTATATATATACAGTAGCACACACAGGAATTTTTCAAGGGGAGTGGGGGGTCTGGGGTCGAAAGTTCATCATTCTTGTATCATGCTCCTTTTGATTTTGTCTATTTTCGGGAACAAAACACAGTAAAAAACTAATTATTGAATAAATAATTAGCATTAATTAATAAAATTCATCATTAATAACAAATACTTAATTAAATTTTACGTACTATGTACTTAGAATTATAATTAATCGGTAAAAAATCAAGGGCTTTTGGGGGGTCCGAACCCCCCCTTGTGTGCGCCACTATATATATATATATATATATATATATATATATATATATATATCTTGTTCAAATTTTCAATCGTTTATAAAATGCGTCCTATTCAGCCACTCAAGTTCAAATACATTTTTTAAAACTTGTAGTGGATGACGCTTGATGTTAATGCAGTTTTTTAGATATTAATTCATTAACTCTATTTAATTAGTGAAAAAAATAGTAAAAAACAAAAATAATAGTCCAACAGCATATACAGAACGGAAAACATATTGTTGTACCCATGTAGCACATTGAATAGCGCGATGTACTTCTCATCCTAAGGTCGTGGCTTCAAATCCCACTTGGGATGGCCTTATTTCTGAGAATGTGATTTATTTTTTACTAAACTATTTTATTAGAATAATTATATTTAATGAATGAGTAAACTGTAACAAACAAAAAATAATAGTCCAACACCATATGTAGAAAAGAAAATTGCAAGGAAAACCACATTTTCTATTTTGTTACTTATTATTGTGATTCTGTCAAATGTATATACATATTTAAATTAATTGTAATAATTTAATAAAAAGTAGCTAAAATAAAATTTTCTTTGTTGACCAAGTAGGAATTGACTTAAAAAAATTTTTTTATATAACTTGTATTTTATTTTTTTTATATATAACTTTGCTCAAGTAAATATTCAAATTTGGTAGTGCCTTTGGAATAAATCCCAATTCAATTATCTTCTCTTAAATTAGTGTTATTTTTTTACTGCATTAATAATTTTATAAAAAACCCCTTTTCTTACACAAAAAAACGAGGGGAGGAGGGAAATTATTTTAAATAAAACACGTAAATGTCTTTTTTTCCCCTAGCATGATGCATTTTCCTGACCAAAAAGATAAGCTCCCTAAAAACATTTTTTTTTTCAAATTTAACACTTAACACAATTTATTATTTTTTTTAAAAAAAGACATTTTTTTTCTAAAATAAAGAAAATGTGCATTAATTTGTCTAATTATCGACTATATTATGTGAAAACTACATTAAGCACGACATATCAAGAAAATAAATATCATAAAAGAACCATTGGAACCATAAAATAGAGCATTTGAAAAAATGTAATTACCATTTACAAACAGAAATAAGTGTGCAATTGAGTAAAAAAATAGTAATAAAAGTAATCACATTCTCAGAAATTAGGCTATCCCAGGAGGAATTTGAACCCACAACCTTTGGATTAGAAGTCTAACGTGCTATCCATTGCGTTACAGGGATACAACGAACGATTTTCCTTTCTGTATATTCTGTTGGACTATTATTTTTGTTTGTTACTATTTATTTATTAATTAAATAGAATTAATATTTGAAAAAACTTTATTAACATCAAGTGCCATCCACTACAACTTTTAAAAAAATGTATTTGAACTTGAATGGATGAACAGAAAGTATTTTATTAACTATTGAAAAGTTGAACAAGATATTGAACTACAATAGTAGGAATGGAAAAAAACATTTTGTAATACGTGGGTACAAAAAAGGATGGAAAACTAATTGTATAAATTTATATCTATTTGTTGAGTGTTCACATTTAAATATTTATTATTTAGAAATTTCATATTTTAATAACTTAAACAATAAAATCAAATTCATGCATGGTTTAGTTAAACACCAAAATAAAATTAGGAGCGCATGGATATTGTCTCAAAAAAAGATAAAAATTTTAAATTAAGAAAAAGCTTTAGATATAATAATAATTAATTATTCTTCACTGATTCATTTTTTTTTATATTTATGACAAGATAAATCGAAATCTCTGTTTTTACTAAGAAGGTTTTACTAGATCTTTTCTATGTTTGACTTCAATAGACAGATCTGTCTAAAAAACGTTTTGTAAAGATAAATGTGGTCTCCGATATATTTTACTTAAATACATAGATAATTTTAATCGAAAAATCTGTGTTTCTTCTTTCTTTCTTTGCTTTGCTGTTTTAGTTTTGTAAATTCTTTATATATTTTTCGACATCCAGCTGTACAAATCTTCAGATCATATTGGAGTTTTAGGCTGCTCTTTAGGTATGAATCAACTTTTAAATGTATAAAAAATTATTTTTCACACTTGTTCTAAGCTCAATTGCCTCAAAAGTGGAATCAACAATTAACTGCAGAATTAGCTCAATTCATGACGGTCACGTGATAAAGACAAACACGAATTCCATTGAATTCGAAAATTCAAAGCAGGCATTAAACTAATTGCATTTGTTGCTCTATATGGAGAACTTGGGTAACATTTTAAATTTTATAATTGGGTAAAAATGTTCAAATGCTATAAAAAATAAATTTCTTCAAAAGGTTTTAAAATTAAAGAAAAAAAATCTTATTCTATGGATGTATCTTTAAAGGAAATGCGTTTTGTCTACCTTTGAGCATTATTGTTGTGGACAAATTTGTATTTTTTAAGAGAAAGTTTCTGAAAAGATCAAAAGTTGGCAACAACGAAGCGCATGAACTGATTGGCTGGAAACACATGATTGCTTTTATCATGCGTGTGACTATGACTGCACTTGAGATTTTTAAGTGATTAGCTAAAAACATGTGGTTATCATTATCATATGATATGACATCATTTGAATTAAGCCCATTTCATCTTCATCATTTCATAGAATTATCAACGATCTTAAATCGTGGTAGGGTAAATAACCCGAATAATAATAAAGAAACACATAGAAGCGGCTCTTTTTTGGACCATGTTATATTTCAAAGCTATACAGAATAAATAAATGAAATGAAATAAGACCGTGGGGGAAAAAAAGGTGCATGTATCAATAAATAATTCAGTATTATCTACTTTTTATTCACACAATAAGATCCATCCTATTCCTCTCTGCATAATGATTATTTACTTTTACCTATATACACCCCCCCGCGAGTCAGTGAGATTTTATTAATGTCGCACAATAAACCAACACGAGACCTTTTGGCGATGGACCTCACAATTTTTAACCATCATAAAGGAATGAGGAAGATACTTATAAACTGGTACCCTTCTCCGAACATCCACACCAACATGAGGACTTTTGAGCCTCGACAGAGTTAACAAAACCGAAGTTATCCCTTCTTTAGAGGCACTGCTGCTCAAACCCATAATACGCGAGTCCATGATCATGACCACTAGGCTACCGCGGCCAAGTACACTCGCCGTGTAGAGGGGCCATTGCACTTTAAATCTATTGAGGATCGAAATCCTCCCTTTGGCTTCTGGGATGTCTTAAGATTTATTGAAGCCCTAATCCCTTATGCATCCATCTGTTACCCTTAAAAGTAGGTAGCATATAACAAACGTTGTCATACTCATACAAACGATAACTCCAATCAAATAAATGTGCATAACTTACAATCTCACAAACTTAGGCTTAAACCGGCTCGATTGGCTACCGCCTTTTGGCTAAATGAGTAGTATTCGTGTATAATGGTTGATCTAGGCCAGATGCGAACGACATCCATCATATAATAATGCAGTCTGGCCACTATTACCAGTTGGAAAACAGTATGAAAATCCCAATTTTGGGGAGAAAAGTCTGCTAATAACATCTGACGATTGAAATCATTCTTATCATGATCTTATTCTAGTAGAATTGAGAACAATAAGAGGCCTCGTTTTGGCCCATGCATTAAGGCAGTGATTTCCAAAGTGGTCTATATAAACCCCCAGGGGTATATGATGACCTGCAAGGGGTCTACGTCGGCGAAAAAAATATTGGGGGTCCATGAAGTATAAATGAGGATCTACGATAGTGGCTCTCATTGAACCAGAACGTGACTAATTTTAAAAAGGAATTTAATCAAGTGGAAATCAGACTTACCTATTTAACAGATTTACTTACTATATTTAATGAGGCTTATTTGCAGTTACAAGGTGACAACATAAATTTTATTAAAACAAGTGCCCCATTTAGCTGTTCTTGCGCCAGAATTACTATAAAGGAGTATAATTCTAGACGTCGCCAACATTTATATAAATGCCCTTTTTTTAGATTTTGATTCTACATTTGAGAATGTTTTCACTATCGTAATACCATAGCAGGCAATGAATTCATATGATCATTTTGAAAAGAAATATCATATTACAAGAATTAGGCGCTAGGTTTAGGAACTAACGAAGATCTTAAAGTAAAATTTAGAAACGGATGTCAACAATTTTGGCTTTAAAAAGATATACCTGTTAATTATTCCGTATTATGGAATATCTGGAGAGTTTTTATTTATTTTTCTGTGGTTTAGGAGTTTCAGTGCGCTTGCCAATCTACAAAGCAAAAAAGAAAAAGGAAAAGACTGGACACTAACAGAGAAGGTATTTAGGGTTAAACCTGATAAGATTCACACACACACACATGCTAAATGTTGAAAATTTGTTATTGTATCCTCCCTCTAAAAGCATTTGTTTGTTGCTCAGTTATTTTATGTAACAGTTATATTTTATGCATTAATTAAATTTTAATTTAATTAATTAATATGTGTTTTCTTAAGTTTTAAACACTATACTTTACTACAGTTGAACATTTTAAACTTTTAAAGTAAATAGCTCTAAACCTGCTGTAAAATACATTTAAGTTGATAAATTTTCAAAAAATTAATATTAGGTAAGTAGGGGGTCTAGCTCGAACTGAAAAAAACATGTCAAGGGGTCTATTAGGCAAAAAGATTTGGGAACCTCTGCCTTAAGGTATCCTTGGTTGGCTTAGTGTGGAAGATAGGAGAGGAGATATCAATTCAGGCGTCGTTCGCGTCATTCAGCCGAGGCACAAAATTACACAGTTCGTCGCATTCCGCTAATAGCCCTCTTGTTACTTCATAGGGCGACGTAAATTTAAAAAAAAATTGAATTGTCAATATACAGTCGGCCCCCTATTTAACGAATTTCTTGGGACAGAACATTTTGTTCGTTAAATCGGGGTTTTCGTAATATCGAGGTCCAAACAAAATACGAATTCTTAGGATATTTTCTTTTTGAAATTCTTTAATAAGCAACTACACAGAAAATATCCACAGTTAGAAATTTAACTTTTTTTATTCAACAGCTAAAAATACTATTGACGAATTATTACGCGCCGGTTAATTGGAAATTTTTAAATACTACTTTGTGATATAATCCTTTTGATTCCTGACTCTCTCTCGAAGGAGTTCTTTTTTCGAGTTAATGCAGAAAAGAAAATACTGCGTCAATTACATCCTTCTGCATAAGTTATGCTTTCCCAGTTTCCAAACAATGTAAAGCATTAGAAAATGTAAGTTTTGTTAAGAGTATCATTATCGATTTCTGCTGCCCCAGAATCGCAATTCATTGACTTCACCAAACCAACAGTTTCCTGAACTTTCGTTGCACAGATAGGCAGTCCGTCATCAAATGTAATATAATCCTAAAAATCTTAAAATATTTCTTGCGTGGTGGAGTGGAATGAGATAAAAAAAGGAGTTTTCTGTCCTATTTAAAATTCACATGATATGTTACACTCATGACTCATCTGCACCTGTTAAATATAATAACGCTCTGCACCCTTGCCCACCAAAAAAACACTTCTCTACTCAAATCAAACAGGCTCGTATTTGAAAATAAGTAATATAAAAAATATTTTTGTAAATTCCTACTTTGGTCAACAAAGAAAAATGTTATTTGAGTTACTTTTTATTAAATAGTTACAATTAATATATATATGTATATACAGAAGACAGAATCACACTATCAAGTGATAAAACAGAAAGCGGTTTTCCTTGCAATTTTCTTTTCTTTATATGGTGTAGGAATATTATTTTTGTTTGTTACTATTTATTCATTAATTAAATTTAATTATTCCAATAAAATAGTATAGTAAAAAGAAGTTGCATTCTCAGAAATTAGGCCACTGAAGGTGGAATTCGAACCCACGACCTTTGGATTTGAAGTCCAACACGCTAAGCATTGCGCTACAGGGCACAACGAACGATTTTCCTTTTTATATATGATGTTGGACTATTATTTTTATTTGTTACAATTTATACATTAATTAAATTTAATTAATGAATTAATACTTAAAAATTGCATTACCATCAAGTATCGTCCACTGCAAGTTTTAAAAAATGTATTTGAACTTGAGTGGATGTGGATGAATAAAATGTATTTTGGTAACGATTCAAAATCTGTGTACAATATATATATATATATATATATATGGAGAGTGTGAACTAACAGTAGGAATTGAAAAAAATCCAATTTTTTCTGTCATAAGCAGATATAAAAAAAATTCAGCTATTGAAATAATTCGGGATTTGTTATTCGTTTAATAGGAGTTTCTGCCTTCCTTTTTATAAAGGAAAAGAGAAAAACTCTTTAAATCGGGGTTGAACTGTACTTACTTATAAAATTTAAGTTTGTGCTGATTTGAAAAAAAAACATCAGACATGTTTAA
Organism: Trichonephila clavipes; assembly: GCA_019973935.1. Classification (NCBI taxonomy): domain Eukaryota; kingdom Metazoa; phylum Arthropoda; class Arachnida; order Araneae; family Nephilidae; genus Trichonephila; species Trichonephila clavipes. Next base: position 3,786 of record BMAU01009659.1, on the reverse strand, counting down.
ATTAAGAAATTAAACTGGAAAAGAGAAAAAAAGGAAAGAAAAACTGGCAAAACGAAGTGTTCGATATCTTAAAATTGAAGCTGCCGAACAGAGACGATCTGCACGATCACGCGAATAATTCCGTCCATTGAAATGCGGCCATTAACAGGTATGAATCGCGAATCATTCCGCAATTTCTATCCCTCTCCCTGTTCCCGATGGGATAGGATGTATCCTTCACTAATTTAGCCACTGACGCAGACCACAACAAGCGCCCCTTTTATGCAAGGATTAGCGCACCCTTCCACCCCCACCCCCCAGATTAAACGTTCACGCGCGTCTTACTAATTACGATCTCACAATTCTTTAATGAACGCTTTTCGGACGCGGGCGCCCTCATAATGAGTCTTTAATGGCGACTCCGGTGAGCACGTAAACACTTCGAGGGACTCGGAACGTGCTGCCGTGAATGGAAGACCCACAAAGGTGTTTTTGAAATTGGAATGCCGAACGAATCACTCGGCGTTAAAGATGGGTCGTTAAAAGATTATTATTTCATAATGAGGCGGGACAATTTTTTAGTGTCTCTCGCTTCCTCGCGTGAACGAGCGGTGAGAAGATTCGCGCCCAAGGAGAGAGAAAGAAGAAATGGAGTTTTATTCCGGTAAAAAAAAAGAAAGAAAAAAAAGAAGAAAAAATGCTTGTGGAGAAAAAGTTCCGTGCGGAAATCATCCGTGTGGTTTTTAATTGCCCGAATGAGGTGTTTATTTAAAGGGAAAATTAAGTTTTAGTAATGCTGCTTTTAACGAGATAAAAAGCAATTAAGGATTTTCAAATAGGTTTCTTTCTTGAGGTTTCATTCATTGCGAATTATTAAAATGTTGGCGCTTACAAAGAATTCTTTTATTATATATATTTAAACTTTTCATATGTACAGAGATCTCGGAAATCGACTCATGTAGCTCGAATGAATGTTTTTTCAAAAGATTAAGTACACCTTAATGAAAACTAGATTCATTCGATCGCGAAGTTAATTCCTTTTAATACGATTACGGATATTTTCTCATTTTAATTACGTGAAAAATTAAGTAAACTGACAAACAAAACCCACAGGAGCGCTTTCTGATAAATTATACTATTATTTAATTTGTCGGGTTTTTTTAAAGGTAAACGTTTATGAAAGGTACAGAAACATTAAATATGTTCTAATGCTTTCTTTTTACTGTTCTTTAATAAAAGAAATAAAAGAAGAAATTTTGAAATAGAAAATGATTGTATATATATATATCTATATATATATATAATTATTATTTGTTTCTCTTTTTAAAAACGCTTGAAAATACCTATACATGATGTCAGATACAGTTATGAAATTAAAATTTACTTTTGTTGAAAATTATCGCCAAATTGGTATTTTAGTAGTTCTAAATAGATATTGGAACATTAATTGTTACCGAAATGAAAAATGACTACGTTCAGAGCAGTTATTTTCAAAGGCGTATAAATAAATTTTATATATATATATATATAGTGTACCTGGATAAAAATATACACATAAAATTAATTTAAGAATGTATTATTGCAATAAAAAAAATATTCAAATTCAATTTTCTTAGAAATAAATGAAGGAAAAAAAATGTCAAGAGTTTTGAATTATTCTCCTATTATTAAAAAATATTTCTATACAATAGATTTTTGCCTATTTATATATAGCTAAGACTTCTCTACAGAACCTACTCTAGAAATTTGAAAATTCACATTTTTAGTTACTATCTATCGGAATAATAACCGGTGCTTTGGTGACCGTGGTAGTCCAGTGGTCAAGGTAACGAACTTGTTATCAACGTCATGAGCTCGAGATTGATGCAGTTGAAGATCCACCGTGCAGGGAGGACGTTAAATGTGTCGATGCTCAAAAATCCTCCCGTTGGTGTGTTGGGGAAGTTAGAAGAGGGTGAGCTGCCAGCTTAGAGTTGTCGTCCTCGTTTCTTGACCATGGTCCAAGATTACAAGGTCCATCGCCAAAAATTCTTGAGTAATTTTTATGTGACTGCAGATTAGCTCTTGCTAAAAATCTCTATTCTTATAATATAGTAAATATAATGAATACATAAATCCCTTTTTTAAATTATATATTTCAAAAATATTAAATCAGGCTCTCTGTACAGGTATTTTTATTTATGTCATCTTAGATTTTTTTTATGAAACATTTTTTTCTAAATTATTATTTTCTTTCCTCTCTGGCACCAACTAAATATAATTCATATGTATATACATGTGAAATCACATCTAGACTTACGTAAATTGACTATTGCGGTTATCACTCATTTCCGCCTATCGTGCAAAAAGTTCGGGGAGAATTACTGTACACCATTTGATATTTTTAACTATATTTAAATTATTAATGATATGAAAATAATTTCTTTGTAATCCCCATTTTAATATTATTTTCAAGGCTTGCGCCTTAAATTTAAAAGGTTTTATTGACCAATAAACCGTTAAAAATCCAGGAATTTCTTTTTTATGAAATTAAGTTAAGAAACAACCATTTTTGCCTGAAAATTTTAAGTTAAAAAAAAGTATGGTATGTTATATAGATAGAAAGATAGATATTGATATAGATAGATAGAAAGAAAGATAGATATTGATATAGATAGATAGAAAGAAAGATAGATATTGATATAGATAGATAGATAGATAGATAGATAGAAAGATAGATAGATATTGATATAGATAGATAGATAGATAGATAGATAGATAGATAGATAGATAGATAGATGATAGATAGATAGATAGATAGATAGATAGATAGATAGATAGGATAGATAGATAGATAGATAGAAAGATAGATATTGATATAGATAGATAGGTAGATAGATGTATATGATGAATCAGAGAAAATATTGTACATATATTCCTCCATATTTCTTTTCCTATTTATATGTGGTATTCACAGAATAAAAGTCGTGTATTTTTCCGGCCTATTAATGCAATAAAAATCTAGACATTTCAGTATATGCATTAATATTTACAATAGACCAATTCAAAACCCTTCCCTATTTATGAGCAACTTTCAAAGCTGAATAACAGAATTAAGTTATATACCAGAAGAATAGCTTTCTAAAAGACAACTTAATTACATATTTTGGATCAGAAACTTCTGCTTTGTAGTTATTCATTTTCCATTGTTTCCAAGTGTTATCTACTATGAATCCCATACGACTCTGCCTCAACCTTGCAGCTTATTAAACCCTTTTGCTTGGTTATTAATACTAACAGACGGGGATCCAAATTGCGTGTTTCAAAAATCCTCGTGCGGATTATTTCGCGTTTTCTATTCTTTATGGGCTACAATAGCTTTTGACTATATTATCCAACCGGGTCCCATTATAAACAGCGGCAGAGTCCATTCAGACAGAAAATATAGAACCAAAACACTAGACGGTTGCCAGATCTCACGTCCAGAGAACTTTCTGAACTGCTCCAGTGTTTGTGGAGGAAATAAAGTACTTCGTAAGCAAGCCACTCTGACAACAGACCAAAACACCGTTCCTCTTATTGCAAACAACACTTATTGTAGAACTGACCAAACCTCAAGCGCACAGGCTGTCTCACCTTTGGAAACTTGCACGCGCTGAAGAGTCCTAACGACGCCATATTGCCGTGACAATTTGCAATCGAGACAATAGGGTGGGGTTGGATAGAGGGGCGTGGCCTCGATGCGCGGTGGATAGACAGTGTCTGACCGATCCGACTTTCCGGTGGAAACAAATGGAGGGGGAAAGGTGGATTCATAGCGAACGGAAT
>BMAU01009657.1:0-19169 GCA_019973935.1 Trichonephila clavipes | reverse complement strand
CCCTCCAACTGAACAGAACGGATTTTTCCGCCCTACTAGAGTGGCTTCGAAAATGGACTGCACGGATTTTTCTGCCTTCAAGTAACGTTTTCAAAAGCGGATTAGCCGCACTTTTCTGAAATCCTTTCCCCTTTTAAGGTTTAACATCTTGAAAGATAATGAGGGACGGAGGAAGCAACACAGCACGAGTTTTATGGCTCGCAGGGAACCCCGTGTTTTGACCCCGCGCAATCGTAAAAAATCGGGAGAAATTTCTTTACAACCCAAGAAGTGTTTTTGCTAGCTTGTATTTTAAAAGTTTCCAAAAGTCCCAACGCATAAGTAAAATATGTTACAATTCCCTTTGGTTTCATATTAATTTCAAACTGTAACAAGTTGGGGCGTGTCAGGGCAATCTGCTATTTTATATAGTTAGACAAATTATATTTTTTTAAGTATATTCTTTCGCTTCATTTTTCTTATTCAAAGCTTTCAGTTTTTGAAACATGATTATTTTATTATAAGATACCGAAAAAATTAATAAAACATCAAACTCTTTAAAATTTGGAACCTTTTCAATTTTCCAACCACTAAAAATGAATAAATTTAAACTTCATCAAATCATTTGAAACATTTTCTTACACTTTGATAAAAATAATAACGAAAAAAAAACTAATTAAGATTTATTAGTTTTTTTTTTTTTTTTTTAGATTTCAAAGCCTAAGTGTTCAGGTAAGTTTAAGTACAGTGCCTGGTTATATATTGTTAAAATACACCGAATTATATTTGAATTTTAAGTGCTTGAACTTCAGTTTACATCAAAGACAACATGAATGAAGATTTTCACACATTTCTTTTATAACTGGAATGTTTGAATAAATGGTAATCAAAAATATATACGGAAACATTTACAGTAGACATTTATATGCATATAAATAAACATAAAAATCAATTTTAAATTCGAGCTATTGAAAAACATTCGAATTATATATTGTTCAAAAATATCTATTTATACAAAATACCTCAACATTTATCTTTTTTAAAGGCTAACTGAATAAGTAATTAAAATCTGGATATGTTTTGAAATCTCGACCTTATAAAGCTAGAAATTTTATGTTAGAAATTCCATTTGAAATTTCGAAAAAAAATGCATCGCGCAGTTAAAAATTATTTACCATAAGTTTTAGCAATTGTTTGAGTATAATAAAAATTTCAAATTTTATTATATAGCTTCTTTGGTATCTTTTAATATATTTCGGCCGCGGTAGCCGAGTGGTATAGGTATCGGAACGTGGCTTGCTTTGTCACGAGTTCGAGCCCAGTACCACTAAAGACCCGCCGTGTAGGGCAGCGATGCACGTTAAATCTGTCGAGAGCTGAAACGTCCTCCCGTTGGTGTGGTGGGGTAGTTAGGAGAGGGGTGCCAGCTCAGGTGTCGTCCACGTCACTTGACCATGGTTCAAAATTACGTGGTCCGTCGCCAAAAGCCCTCGTGTAGCTGAACAGTGCGACGTTAATATTCAATCATTCATTTAATATATTTCGAAGATTTCATACAATTCGGTTGAAAACCGCATGCTAAGAGCAAAAATATACTAAAAAAATTGATGAATATACAATTACAATAAATTCTTACATAGAGAAGCAAAACTGAGAAGCTAAAGCGTAGGAATAAAAAATTTTGAGTATATCTGAAGTAGTTTTCGAAATATTTATTTTAAAGTTTAGAAAATTTGTGTGCGTTATGTTATACTTGATATCAATTAAATGGTTAAAATAATGTGTGTGTGTGTGTTAATATTAGTCATGTAATCGTTTGATGACACATTCATATACTAATAAAAATTATCATGGTCATTGATGCGAATGTCAAGAATTTTATGTAATTTTAAATTCAGACATTAAGATATTGATGTAGAAAATATAAAACGACCATCTAAAATACATGAAAAATGCAGTCTGCTATAAAATGATCTTGACAAACAAAATCCGGCATTTTCACTTACTATGGCAGAGCCGGCTTAGTCAGGGGCGATCTGGAAAAACAGAGAGAGAACCGCGGTTTTGATGGATGCCGCTCTAGCTTTTAAAGCTCCCAGGAAAAAATATATATATATATAAATTACAAATGCAAAAATAAATCTTGTAATTTTCCATACATTTTATAACAACGAATTGTGGAATTGGCTTCCAATACATTGTTGTGTTTGACAATATCTAAGGTAACCAACCTTACTTTAGATAGATTTGTACTACTTTTTCGTAACCGTATTCCTTTTAAAATTAATTCGTGCAGCCGAAATACACCTTTTGTACCCTTAAAAATTTATGTTAACTATAACGGTTAATTTTAATTTATGCAACTTGTGAAATGTTCATAATTAACCATTTCCGTCTAAACAGTTTACATGAAAAAAAAAAGTTTGGACTCCTTCATTCATTAGGGATTTATATAAGATTCTAACATTATAAATTTTATTTTTCACCGAATAGGATTGAGTGAAAGTGTATAGTGCTTCCACACCATAGGTCTGGGGTTCTATTAACGGGCTGCGCAAGGTCGACTCTGCCTTTCATCCCCGCTACATTGGGTCGATAAATGAGTACCAAGCTTGCTTCGGGTCTTAAACACTGAAGGTCTCTCTTCAGACAGACCACCAAATCGGGACATCTGTTCATGCACCTCAGCGTCCAATGGTCACGTGTATTATGATGGGCACAGTAGTTCCTGGCCCTCATGGATTGTTGTGCTTCTGAGTTTGAGTCTTAAGTTTGAGGATTACCTCACTTTGGGGATACCCCTTACATAAACATGTATTTCAGAACGAAGTTTGATTTTTCAAATGTATTTGCTTAATAACATGTATATTTGTGTGTGTGTGTGTGTGTGTGTGTGTATTATATTAAAAATTTGATCAGTCCAAAATTACATGTTTTTAGCTCCTCTAATACCTTTTAGGATTTTACAACTGGTCTTACAATCCATATACGTTTTATAGTAGTATATTTAAAAATGCTAAGGACATTTTTACGACTGTGTGAGCTGTGATGCCTCGTTTATAAATATAAAAAATTGCATTCAGCTACAGTTTTTAAAATGTACAGAAATAAGTGGAGCAAGAGGATACTTACATATTATGAATATTTTTGACTGCAGTAAGATATATTTATATTTCAGTTTCTTTACAATTTGAATAGAAGTTGTAAGCCATTTTGCGAATAGTTTGATATTGAGTATAAACCCATAGGCTGTTTAAAGTTGTAAAGTGTTTTACTTTGATACCAGCACACATTAAAATAAGGCTCATTTGCAGTTATATGATCAGCTTCAGTGATATTTAAATTTTCAAAAAATAGTCTATACGTACGAAAACATTCTTTCACAACCGCACACACACATCTCATACTATATCTTCCCTACAGCAGGAAATATTTGTGTATACTGAAAAATTTAATACAGGATACATTTCCAAGTGTTAAATTTGTTTTTAAAATTTGGTATGAATACATTGTGGAGAACTGTCGGTTAACTTCACTGAACAAAATTGTTTTAAGTGTACTGTTTTGAAAGACAAGATTAATTAGGGAGAACTTTTTCTCACAATAGAATTTGTAATGACTGAATTGTGTGAAAATGTAGTTATCGATGTGTGACATTTTTCCTTGTAATAAAAGAAACAGAAAGATAAGAAATTTAATTTGAGTAGAAAATGGTTAGAAGTACTGTCATGCGCATTTGAAGAAGTATATCCCCCATTAAAATTAAAAATTATTGACTGAATGTGTGTTATGTCCATCACAAATGCCGATGTAGAAAAGGAATTTTTATTTAATACAAGAAGTTCGAAAAAGAGAACACTAGGAAGGAAAAATTTAAATTTTTCCGAAAAATATTCAGTTAACATAAAAATATCTTTTATATGATTTTAATTAAAATAAATTAAAAGTATAACTGAATAGAGAAAGATCGGTTTTATTTCATAAATATAATCATTGTATATAATATTTATTGTGTTATTGTTTAAAAATGAGATAGGGCCTTTGCTCTTTTTACCTTATTACTTTTTTTAAAAACAGGAAAGTGAGCGCGTTTTTCTTACTCTTATATTCAAAAATGAATACAGGATGCTTTTTTTCTGGTTCAAATCGCAATACCAATATATATATATATATATATATATATATATATATATATATATATATATATATATATATATATATATATATCATATATATATATATATCAGCTCAAAAGATGTGTTTATGTTTTTTCGAATTTTTTAACTTGGTGAATAATTGACTTTCATTAATGGCAAGATGCTTGTTTCTCTTCGTAAAAGCTTTGTGAGTAAAGAAATTTTGTTAAATTATTTTTTGAAAGATACTTTTCTTATGTAATTGTTCTAGTATTTTTCTACTTTTCTTACATAATTATTTTGTGATTTTTTTTCTGCATTAAGAGTTTGGGAGTTTGTTACATAATAGTAGTGATTGGTTTTATCATGCTCTCTGTGTTATACTTTCTCTGAAGCTTTGTTTATTTTATTTGGTTTTCCTGCCGAGTTGCAAGGGAAGGTTGGCGCCTTCAAACTAGTTTAACCCTACTTATTCGGTCTAAGTCAAATTGCTTTCTGACTCGCTAGGTTCTTCTTTTTTTTGTAGTTCTTTTATTTCTCTATAATTTTGTTCTTCATGTTCAGCTTTCATATTTTTATTACGTAATTTCTTGTTATGTTCTTTATCTATTATTTCTTGTTTTTGATAAATAATACATATTTCTTTTATATATATTTTATGCATTCATTTGGCTGCTTTGCGCCTATCTATGTATAAATCTATTTTCTAATGAGTTTTGTTCAGTTTTGTATGTAGTCAATATAAGTATGTTTGCTTATAGCGATTTTGAAATCGCCATTAGATTCAAATCTTGTCTATAATGTTTTTTATTAAGTTTTATTTGGCTTTGTTCTTTTCCTTGTGTGTTCTTCTTGTTTATATAAAATATTATGCCAACTTCTGATTTTGTGCCTATAAAGTAATTGTGGATATGTTATCTATGAGTGGATTAGATTTTTGGAATTATTGCTCATTATTTCACTTTATATTAATGTGATTGTAAAAACTTTTTGCTAGTGATATTTTATTTGGGTCCTTTCATTATACCTTTAACTTTTAAAATAACTATGAATTTGAAAAATATGTAAGTTTTAAGCGACTGGCAATTTGTTATACCAGGGTATGACATTGCTCGGTGGTACAGTATAATGGTATCTGTACCATCGTCATCCATTTACCATTTTATGAGACCTTATGTAGAAATTTTGTATATATTTGGGTATGGCTTTAGTTAGTTGTGGTGATGGGCACAAAGGTTCTGGAGTTGGCATATAAAACTATAAATTTTTAAATAATACAAAAAATGTGTGGTGTTTTTTGATAATCAAGAATTTTTCCTTCTGTATCCTAAACATTGTCGTTTTAGATTTTTAAAATAATTTTTGGAACTCTAAATATAAGAATTTATCTCGTACAACAAAACGAAATATTCATTTTCCGATAGTATAGATGAAAATCAAAAGAGATAATGATTTTGGTAACATATTAAAAACTCGGTTTTTCAGAGATATTCATGCTAAAACTAAAATTTAGATCTTGCACTGATAAAAAAATGCAAGGCGTGTGGCATGATAGTGGGGGGAACAGTTGGATATGGATGCAGGTTATATATTTTTGTAAGACTTTAACTGTGTTTACAAAATGACATGCAACACATGTAAATTTGCTTACATAGGTCAGACCTCTAACACTATCAATATTAGATTGAACCAACATAGGTCTGATACAAGGGAAATTTGATTGCAACAAAAAACCAGCTAAGATTGAGATAGGACACTTTCATAAACATGGATTCAATAACATAACTGTACATATACTTAGAATAGTGCCAAATGTTAAACAAAGAAGATTATGGTTCGAAAAACTTTTATAGATTCATTTGGAATCATATTATCCTTATGGTTTGAATGTTATATGGAAAGGTGAAAGTGCCTTATTAACTTTTAAACAAAAATCAAAATTCATTATATCTTCCGAATTTTAATAAATTTATTGATAATAGTAATAATATTCGTTTAGCGAGAATTTCAAAAGAAAGCTAAACGCAGAAAAGAGTTACAGAGACATGTCAACCCTCAAAAATTCTATGTTAGAATTAGCTGCTAAATTTGATGATAACTACAACACAGGCTTAATTAAATCGTTTATGTTTGGCTTGAATAAACTGAAATTAAAACTATGACAAGATATTTTAGCAGATATAAATTTCGAGATTCTCATGGTATGCATATGATTCGAGACCTTAATAACTATTTAGTACAAAAAATGAATATTAAGAATTAGATGCAAGTGAAAATTACTCTCACAGAATATTGTACATTATTATTTATGAATAAATCCTTTAACAAAATTAATTTTCAGAAGTATATTTCAAAAATATCAATCCCTTTCCTATTAAAAATATTATTATTAAAGAAACTTTCAAATACAACAAGAAATTTGGTAGATTTATGTTGAGTATAATCAAATCTCGGAGCTCCTAAAGTTCTGAATCATGGCGGTACAATCTATATCGAGACTATATTGATGATTATCATCAGCGTTGTCTAGGAGACCTTAGCATCGTGAAAGATGATTTGTTAAGAAATTTTATGGAAAAGGGTACCGGTTTTAGACTTATGATCACAAAAATAAATCTAATGTTATTAAACAAATCATAAAAGATTTAGATAAATTTTACCTTAAAATGGCAATTAAATACGGAATGCCGATTGAAGCATTCAATCAATTTAGATCTTATGTGGCAACAGAAATTCGAGAATTAGATTTTACTGTTGAAAATGAAATTATGTATAAAGATCTTAAATCATCAATAGTAAATATCCAAAATGACTTCGTTATTACATATGTTGATAAAGTCTCTGCTAATTATGCCATAATTTGTAAATATTTTTACAGTAAAATATTAAGTAACCACATTTTTAAATAATAATTCATTTCAAAAATCAATTCACAATAATAGAAAGATGATAATCGTCTTTTTTAGCTTTGAACAAAAGACTGAATATTCATCTAAATAATATTAAATATCAAGTATTTTTTTAACACCAAAATTTCATAAAAGCCCTATATAAAATTCCGTAGTATCACTAATGGATACAATACATATATCACGAAGTCTGGGAAGATCTTGCAATCTCTTCTTCAAAATCTAATTGATAATTTACAAAACACGGCAATTATTAAAAATAGCTTAGAGATTGCTAGAGTTACTAAGGATATGTTGATTTTTTCTATGCATGGTTTTGATTTCGAGGACCTTTTAATTCTATAGATATTGACGATATGATTAAGGTTCTTCAGTTAATTTATGATAAATATGGATTATATACTTCAATGAAAAAGAAAAATTTGATATTCTTGTTAACCTCATTTTAAAAGAAAATTTCATTATGTTCGATCATAATCTTTATAAACAGAATCAAGGATTACCTCGGGTGGTCAGCTAGTAATTGTTTAGCGAACCTATATTTACATTTTTTTAAATAGATCATGTTATAAATGATTCTTACTTAATTTATCGTTATATAGATGATATAATAATTTTTGGTAAAAATAGTGAATACAAACCAAATGATTACATTCTACCCTGATTATCTCAAGCTCCTTAAAAACTAACTTCAACTCTAATAGGGTGGAATTCTTGGATTTAGACTTGCATCTTATTAACAATAATGTAGTCAGTAACATTTTTGACAAAAAGAGATTCGTTTAAGTTCCATATAATTAAAATTCCTGTATGGAACAGTAATTTTCATATATCAATTTACAGAAATATCATTTAGGAATTTTTTTATTTAGAAATGATAACTTAACTACCCACAAAATAGATAAATACAATAATATAAAAAAAAAAATTTTCAATGTTTGTTTAGATCATGAATACCCTTTTAATTTCTTGAGATCTTATATTCATCACAAATACATTAACCGTCTTGCTACTTCAATTCCAAATCCACCACACAACAATAGGTTTTCAAAGTCAGCATGTTAGTGGTCTTGCTGTGAAGATTATATCATAACACTCATATCACAGTTTACATTTTTCCACACATCTTAAACATGTTACACATTTTTTTGACAACCAACCAAATTAGAGCCTAGCAAATTTACATTTTTGACAATCAACCAATTCAAATTTTTTACCATATTTGATTGTCGTCATTCTATACTTGTCTTTGCTGGCTGGTTTAAAAGTCAGCTCAAAAGATGTGTTTATGTTTTCGAATTTTTTAACTTGGTGAATAATTGACTTTCATTAATGGCAAGATGCTTGTTTCTCTTCGTAAAAGCTTTGTGAGTAAAGAAATTTTTGTTAAATTATTTTTGAAAGATACTTTTCTTATGTAATTGTTCTAGTATTTTTCTACTTTTCTTACATAATTATTTTTATTGATTTTCTGCATTAAGAGTTTGGGAGAGTTTGTTACATAATAGTAGTGATTGGTTTTATCATCTCTCTGTGTTATACTTTCTCTGAAGCTTTTCCCTGTTTATTTTATTTGGTTTTCCTACCGAGTTGCAAGGGGGAAGGTTGGCGCCTTCAAACTAGTTTAACCCCACTTATTCGGTCCTAAGTCCGAAATTGCTTTCTGACTCGCTAGGTTCTTCTTTTTTGTAGTTCTTTTATTTCTCTATAATTTTTGTTCTTCATGTTCAGCTTTCATATTTTATTACGTAATTTCTTGTTATGTTCTTTATCTATTATTTCTTGTTTTGATAAATAATACATATTTCTTTTATATATATATATATATATATATATATATATATATATATATATATATATATATATATATTTTAATTTTTAAAAAATGACAGAAAAATAAATTTTTTTGAAGAAAATAGAATTATTTTTCAACTTCTAACATACTATTTATTTCATTTTTTCCTCTTTTTTACCTTTCATTTCGTTTTTTTAATTTTACTGTGACTGAACATATAGCGAAAGAAACACCGTATCTTTTTCAAGAGGATTGATCAAGAGGGATATCTACGCTTTCAAAGAAGATTGCTCAAGGCAACTTAACAGCTAGCTGTAAACGATTGATCTCTTGGTTCTTACTTTTCAAAGCGACCGAACTGGGTCGTAAATTTTCCCGTTAGACCTCCCAAGTTCTAAAGGGAAAAAGGAAAAAAAGTCTGTTGCATTTTTGAAGGGAATTGCAAAATAGAGTTAAACGCTTTCGGAATAACTTTTTCAGGTGGAAGGTGTCCAGTTAGAGGGTTAATAGTTTTAGGAAAGAGCATAATGTATCAATATAATAAGACACTATCTATAATATGCTACTTTAATCAATCTTAGATAGAAAAAAAGAAAGCAAACGGCTGGGATATAAAATTTGGTTAATAGCAAAAACTATATACCCATAAGATACACAGAATAAGCATTTAAATTGTGTAAAATTATACAAGACAATTTTATATACTAGATATATGAATATAATTATACAGAAAATTATCCAAGTAGCTAAGTTCATTAAAATATTGGTAAAATTTATTATTATTATTTATTTTTTGACTTTTTTGTGAATATTAGAAAATAATTTTGTTGTCTATAAACATACAATACATATATTTATCTAATCTATTTATATATGGACAGAAAAATTAAAAAAACCCAAATTTTTAAATTGAATTTTTTTTTTGCCCCAGAAATAGCTTTTGTTTTAAATAAGTAAGTATTCTATACGAAATATCTCAAATTTATTTTACAATCACGCTATGAGTCAATAAGTTTACGGAATGATTGTTATTAAATTCCTTTTAACACTGTCTAGTATATTTCAAACACATGTATAGGAAGAAGTTCAAGAGAATCAGAAGTTCAAGGTATTAGAAAACAACAATGTATTTTTACTTCAATAATAACTTTACATAGCTAAAGAATTTTATTTTTCTAAAATGAAACTCTACTTTTTTTTTACAACCACCCAAATTGTAGTTGAATATTCTGAAAGGAAATAAGACGCATGACATTCTCTTTTTTTTTTGTTTAGATTTGTATTAAATGCAAAGGTAAAAATCATTGCAGAAAAATTAACTAAGCTTATTTATGATTGAAAATATCTGTCAACTGATGTTGAAATAAAATATTACAGAGATTTAGATTCGTGAGGAAAGAAGAAAAAAATGTTACTCTCAATCAATTTTAAAAAAAAAATATTTTCTGACATAGTTTACTTTAATTTCTTAAAAGTTGTTTTTTATGTGATAAGAATAACAAAAAGTAAATAAAAATACTACTTTCTTGTGTATAATTAATTATAAGTTTTTTGCTTTTTTTTTTTTTTTTGGTTTAACAACTTCTTTTTCTTAACTTTATATACAGCTATCAAGAAGATAAGGATTGTCATTAATAATGTAAATCGAAATTGTTTCAAAGTTTCTAATCATTATTTTAAAAAAATACTGTCTGAAAAAAATATAAACGTAATTTACAATGAAAAAGAGAAGATATTCAACTATTAACCTTTTCAAGCAAAATATAATTTATTAATTGTTATTTTCATACCCAATAAAAACTGCATTACAATCTATAAGGAGCGTTTTGAATGAACATTTAAATTGAATGTTTCGCTCTTTAACACAGTTCGAATTTTTAATCAAGAAATGTAGGCATATAATTGGCCTAAAATTTATTGACAATGCCATGGGCTTACTCCACCAAAGGTTCATAAATAATATTTAAAAGTTTAAGCTGTTAGAGGAAAAAGTATAAATAACTGACATCTATAAAATAATAAAATATATATATGAGAAAACACTAATTATATATATATATATATATATATACAATAAGCAGTAATAAAATATATTCTCTTTTAATTACTGTCTCAACGTGCCCCAGTATAAAAAGAAGTCCTTTCCTTGTGACTTGATAATATGTTAAATTTGGAACTCATCTTTAATTTGCTTAAGGAAATAAACTAGCTGTAGAGTAAAGAAATGAAATATGTCAATACAGAAATTAATTATTTGCATAGAATAAATATCTGTTCATCCACCTTTTATCATGAAACTCTGAGTTTTAATGGTTAAAAAAGCATTTTCTGCAAAAACAAAATTTGATCACAAAAAGATCACATTAAAAGAATTATTGAGAAATTGGAACATTGAAAATCCATTAAACTATTGAACTTTGTGGATTATACACGTTTTGAGAGAAAAAAATGTCATCATTTGCATAAGAGTTTTCGATTTTTTTTCAAAATCCCCTGCCATGTATTTCCCATTTCAGTATTCATAAGAGGATAGATAAAAATACCATTCGTCAGTTTCAAAAAATTTTTTTAATAATTCCCTTACACGGTTAGCATGTTTTAGTAAAATAAAAAACATACATTTAAATTTGAAATTGCAACAGAGTTTTTACCTGAATAAGTTGGTTTAATCTAAATTTGAACTATTAGAGTAATCTAAACAATAACGGTCTGTAATAAATTAATCGTATGTGAGTAAATTAGTTGTGCAAGATAAATATAAAACTATTAAAAACACTATTAAAGGTTTACCAAAAAGTAATACAACGAGTAGTTGTCAAGCTGAAGTACATATATACATGAAAATAATTTTATACAATAAATGGTATTATTTACATAGATATATTCATCTGATTTTCATTTGAAAAATGGAGATTTGATGACTATAGATAGAGTATTATAGAAAAGATTTCCTTAATTCATTCTGAAAAACAACAGCACAAATAATCCAAATTTTCTAGATATCAACTTTCAATCAAGATAATACTTACTATTCTCAAATATTTTTGATAAAATAGGTGATCGATTCTTCTTTCAATAATATTAAAATACCACATTGGGTCAGTAACATGCTTATCACCATAAAGAGGAACATAAATATAAATTATAACCAATGTAAGAAAGTCTTAGTTTCATAAAAATCAAAAAAAAAAAAATTACATGATTAAATATTGCTTCCGACGGGACATTCCGAATTGCGCTTACCGACAGCATAATGCACCACCTTATAAAGGTCGAAAAATCAAGGAGTGATTCAAGGAACATTCTGTAGAATTCCATGTGTACTCTGGTCTCCAAATTCACCTGGCTTGAATTCAATGGAACATTTACGGTACTACCTGGAAATCTGAATTCAGTCTGTCACACTATTATCCCGCAATGTGCGGGAATAGCAGGATCAATTGGTTAGTGCTTAGCACCAGATGTCTCAGGCTACCCATCAACAAATCGTCGATTCAATGATTTGCCGATTGATTTGGTTTTCTGAACGAAAAACAATCCGATTAAATAGGAGCGCATAATGCAATTATACTTCAGTATGTGTACATTATATAGGCAATATTATACAGAAAATATATTATTATATAGGAAATTATAAAATATAGTTCTTAATTCTCTCAATAATATAAATATGCTCTAGTTTTATTAATGTTACTTTTTATCACATATTATTTTAATAATATTTCAGAATCAAAAAATTTGCTATAGGCCTGCCTGATTCCAGCTTTGAGCTTGTGCAGGAATATATAATTCAGTCTCAAAATATCTTGTACATTGTTCTTTGATTCGAACAGGGATCTAAACTTTTTTTTTCTTTGAGTGCTTCTTTTATTTGTTTTGTACATTTTTTCATAATAGCTAATTGATTCGAATATTCATAAATTGAGAAAATTAATTAGAATCTTTCAAATCTTGCTCATTAATATAAATAGAAAGAGGGTGCTCTGATTACGAGGCTTAAAATTACTGAATCCTTTTTCTTTATAGAATAACTGAATTATTTTTGATAAATTTTGAACTCATAAAAACAATTACTTAAGTTGTTAACTCGAAATTAACATTAAAAGTTAGTACTAGCATGCATAAAACACTGGCGTAGCTACTCCTGAGTAGGACATGTATCTAAATTATGAGGGGGATCTTTTTTGGGGCCCCTTAGCATTTTAGATTGTTTTCTTGTACATTTTTGAGCCCCGTATCATTGATACGGCTGTTGTAGTGGTAGATGCGCCTCTGATATCTATAAAACTGTCTGTGATTTAATTTTTATTTTTATTTTCCTGTTTAAAGTTAATTGTGGTAAAAATAGTTTCCAGCCGTTTTTTTCCTCTCAAAAGAAGAAAACGTCACTTTATTGAATCCCAAGACGAAATCTTTTTTTTTTTTTTTTTTGCATTATTACAAAGTTTTCTAATTCTCTGCAGTATTGACAAATTTATGTTTGTTTTGAAACAAGAATTTTTGTCTGGTTATCATTACCAGCAAAAAAGTACTCCAGACATAAATGAAAAAGATTACCATTATCGATCTATGAGAGATTTTCTTTTTACTATAATTCCATACTAAGGTTTCATGTGTTTTTGGAATGAAATATGTTCTGTTGAATTTACATATACCCTTGGTTTTACTCTTTGCTTAGAAATTCATGCTTATATATGAAATTAGGTTGTGGTAGGTACAAAAAATATTTATTCATCATTTTCAGATTTTCCTTGATATTTCTGAATTTATTCGTGGATCGACGCTAGAGAAAAAAGGAGTATATGATTTACTGTCCCCCAAAAAAAGTCCTGTTGACTACATGAAAGGAATATAATTTAATTAAAACACTGTTTTAAAAATTCAATTGAATGTTGTCCTCCATTCAAGGTGCAAAATATTTAATTTAAAAAAATCTACTTCAATCTTTCAAGACATTTATTAAAATGAAATGTTTTTAAAATGTTGTAATAATACATTAAAGTACTACGAAATCCTTTTTAAATGAATTTTAAAACGAGGAATTCATTGAAGTAAGAAAGAAGTATTCTGCGTGTAAAAGATTCAGTTTAACCCATAAAATTCATAGCCGAAATACCTAGCGTTTATGAAACTAACAATATGCATTGAAAATTTCACTTTCTGCAATCCGTTAAAGTATTGTTTATATCTCTGTAATAAAGTTTATATATATATATATATATATATATATATATATATATATATATATATATATATATATACACTGGTGTGCAAAAATTAAGGACGAAATCGAAAAATTAGCATATCAGCTGATCGAAGAGGCAGAGCAGACAGAAAGACCAATCAGGAGATTAAGTAAGGTGATCTACGGTAGCACATGCGCAGATATGCAGATAGACGTAATGGGGGAGTGTCTGAGTAGTATAAAGCATGTTGTCGGTGTAAGATCAGTATTTCTGGCAAAGAGATTGCACGCCGTATAGCAGTTAAAATCACACCGAGTTGCTGCCTCAGCGAGAAATGGTGAATAATCAATCTGTTAGACGACATTTGGATGCTTTTACTCGAGGTCGAATCTATGAGAAGTTGGAGGAAGGCCGCAGTGTGACAAGTGTGGCTGCAGAGTTCGGAATTGCTCACAGCATCGTTTCACGACTTTGGAGACAATTTCAAACTACAGGAACAGCTATCCGGGGGTTCAGTAGTGGTCGTCACCGAGGAATCACACCCGCAGAGGACCGGTACATTGTCTTACAGGCCAGAAGAAACAGGCGGCAGACAGCGGGAGAAATTGCTAGGGTGACTGGACGACCGATATCGCATTTTACCGTGGCCAGAAGACTGCACGGTGGTGGTCTGTTTGCACGACGCCCTGTACGGAGTGTACCTTTAACGCCTTCCCATCGGAGAAGGCGTTCTCTGTGGTGCCGGGGACACCGGAATTGGAGAGACAATGAATGGGGACGAGTACTATTTACAGATGAGAGCAGATTCAGTTTGAGTAGCAATTCTCATCGCATACTCATCTGGAGAGAGCGGGGAAGCCGCAATCATCCCTCGAACATCATTGAAAAGGACAGGTATGGAGGTCGCGGTGTTCTCGTTTGGGGAGGCATCATGCTTGGTAGTCGTACAGACCTTCACATCTTTGACGCAGATTCAGTCAACGGGACCCGTTATTGTAACGAGATTCTTCTTCCATATGTGCGTCTTTTTAGAGGCGCTATGGGTCTGCAGTTCCTTTTCATGGACGACAATGCACCATGTCATCGCACAGTAGCTGCCAAACAGCTCTTAGAGAGTGAGGATATTGAACGTATGGATTAGCCGGCACGATCTCCGGATCTCAATCCTATCGAGCATGTATGGGATTTTCTAGGCAGACGCTTGGCAGCTCGTACCTTACCACCAGTAACGATTCGGGAGCTTCGATTGGCGCTGCAAGACGAATGGGCAGCAATGCCTCAACAACTCATTGACACCCTCATTCTCAGCATGGGCAGACGCTGTGAAACCTGCCTAGCAGTCAGGGGAGATCATATCCCCTACTAAAGACCGGATGTTTCTTGCTGGACACCCATCACAGGGATGTTTCGGCCTTCAGTCGCATTGCGCTCCATGCTACTTTTTCAATCAAGCTTCTTTTTATCCCTCTGATTTCTCTTTTAGTAAGTGTTGCTTACATTTCACATGTCCTTACGTATGGGGGATCTTACGGTATTAAATGTGTTGACTTGGAGTGCTTTTGTACAAAGTTATATTGAAAAAACCGTCTCGTCCTTAATTTTTGCAAACCAGTGTATATATATATATATAAGTAAAAGTATAAATATAAGAGTAGGTTATGTTTTTGTTCATATGTTATTTAGGTTAGTGATTTTTTAATATTTAAATTCCACATTTATATTTCTTTCCTTTCCTCTTGGTACATAGTATGACAAATTACAGGTGAAGATTGGTTGGCCGCAAAACATATTTAAACCTGCAATCCTGGTTCACTAAGGCCAGGAGTTTGTCCTTATACTACTGTACCTTCTTCCTAATTTTAGTTATCTTATGTATATAACTATCTGTTTATTTTTATATTTTCGTTTATATATTTGTGTATATGAATATGTATGTATAAATTTATATATATATATGACATGTTTCGAGTCAGAATCAGACTTAATTTTTAAGAATAGGGTCTTTATTCGATAAAATCTGTACAAGCTCTGACGCTGAACGGAGAGAGAAAAAAGAACACCACGGGATGTTTTAAGTGGATTCACTTAAAACACAGATGCGGTAAGTATCGCGGCTTTTATGATAGTACTTGAAAGTTAATGCTGGCATATGAGGACTATTAAATCTAACGATCTGGAATTAGACATGTTTATTCGCTAGACCATATGTTCGGATTAAATAAATGGGTGATTAGTTTGATACTTGAAGATGTGAACTGAGAAAGATGAGTTAAGTGCTAAATAGGGAATTTAATTTTTAATCTAATTTAATTATCCTTATATATATATATATATATATATATATATATATATATATATATATATATATATTTATATATAATTATCCTTATATATATATATATATATATATATATATATATAATTATCCTTTATATATATATATATATATATATATACATTCAAGTCTCGTTTTATGCGGTAGATACGTTCTACCAAAAAACGCATATAAAAATCGCATTAAAAAGACATTACTTGAATGGAAAGAAGTAGGGATACGTTCCTTAGTTTTCTAAAATCGCATAAAACCAAAACAACTAGTTAAAATTAACTTAAAACCGCATAAAAATTGCAGAAATGAAAAAGAAATAGGCTGCATGATAAATTACTTTGAATGTCTGAAAGAAATTCATACAAAAGCTAAAAAAAAACTTGTATTCAAACCTTAATTCATTTTATTTTATGGAGAAGTAATACACATAGTTTTACATTTTTAATCATTATCGCTATCTGATAATGGTTTGCACCGTTTGCGAAGCGGTTCCAAATTACCTTCATCATCAGAAGAGACTGTCTCTGCAATAGATATTTGCGGTAAAGGCCATGGATTTTCACAAACTTCATTCTCGTTCTGTGTAGCTCTTCCTTTTCTGACAATGTAATCAGTAATTAAACTTCGCGACGAGGATTCTTTTATTTTTTTATATAGTTCACGATATGTAGACATGCAGTTCTGCAGCTCACGTTGTAATTTAGAGGCTCGTTCAGAATTGGGGTCCTTAATAAGAAAATGATTTTCTAATTTACTGCAATGTTGAAGACCTTCTTGAATTAATTTTCCAGTGAGGGGAGTTGATTTTTCTTCCTCATCATTATCACCTTCTAGACCTACGACGGCCGTGTACAGTTAGATCTAAAGTTAAATCAATAATATCATTGTCACTTAATGCATCATCCACAAGCAATTCATCTATATCATCGTGGCTGAAGTATTAAAACCATCTCCTCAATTTCATGTGCCAAATTAATTATTTCATCTGATAGTGTCGATGTTTGAGTGGTTGTATTGTCTGTCACACATGCTGGCCAAATCTTTTTACAGCAGGCATTTAAAGTTCTGGAGTCTTATTTAGCGGAATCAGATGCAGCATGAATTAAACAATCAAAAATAGAAAATTGTTTCCACACATCTTTTACTGTTAAGGACTCATTTTCTAGTTTATTCAAGATAATTTGTACGTTGTCTTAATACAATATTTTTAAAAGTTTCAATTAGGTCTTGATCTAATGGCTGAATAAAGGCTTGTTGTATTGGGCGGAAGAAATACTAGTTGAAGATTTGGATGTTCTGATTGTGGATGACTTGCTGCATTGTCAACAATTAATAAAACTTTAAAATCGAGTGATTTCTCCTTCATATAGGCTTCTCACTTCTGGTACGAAACAATTATTGAACCATTCTGTAAAAATAGCTGTTGTCATACAGGATTTCGGGTTAGCCATCCAATGCACGGGCAGTTGTTTTAAATCTTTACCTTTAAGGGCGCGTGGTCTTAGAGATTTATTTATTAAGAGAGGTTTCAACATCCGATCTCCTGATGCATTGCTACAAAGTAATAAGGTGACTCGATCTTTACTTGCTTTATGTCCACTAGCAGTTTTTCATCCTTTGCGATTAAGTACAGTTAGGCAATTTTTTCCAAAAAAGTCCTGTTTCATCAGCGTTAAATACTTGATCGGCAGAATAGTCCCCATCTCCAATAATTTTCGCTAGCTCCTCTGGAAATATTTTTGCTGCTCCTTCATCTGCTGTCGCACTCTCCCCTGTTATCTTAATATTATGAAGTGCATTTCTTTTTAAGAACCCGGTTAGACATCCTTTGCTAGCTGAAAATCCTTTCCAGCTTGGGAAGTGGAAGTTGATGGTTCTGACTGTTTCATTGACTTATAAAAATCAAGAGCTTTTTCTTGGATTAAATAACTACTTACAGGAATCCTTCTTTGAACTTGTTCCTCAATCCAGATTGCGATGGCTCTTTCCGTTCTTTCTAAGAATACATCCCTTGTGGTGTGCGATGCAAATTTGGTGCTTAATTTTGTACCAGAAATGACCGATTTTCTTATTGCAGCTTCATTTTTTTTAATTGCTCTGACAGTAGATTCGCCTAAATTAAAATGTTTTCCAATAGCCGTAGATCCTTCTCCTTTTCCTAAGTGATCTAAAATTGCAATTTTCGTTTCCAACGAAATTGACTGTCTTTGATGTTTTTTTTTCTCCGTTGGGCCAAATAAAATCTTAGAAAAGAAATTTTAAAAAATTACACTTACGATTTTCTAATGAAAAATAAAACTTTACGACACTCCCCTTAACTCCAAAAATCAAAATTTGCTGCTTATTATATTGAAACTTAAATTCGCCACTTATTAAAGTGAAACTTTTATAAAAAATGAACGAGGCACCGCTAAGAGAAAATTTCGAAATAATGATATCGTATCGGTATACTACTGAAATACTACTGAAATAATGAATGCGAATCTAAGACTGTCGCAGCCGAGCCGCAGACGTAAGCACCAAAAAGATACGGAAATTCTCGGAATACTACGATCTACGTCTCAGTATAAAAAAAATAATACTAACAAAAATCTAGAAATGTTTGGAATACAAACCGCAAATGTTTGAAATACAAACCGCATAATTTCAAAATCGCATAAAAACAATCCGCATAAAAAGAGACCTGACTGTATATATATATATATATATATATATATATATATATATATATATATAAAATTTATTCCAGAGGTAAGGAGGAAAGGTTTATCCAAGGTAAGTTAGTTCTATTTTGGCTCAATATTTTTACATAAAGGGGGAAGGTTAGCTGGCTAA
>BMAU01009655.1:0-19966 GCA_019973935.1 Trichonephila clavipes | reverse complement strand
TTGTGTATTGCTGCCCTTTCCAAATTCATTTTACATTTGGATTAAGGATAAATATCTTGAATTACAAATTTTATTTATATTTTTTGCATTTACATAAGTAATTATGAATTTATTAATCCAAATTTGATCTGTTAGCCATGATAAATTTGAAAAAAAACGGTACTGCAATACGGGAGTCAAATAATATCGCTGTTGGGGCAGATAGAGATCTTGTTCTCTATACTATAACTTATATTCCCTTTACTGCACTCTCTTTGAGCAACAAATGATACAATGCCGTGATTGCGAATTAGTCTTCTTCTTTATTGAGGGAATATCGTCGGTAAAATCTCTTTAGACATAGCGCGGAGGGGTTGCTATTGCTGAAGGACGCCTTCTTTTTGCAGAAATTTCTACAGAGTAGCACTTTTCTAGGTGTTCGAAACCACCAAAGTAACTCGGGAAAGACGAGTTGCACAGGTGTGAGGAATTTTTACGGTTCCTCGCGCTACACACTCTGAGATGAAGCCGGAATGATACTTTCCGAACCTGACCAGTTCAGCCGGAAAAACAGAGAATGAGGATTAAAATCTTAAAAACTTGCTGTAATTTATTAATTTCAAGACATATAATAGATTTTATAGCTTAAGGTTGGTGCATTTTAGTACTTACTCATTTTATCGTTCCCTGTTAAAAATAACAAAAATATTTACCCATTCCCTTGAAATGTTTAACTATATATTTTATATTTGCTTGTCAGGATAAGTAAATGTTTTCTTTTAAAAGACATTCGTTGGAAATTTACTACAACAAATTTAAAGAGGAAATTGCTCTCGTGATTCTAAGCTCCAAACCCTATGAAATTGTATTATATATTGTAGCATACTCACATAAATCACAATACAAGTTTCATATACTCAATTGTTTTTAAAGCAAGAAATACAGTGAACATGAGCTCTTATACACGAAAGTATTACAATGCATGATTTATCATTCATCATTTAAAGCTTATGTTATGCACGATTTATAAAGACTAACATAAAAACATGCGATACGTGACTCAAAATTCATTCTTATATGTATATTATTTTCGTTTATAAAGAATTGAATATATTTACAATATTTAAGGAGACACTCGAGCTTTTTTCGTCACACAAGGAGTAAGAAAATGTTTAGGAATATAAATTCTTCATGATGTTCTATTTTCTGAAATGATGCATTTTTCAGTTTGTAAATATTGTTCTTATCGGTTTTTATCGTTTAATAAAAGTATATATTTAATTCACATTTATGGGAATACGTAATAGATTGATTTTATTATTTAAATTAAATGGTAATAATGTTTGTAATTCAATGAGATCTTGCCCTTGCAATGTATTTGTTTTATGTCAGGGGTGGCCAATTTGTTTGAGGAAGAGTACCGTTATCTGATAAAGAAAAGTAATGCGTGCCACTATTTGAACACTATAAAAATTGAAGTAGAAAAACCTTTTTAAAAACAAGCTTTTTATTTAAATGAGCTAAAAAAAAAATAAAAATAAACTTTTCCTTTTAAAACTTTTTTCACTATCAAACTTATAACGTTATTACACAATTTATATGATATAAAAACAGGGGTACTGAACCTTTTGTCTGCTGGTCGCATGGCTATATTAGCTATTTTACGCAGGCCACATACATAATGCCACACGCATAATTTGCTACAAGTCCCGATAGCCGAGTTGGCAGAGCGTTGGACTGAACTTCCTCAGGTCTCGGGTTCGAATCCCGGCCCCGGCAGATTTATCCAAAGACTGGAATTTTGTTTCCGTTTTTAATGTATTGTTTCTTCTAGGTTCTAGATGAATCCAGATCATTCTCTTAGAGTGCATACTGGTTATTTCTCGAATATTCCGAAGTGTATAAAAAGCAGAGTTCATCGCCAGTTGGGGATGTTCTCAGTCCAGTGTTGTATCGAGCTCCAAGCGTTAGAATAAATCTAATTGTTTGTTTAATTGAACTGCAGTGTACTTCTTTCGAACTCCGTGACAAGTTTGGTGGAGGCGCGGGGTACAATTACGTCAAACGTGGATAATAGTGACAACCTTCGCAGGAGCCTCCGGTTAAGAGGATTATCCCCCGAATTCGGACTGTTAAAAGAAAATAGTAGGAAGAGGACAAAATGCCGACCGAGCAAGAAGCCAAGCCCGCTGTAGTAACACCTTCGTTACAGCAATGGAGGGAGCCCATCGACCTTCCGAGGAGCGCCTGGGGAAGACCTCTCAAATGGCTTAAAGAGTACGATCGAGTAGCCAACTTTAAACAAGTGGGATGACATGATGTGCCTGGCTAACGTTTATTTCTTTCTTGACGGAACTGGCGAGACAGTGGTATGTCAACAACGAAGACGCCTTTAGATTCCTGGGAAGCGTTTAAAAATGGACTAAGTGGGACTTTTCGGTGACCGTCAAAAATATACCAGAAGGGCAGAAAGAACAACTAAAATGCCGAGCCCAGCGTTCAGGCGAGAGTACACAGTCCTACATACAAAGTGTATTAGACTTTGCCAAGAGGTAAATCCTCTGATGAAAGAAGACGAAAAAGTGTCACACCTAATGAAAGGTGTTGCTGAGGATATTTATCAGGCCCTGTTGACGAGAGAAATCAACGACACAGCAAGTTTTATCAAATGGTGCAACTATATCGAAGATATGAAGCAGAAGAGAGTTGGTCGACCGAGATTTGAAAGGCTTCCAAACGTCGTACCGGTTGCATCCCTGACGGATGAGACTGATTTGGTCTCTCTTATTCGCACAATCGTACGAGAAGAAGTCCATCGACTAGTTAACCAGACGCAAGAATCTTTGACTCCGATCCCCAATCCTTAGAAGAGATCGTTCAAGACGAAGCTTGAAAGGGTTTTGGCCCCAGTGTCAACAAAACCTACAGAAACTAGACTACGACCAACATACGCCGCTGTAACCAGGAAATACAGAGCCCCTGTTCAGAAATTCCCACCTGAACCAAGAAAAACAGATGTGGAGAACGGCTGACAACAGACCTGTTTGTTTCCACTGCGGACGTCCTGGACATGTAATGCGCTACTGCCGAGAGAGAAAGGCTGTCTTTGACAACTCTCGAAACCGCCGACGGAACTTCGACGACGTTGGCACTGAAGAAGAAATACGCCGACCAAACTCTTCTCGCCGTTTACGCCAAGTCCCCGCACGAGAGGCCGATCCCCAATACGTCGTTACAGATCCCCGTCGCCATATCGCCGATCCAGTCAGTCGCCAGGCCGTAGGAGCGAGGAAAATTAAGAGAGCGACCTTCCAAGGAGGTGAGGCCGCGTACTGAAAATCCTCCGTCGACCGCCAAGATGACTGGTAACCAACTAGACGTAATAATAGATAAGAAGCCGATACGTGCTCTAGTAGATTCTGGGGCATCGTTTTCTGTCATATCCGATAAGTATCGCCGATTTTTAAAGAAAGTTCTGTTTGCTGATGCCAAGAGCGTTATGCCGAAAGTTGCGGATGGAAATTTTGTTCGGCCGATAGGGAAATGTGTTTTACGTGTCCGTATAAACAATCGAGAACTGCCTTTTGAATTTATTGTTTTATCACATTGTAGCCATGACGTCATCCTAGGATGGGACTTTTAGAGGCGTCTCAAGCCGTTATAGACTGTGGACAAAATGAACTTGTTCTAGAAGACATCTGTTCTGTCGAGACCACAGCGCCTGACGCCTGAATTTGTATGCCACCAGGGACTATACACTTAAGCCGCATTCTTTAACTAGAATAACAGTATCAGGATATCAAACCCGAGGAGACATAAACAGTTTAGACGGCAAACATTTGCTCTTCGAGAAAAATATTGCTACACCGTCCATGGTATCCACATATCGTAACGGAAAAGTGATGTCTGCTTACCAACCCGTGCAGTTCCGAAACCAAATCATCCCTAGAGGAATGTGCATAGGCCCAGCTGGAACCACTAAATGAAGGGCATCTATGTGTTATTTCCGACACATCGGGTTGCTTGGATGACCAGCAAGAAACTTCGGAGCCTACAGATGAATTGTTCGTTAATGATGTCACCCGAGTTAAGTGACGAACACAGAGAAACAAGCTATCCGAACTACTTTAGAAATTTTCTGGGCTTTCACGAAGACCGACAAGTCGACAGCCGCGAAGACGAATGTGAAACACAGGATTTTTACTGGTGATCATGCTCCAATCAACCAACGAGCCTACAGAGTCTCGCCGACTGAAAGACGCATCATTCATGAAGAGGTTCAGAAAAAGCTTGATGAAGGTATCGTCCAACCCTCTGAAAGTCCTGGTCATCACCCATTGTGCTCGTAAGAAAAAAAGACGGTAGTTGGCGTTTTTGCGTCGATTATCGCAAGCTGAATAGCGTCACGAAAAAAGACGTTTATCCTCTGCTCTCGTATTGACGATACGCTCGACTGTCTGAAAGATGCCAAGTTTTTCTTCCATGGATCTCCGATCTGCTATTGGCAAAACAGAAATAGACGAAGCGGATCGTGAAAAGACGGCATTTATTACCCCCCGAAGGCTTATACGAGTTTAAAGTCATGCCGTTTGGTCTCTGTAATGCACCTGCGACCTTCGAGAGAATGATGGACAATTTGCTACGCCATTTTAAATGGACTATGTGTCTTTGTTACCTAGATGACATAATAGTGTTCTCAGAAACTTTTGAAGACCATCTTATACGATTAAGACTTGTTCTAAAATGTCTTCAGGAAGCTGGTCTTAAATTAAATTCAAAGAAGTGTCTTTGCTGCCCAAGAAGTAAAGATTCTGGGCCATCTTGTATCTAGTAAATGGCGTTCGTCCCGATCCCGACAAAATAAAAGCCGTAAGAAATTTTCCCACCCAAAGAATATACATGACATACGAAGTTTTCTTGGCCTTTGTTCATACTTTAGAAGATTTATTAAAGGTTTCTGTTATCTCGCCGAACCTTTGCAGTCGTTGCTGAAAAGTGGCGTGGAGTTTCATTGGGGTCCTGAAGAGGTGGAAGCATTTAACAGTCTTAAGAAAGCACTTACTTCGGATCCAGTATTGGGGATGTACGACGAAAGAGCTTCTACAGAAATCCATACTGATGCAAGCGGGTACGGTATCGGAGCTGTCCTAGTACAAATTCAGAATAATGAGAAAGTTATAGCATACGCTTCTAGAACTCTGACAAAAAGCCGAAAAGAATTATTCCACCACAGAAAGGGAATGTCTTGCCATCGTATGGGCTACCAACAAATTTCGGCCGTACATATTCGGGAAACACTTTACTGTTGTAACTGACCATTATTCCTTGTGCTGGCTCATGAATTTAAAGGATCCTTCAGGAAGGCTTGCCAGATGGGCCCTCCGACTTCAAGAGCATGATTTTGACGTAAAATATAAAACCGGTAAGAAGCATAGTGACGCCGACGCTCTTTCGAGAAATCCAGTGGAAGAGGAAACGGAAACATCAGACAAATTTTTAGCAGTCACGACGAGTATGAACCTTTGCGATGGAACAGAAAAAGGATCAAGACCTTGAAATTAAAACTTTTGAGCAACTCATCCAAAAACGAAGAATTCAGATTTATAGACGGTATCCTTTGCAGGAAGAATTTTGATCCAGATGGAAAGTTGTGGTTGCCAGTCATTCCTTAAAACATCTACAGGATACGCAAGAGATTTTAAAACTTATGGGGAATGTACCGAAATGTCGTTCGGTATGTCATGCATTGTCGGGAGTGCCAAAGGAGAAAGTCCGTTCCTCAACGACCACCTGACGTTTAGTTCCCATCCCTCCAGCTATAGCTCCTTTCCATCGCATTGAATTGATCTCCTTTGGGAGATTTCCAAAGTCTGCTCATGGAAACAAATGGATAATAGTCTGCACGGATTACTCAACACGATATGCAATAACAAAAGCCTTGCCGACAGCCGAAGTCGACGAAATAGCGAAGTTCTTACTTGAAGAAATTGTCCTCAGGCATGGAGCTTCTCGAGTAATTATCACAGATCGTGGAGCCGTCTTTCGATCCAGACTTGTTTCCTCTCGTCGACTTGTGTAACATTGATCATCGCTTCACAACGGCGTATCATCCCCAAACAAATGGACTGACGGAGCGCTTCAATAAGACCTTGGCCGACATGTTGTCAATGTATGTGGATGTAGAGCAGAAAAATTGGGATGAAATTTACCATTTGTAACCTTCGCTTATAATACCGCTAAACAAGAGACCACAGGTTTTACGCCGTTCTATTTACTTCATGGTCGTGAAGCGGAAACGACACTAGATACAATGCTACCATTCTGTCCTAACGATTTTGATGACAATAACATCACCAAGATAGCAGCCAGAGCCGAAGAATCACGACAGCTAGCCCGAGTGCACACTCTGAGAGCTCAAGACAAAGATCGTCGACGTTACGATTCCAAACACCAAATGGTATCTTACGCTCCCGGAGATCTCGTATGGGTTTATACTCCAGTGAGAAAGTCGGTCTCTCCGAAAAAAACTCTTAAGAAGGTATTTCGACCGTATCAGGTGCTACGCCGTTTATCAGCCGTGACTTACGAAGTACAAGATTTTGATCCTGCTTCACGAAAAAGAAAACTAAGAGAAGTTGTCCATGTACTGCGTATGAAACCGTACCATGATCCCGCCGAGCAAATCGAAACCGAGGATATTCCTCCCAAAGAATCATACAAAGGACCCATCACTCGTTCCAGAATAAAGACCCTTGAACAAAATGACAGCGGGGCGCTGTCTTCTTTTTCGAGGGGAGCAATGCCACACGCATAATTTGCTACAAGTCCCGATAGCCGAGTTGGCAGAGCGTTGGACTGAACTTCCTCAGGTCTCGGGTTCGAATCCCGGCCCCGGCAGATTTATCCAAAGACTGGAATTTTGTTTCCGTTTTTAATGTATTGTTTCTCTAGGTTCTAGATGAATCCAGATCATTCTTTAGAGTACATACTGGTTATTTCTCGAATATTCCGAAGTGTATAAAAGCAGAGTTCATCGCCAGTTGGGGATGTTCTCAGTCCAGTGTTGTATCGAGCTCCAAGCGTTAAGATAAATCTAATTGTTTGTTTAATTGAACTGTGTACTTCTTTCGAACTCCGTGACAATATGATGGCTATTTCTAGCGGGCTGTAACATGAGGATTAATGGAGGGGGAGAAATGCTGTAAGACCAAGATAACATAGAAAATTTAAAATGCGGAAAGTTGATCAAAATATATATATATTAAAACTCCTACTTACTTTTTTAATAATTATTTTTTAATTTTTTTTTATTTTTGTCACTCAATTTTTTGAAAATAGAAGCATTTAAGAATCACTCTTTCACAATTTCTACATCAGAAAACGGCTTTATATGATTGCCAATAGTATAATAAATTTCATATGGTGCATTTGTTACCTCTGGGACATTACCACTGACAAAACTCTTTTTTTGCTGTTGTAAAGATTGTTCAAGAATGTCTACTTATCACCTCTTGAAAGAGATCTTCTAGGGAAAGTATCATTGAACGCAATTCCTGTTTATTGGTATTTTTTAAATGCAACACTTACGTGAAAAATCAAATAATTACTGATCTATGCTTGTTTTTCACTACAAAATAGTCAACTTCCCAATCTTGAAACACCCTATTTTCATCTAATATTTTTTCGCTTACAAGGTATGAAAGATAGTTAAAAAACCACTCATAAAATGGTCGCTACTCCGCTGTTGTCCTTTATCACTTTTCAGAAAAAAATATCAATACGCACCCATACGAATTCGACAGCAAAAAGCAAAATTGAACTATTTCATTTCCTTACAAAGAATTTTCCACCAATCTTTCATAAATAAATGAATTTCTCAGAGCAATGAGCCATGGCCGGGTCACCTAAAACGGCCCGGTGGGCCGCTTGCGGCTCCCGGGCTGCAGAATGAGTATAGCTCATATAAAAGCTTTTCGCGAGATTTAAGTACTCGTATTTACTTAGTTTGAAAACTTTAAAAATTAAAATTAATCAGATGAAATTATGTACTTAACTACGCAGGTAAATCTCAAGAAATTGTATATAAATATATATACAATTAGCATATAAATTGTGTAATGACGTTATAAGTTGATAGTAAAAAAAAAGTTTTAAAGGAAAAGTTTATTTCATTCTTTTAGCGCTTTTAAATAAAGCTTGTTTTGAAAAAAAAAAAGGTTGTTTTTTTCACTTTTAATGTATTTTTTACTTCTTAGTTATCGCTGGTTATATAGGTTTTTCAGTCTGTTCATCTCATTCAACGCAGCATTGTTGCAAGGTCGTTTGTCGGTTAGTTTCACCGAACCCTTGACTTTTTTTTTGTAAAATCACGTTTTTTATTAAAGTTTATTTATTTTTTTAGGGCTTAGTTTTTAAGTTAATGCTTTCAAACTTCTAACATCGATTGCAAACATCGGTAATTTTTAAACAAAAATCTAACAAAAATACTGCATAAATAAACTCTTACAAAAAGCGTGTTAGACGAAAAACACACATTTTTTTAAATATGTAATTTCTAATCAATGTTTCAAGCTTCGTACGGATTACGAATAATATTATTCTACACCCGAAAAGCAGTTTCATGTGATTATCTTCATAAATGACTAAGTGTTTACATATTTAATTAAAATTGTGAGTATTTTTTTGAAAAATCGTAAGAAAAAAAAGTTTTTGATATTTTATTTTTTAAATGACTGATTCTAAAGGAGAAAAGCATAAACTTTTTTAGTGTAAAATAACAATTCATTAACACGGAAAGAAATTCATACGGAATAATTTAGAAATCATTTTCATAAAAACGTATAGATTTTTAATCATTTTTAAAAAAAATCTTAAAAAATACAAATGTTATTATTTTGTAAAACAAATTTTACTGTATAGTGGCGGAATAAAGTTTTTTTCTGATTATGTAATTATTTTTTTGCCTGAGTATCATAGAAAAAATTTGATTGCTATTTTAAAAACGTCAAAACTCCCCCCAAAAAAAATGTTTCCCTCATTGTTCTTCAATTTGAATCACGGAGCACATTAGTATAAGCAGTTTACAGGGGTAAAACGGTTTAAAGTTTTTAATTAATATCTCTTTAACTAATGGCAATATATTAAGGGTCAAAACATGCATTGCCATCCAAACTAAACATGTATACAAAATTTCAGCTCAATCGGTCGAAGATATCAGCTTTAAAATTGAGTTGCAAGATTCCACCCTAACAAATATTACATTGCAAGTTAAATAAAAGTTTATAAAAAAATCTTAATCATGTCATTCCCATTAAACATAATGTAAAAAGTAAAAAAAGAAGGCTACTAATTATCTATTATGAGATTTTTACTCAAATAGCCCAGTATGTCTAAGTAATCGAAAAATTTATTGTAAAAGTTATATAACAAATAATACAAAAGTACAGTCTATAGTGCTATTGTTAACAAAGTTCTTACATATTCAATTGGTTAGCTTAAGTATAAAGTAAAAAAAAAATAACTTGAACCATTTATTTCTAAACAATAATTAAATGCTCAGTACTTAATGTAGCTTTTCAATTTCTTCTTTTTTTAACAAGTCATCTATATAAGAATTACCTCTTGAAGATGCTTACAAAACTGGGTTATTTCGGTGCATATAAGCTAGGTTTAAGTTAAATTAATTTAATAATGTTCATTACTGAAAAGATTTCTCACAAGCATACTTGGATCCTAGTTTCGAGGTTTTTGACTGAGACAACTCTATTTCAATAAAATTGTAAAAAATGATTATTTATTTTAATCCTTTCACAATTTTTAATTTTTCTGTAAGTTTTCACGTGCTAAGGGTTGGCCACCCCGGTTTTATACTATTCGTAAAGAAATATATTTTTATGAGTTTTTAATGTATACTTCAGCGTGTAACTTTTGACTGGTTCATTATAGGAAGAAAAAAAAAACAGTGTTTCAACACATCGAGAAATATTTCTTGTAATGATTAGACACCTCATTCATAGGTGTGGAAATAACGGATTGCGGTGCGACCTGTCGACAACTAATAGGACGCTGCTATAGATTTACTATTATTTGCTTTAAAAATATGTCAATTACTCTGGCATTGTGATCCGCTTTCAAGAATTCCTTTATCCATTATTCCTTTGATGCAAAACCATCAAAACTTACGTTTACAATGGACTCTTCAGTATAGATCAGGTGTGGGCTATTGTCGTGTCTCGAGGGCCATATTATGGAAGCGGAGGTTAATGGAGAGCCGCACCTTCTTCAAATGATTGCATTCCCTTGTTAACATAGCATCTTGAAAAAAGAAAAAGTTATACCATAAAAAAACAAATATTAGATAAATAAACAGTAACAGTTTTATTCAATTTATTTATTTTCTAATTTTATATCTATAAGAACATCTAATCAATTTAATTAGAAAATCTGTTTAAACATCTAACTGGACACTTTCCTCCTGAAAAGTTATTCCGAAAGCGTTTAACTCTTATTTTGCGATTCCCTTCAAAAATGCAACAGACTTTTTCCTTTCCCCCTTTTAGAACTTGGGTGGTCAAACGGGAAAATTTTGCGACCCAGTTCGGTCCCTTTGAAAAGTAAGAACCAAGAGATCAATCGTTTACAGCTAGCTGTTAAGTTACCTTGGGCAATCTTCTTTGAAAGCGTAGATATCCTCTCTTGATCAATCCTCTTTGAAACATACGGTGTTTCTTTCTCCTATAGGTACAGTCACAGTAAAATTAAAAACGAAATGAAAGGTAAAAAAAAGAGGAAAAAATGAAATAAATAGTATGTTAGAAGTTGAAAAATAATTATATTTTCTTCAAAGAAAATTTATTTTTCTGTCATTTTTTAAAATATATATATATATATATATATATATATATATATATATATATATATATATATATATATATATATATATATATATATATATATATATATTTGGTATTGCGATTTGAACCAGAAAAGCATCCTGTATTCATTTTTGAATATGAGAGTAAGAAAACGCGCTCACTTTCCTGTTTTTTAAAAGTAATGAGGTAAAAAGAGCAAAGGCCCTATCTCATTTTTAAACAATAACACAAAAAATATTATATACAATGATTATATTTATGAAATAAAACCGATCTTTCTCTATTCAGTTATACTTTTAATTTATTTTTTTAATTAAAATCATATAAAAGATATTTTTATGTTAACTGAATATTTTTCGGAAAAAATTTAAATTTTCCTTCCTAGTGTTCTCTTTTTTCGAACTTCTTGTATTAAATAAAAATTCCTTTTCTACATCGCATTTGTGATGGACATAACACATATTCAGTCAATAATTTTTAATTTTAATGGGGATATACTTCTTCAAATGCGCATGACAGTACTTCTAACCATTTTCTACTCAAGTTAAATTTCTTATCTTTCTGTTTCTTTTATTACAAGGAAAAAATGTCACACATCGATAACTACATTTTCACACAATTCTGTCATTACAAATTTTATTGTGAGAAAAGTTCTCCTAATTAATCTTGTCTTTCAAAACAGTACACTTAAAACAATTTTGTTCAGTGAAGTTAACCGACAGTTCTCCACAATGTATTCATACCAAATTTTAAAAACAAATTTAACACTTGGAAATGTATCCTGTATTAAATTTTTCAGTATACACAAATATTTCCTGCTGTAGGGAAGATATAGTATGAGAGATGTGGTGTGCGGTTGTGAAAGAATGTTTTCGTACGTGTAGACTATTTTTTGAAAATTTAAATATCACTGAAGCTGATCATATAACTGCAAATGAGCCTTATTTTAATGTGTGCTGGTATCAAAGTAAAAACACTTTACAATATTAAACAGCCTATGATTTTATACTCAATATCAAACTATTCGCAAAATGGCTTACAACTTCTATCAAATTGTAAAGAAACTGAAATATAAATATATCTTACTGCAGTCAAAAATATTAATAATATGTAAGTATCCTGTTTCTCCACTTATTTCTGTACATTTTTAAAAACTGTAGCTGAATGCAATTTTTTATACTTATAAACGAGGCATAACAGCTCACACAGTCGTAAAAATGTCCTTATCATTTTTAAATATACTACTATAAAAACGTATATGGATTGTAAGACCAGTTGTAAAATCCTAAAAGTTATTAGAGGAGCTAAAAACATGTAATTTTGGACTGATCATATTTTTAATATAATACACACACACACACACACAAATATACATGTTATTAAGCAAATACATTTGAAAAATCAAACTTCCTTCTGAAATAAACATAATTGAAAGAAAAATGTTTAATTGCAAATGAGTGGAAATACATGTTTATTTAAGGGGTATCCCCAAAGTGAGGAAATCCTCAAACTTAAGACTCAAACTCAGTGGCACAAGAATCCATGAGGGCCAGGAACTACTGTGCCCATCATAATACACGTGACCATTGGACGCTGAGGTGCATGAACAAACGTCCCGATTTGGTGGTCTGTCTGAAGAGAGACCTTCAGTGTTTAAGACCCGAAGCAAGCTTGGTACTCATTTATCGACCCAATGTAGCGGGGATGAAAGGCAGAGTCGACCTTGCGCAGCCCGTTAATAGAACCCCAGACCTATGGTGTGGAAGCACTATACACTTTCACTCAATCCTATTCGGTGAAAAATAAAATTTATAATGTTAGAATCTTATATAAATCCCTAATGAATGAAGGAGTCCAAACTTTTTTTTTCATGTAAACTGTTTAGACGGAAATGGTTAATTATGAACATTTCACAAGTTGCATAAATTAAAATTAACCGTTATAGTTAACATAAATTTTTAAGGGTACAAAAGGTGTATTTCGGCTGCACGAATTAATTTTAAAAGGAATACGGTTACGAAAAAGTAGTACAAATCTATCTAAATTAAGGTTGGTTACCTTAGATATTGTGAAACACAACAATGTATTGGAAGCCAATTCCACAATTCGTTGTTATAAAAATGTATGGAAAATTACAAGATTTATTTTTGCATTTGTAATTTATATATATATATATATATATAATTTTTCCTGGGAGCTTTAAACGCTAGAGGGGCATCCATCAAAACCGCGGTTCTCTCACTGTTTTCCAGATTGCCCCTGACTAAGCCGGCTCTGCCATAGTAAGTGAAAATGCCGGATTTTGTTTGTCAAGATCATTTTATAGCAGACTGCATTTTTCATGTATTTTAGATGGTCGTTTTATATTTTCTTACATCAATATCTTAATGTCTGAATTTAAAATTACATAAAAATTCTTTTGACATTCGCATCAATGACCATGGTAATTTTTATTAGTATATGAATGTGTCATCAAACGATTACATGACTAATATTAACACACACACACACACACATTATTTTAACCATTTAATTGATATCAAATATAACATAACGCACACAAATTTTCTAAACTTTAAAATAAATATTTCGAAAACTACTTCAGATATACTGAAAATTTTTTATTACTACGCTTTAGCTTCTCAGTTTTGCTTCTCTATGTAAGAATTTATTGTAATTGTATATTCATCAATTTTTTTAGTATATGTTTTGCTCTTAGCATGCGGTTTTCAACCGAATTGTATGAAATCTTCGAAATATATTAAATGAACGATTGAATATTAACGTCGCACTGTTCAGCTACACGAGGGCTTTTGGCGACGGACCACGTAATTTTGAACCATGGTCAAGTGACGTGGACGACACCTGAGCTGGCACCCCCTCTCCTAACTACCCCACCACACCAACGGGGAGGACGTTTCAGCTCGACAGATTTAACGTGCATCGCTGCCCTACACGGCGGGTCTTTAGTGGTACTGGACTCGAACTCGTGACAAAGCAAGCCACGTTGCGATACCTATACCACTCGGCTACCGCGGCCGAAATATATTAAAAGATGCCAAAGAAGCTTTATAATAAAAAATTTGAAATTTTTATTATACTCAAACAATTGCTAAAACTTATGGTAAATAATTTTTAACTGCGCGATGCATTTTTTTTTCGAAATTTCAAATGGAATTTCTAACATAAAATTTCTCGCTTTATATAGGTCGAGATTTCAAAAACATATCCAGATTTTAATTACTTATTCAGTTAGCCTTTAAAAAAGATAAATGTTGAGGTATTTTGTATAAATAGATATTTTTGAACAATATATAATTCGAATGTTTTTCAATAGCTCGAATTTAAAATTGATTTTTATGTTTATTTATATACATAAATGTCTACTGTAAATGTTTCCGTATATTTTTTGATTACCATTTATTCAAACATTCAAGTTATAAAAAAATGTGTGAAAATCTTCATTCATGTTGTCTTTGATGTAAACTGAAGTTCAAGCACTTAAAATTCAAATATAATTCGGTGTATTTTAACAATATATAACCAGGCACTGTACTTAAACTTACCTGAACACTTAGGCTTTGAAATCTAAAAAAAAAAAATCTAATAAATCTTAATTAGTTTTTTTTGTTATTATTTTTATCAAAGTGTAAGAAAATGTTTCAAATGATTTGATGGAGTTTAAATTTATTCATTTTTAGTGGTTGGAAAAATTGAAAAGGTTCCAAATTTTAAAGAGTTTGATGTTTTATTAATTTTTTCGGTATCTTATAATAAAAATAATCATGTTTCAAAACTGAAAGCTTTGAATAAGAAAAATGAAGCGAAAGAATATACTTAAAAAAGATAATTTTTCTAACTATATAAAATAGTAGATTGCCCTGACACGCCCCGACTTGTTACAGTTTGAAATTAATATGAAACCAAAAGGGAATTGTAACATATTTTAATTATGCGTTGGGACTTTTGAAACTTTTAAAAACAAAAAAAACACACTTCTTGGGTTGTAAAAAAGAAATTTCTCCCCGATTTTTTACGATTGGGGGAGGGGGGGTCAAAAACACGGGGTTCCCTGCGAGCCATAAAAACTCCCAAGTGTGTGTTGCTTCCTCCGTCCCTCATTATCTTTCAAGATGTTAAACCTTAAAAGGGGGTAGGATTTCAGAAAAGTGCGGCTAATCCGCTTTTGAAAACGTTACTTGAAGGCAGAAAAATCCGTGCAGTCCATTTTCGAAGCCTCTCTAGTAGGGCCGAAAAATCCATTCTGTCCAGTTGGAAGGTTAATGAGCCAAATGTTCCGCGCCATGTATTTTTTTTAACCCGGGATCAGACTCGTAGAGTTTTGTGTACATCCCAGCAACAAGAAAATCCTCCCAGAATTCCAAAAAAGAATGTGCAGAACCACGAGTCTTTCTGTGGTTGCACATTTTAGGCCATTAAACCTTCAGGTCTCATGCAATTACTCTAGCTCGGATGATTAGAATGTAATGACACTTAAAAGAACACCCCGTGACTGATTACGTTATATATTTGCACTGTGTTTATGTCAACCATTATATGGTTCTGGACGTAACATTTCTTGCATCAATTGGTATAAAAGTATACCACTCGCAGAAGAACTGTTAAAATAATTAATAATAATTAGCACACTTCGAAAAAATAAAAGGGAGATCCATTATTCTTCATAAGTAAACAAACACCTGGTACGACCACTCTTGTTGTGCATTTGAGATCCCAATGACATTAGTTTTTTTATTAGAGTAAAAAGAAAAAAAAAGGATTCTACTTATATATTTCTACTATACATGAAAATGACGATACTTTAACAGAAACCAAACCTGGAGTAGTGAATTCTAAAATTATGAATTTTTATATGACCAAAGGCGGTTTTGATGTTACAGATGAAATGCGTAGCATATATGATGGATCATGAATATGTAACCGTTGAGCAATGCGAAAATCTTATCATCTATTTAATACTGCTGAAATTAGTGCTTTCATTGTATATCATTCAGCATTATTAGAGGATACTGGAATGGAACTTGGGCAACCACGTTGTGATACGAGGTCAGAATTTCCCAACCTTAACAAAAAACTGAAAAGAAGCCTTACTGACTTATGTTGTACTTTATAAATATGCATCATAAATGACTCAATTTTTTTCAACATTAAATAAACGCGTTAAATGTTTGGGGTGTTCTCAACACCCCGCGACCAATGATGGAGCAAAAACAGGCGCGAGTGATCTCGGGTCAAATGAGTATGCTATGCAAAATAAATAAATAAAATCTGCTTACAAATATATGTTATCACAAATACTTTCTGTCTATTTGGTTTTCTTACTGTTTTAAAGTTCCGGGCAAAGTTCTTTGGGGTCACACACGTGGCCCGTGGATCACTGCTTGACCATTCTTGGCATGACCATGGTACCCAAGATGACATGTCCACGAACTTGTTGGTGGATTTGCTCCAGTAATGGACTTCGCGAATGTTAGTGCCACTGAAGACAATCTGTGTAATAAAGTAGTTGGGCTGATGCAAGATAAAATCTATTGTGGTTCAGTGTCCTCTCTCGGTGTGGTGTTGAAGTTTGGAGCAGAGATGGTGCCAGCTCAGGTGTAGTCCTCTATCACTTGACCGTAGTTTGCAATTGCGAGGTCTCTCTGCAATAGCTCTTGCGTTGCTTCACGGTGTAACAAAATTGAAATCAACTGGGTATTCCTGGGAATTATATTTCGTTCTCGGAAACGTCAGACACGTAGCTAAAATAATGCTTAATGTAACTATTTTTGATTGTGGATTTAGACCTTCAATATAAATTTAGCTGATCTCATTATGGACATGAAGTTTACTGATCCCGAACCTCTTCGACTACTTGAAAGAAGAAATATAACTTGCCCCTCGCCAGTAGTTAGTAAGACTGTAATAAAAGAAGGAGTAAAGCCCACACGTAGAAATGTGGAGAATTTTCCAGCTTACCACAAGAAAGAGTAAATACATGTGGGAGACAACAAGGGGTCCAAGACGTTGGTCTTTCTTCTATTTTATTTTAACATTAAACAAAAATTAATTAAAAAGGTAGTTTTTACAGAGATAAGTTTGACGATGATATTCAGAAGGTAACGCCTGCTCGCGCACCTCTCGCGTTCTCCTTTCTCTGCTCTTCAAGTTTTGGTTTACTTTCACTAGTTCAAAAGTTTCCACGGTTTCAGTTCTCATTAGCTGCGCCTGCGCGCGAAGACTGTGTTTTGCTTTTGGTTGCATGCCACAACGGCCATTCTTGACCGTACGCTGTCCGCAGCGGTACTTCCATGGAGACCAGAGGAGAATCTGAAACATACAAAAAAAACGGAACAGACAAGGACTATACGACAAATATACAGAGATTAAACATATCAAAATTTTGTTGAACTAGACAGTTTCTCCATCATGTGAAGGCACCTCTTCGACATCCGGAAGGTTCCACAGGAAAACATTGTGTTCACAGGCATAAGAACATCTTTTCACACAAGTTGATCTTTGGTTGAAACGCATCGATATTTTCCTCCTGTAGAGTTCTGGACGTCTGTCTCAAAACGATTTCTCTTTTCCTTCGCTTCCACTGCCAAGGCTCCAAAATTTTTCGGAGCAAACACAAAACCGTCGATAATTACTTTCATTCATAGGTGAAGGGGTAGGAGATTGCGGAGATAAATTCCACGGAACTCGTTTTCATGGCACCATTGGCTTTCTTACACAATACTATATCAGAACATTTTTCTCTTACAATACTCAATTTTAACTTAGTACTCTTAATTGTTATTGCATTTATAATCCTTAATTAGAGAACTCGAATCATTTCTAGTATTAAAGTTCTTAACATATGGCAAATCATAACTAGAGTGTTTCTATCACATTTGAAACAGAAACATTTGGAAAAGAAACAGCACTTGAATAAGCATAAGCATGAGCACCTAAAGAGGATTCATTTTCACTCAATAAAACATCGCTCTTTGCGTGGCCTAGTTTCTTATTTCAGAATATACACTGGGATGTATAATAAATTCTTCGGTCAAGGTCGGTGATATTGCCGTTCCAACACTTAAGCTAGGAGAGTGTTGATTAAGAGAAATATTTATGGGTTTAACTTCTACCATACGCTGTTCGCCAAAACATGAACTTAATGTTATGATCTCTTCGGAAGGTGTTTGCACTCTAATTAGTGAGGAATTTAAAACTGGGATCTGGCAACCTGAATCAATCAATGCTGTTACGGGCTGATTTTCCACAAAAATGTTTACGTATTGAAGATTTGCGCATTCATCGCTATTTTGTTTTTCGCTCTCGATTTTCAAAGTATTCACGTTTATTTTATTATGGATGTGATCATTAGATTCTTTAGGTTTAAAACGCTTCTCACAGTCTCTTGCGCAATGAGATGAATCACCGCATATATAGCAATTTTTATTTTCTCTTTCATGATATTGGGGATAGTTCTCTTTAATCTTTGTTTTAAAGTTTTGTGATTTATTTTTAAAGGGGTCTTGGGTATATCCATAAGTAATAGGAATTTCTTTATGTGATCCGCTTCTAGATGAAATATAAATATCACACTCTTTAGCTAAATCAATAGGCCTAAACCAATCTTCTGCTTCTCGAATGCCAATATGAGTTGCAGTTTCCTTATTTAAAGTTTCAAATAATTTATCAGAAATTATAAGATCACATAGAGATTCAAAGGAATTAACTTTTCTTTAACGAACAATAATATTGGAAGTTTGCCGTCAATCTTGCAGCAAATTGGATGTATGTCTCGCCTGATGATTTTACAGCATTTTTAAATGAGTTTAAACACTCGCGAGGGGTTAATTGGAATTCTCTGAGTACTATAGATTTTAGTTTTTCATAGTCATTTAATTCCTCTTCTTTAATATACAGTAAGACGTTATGAGCTCTTTCGCCCAGAAGATTTATTAAAATTTCAGATTTATATTCGTCATTTATTTTCTTGGTTAAAAATGCGCGTTCTAATGATTGGAAGAACAGATTAAAATTTTCAGATCTGGTGGGAACAGGAAGAGATAAAGTTTTTATACTTTTTATCATATTTTCTATGTTAGTTTCTGAACTGTTTTTCTTCGACTTTAGCTGCAGGATTTAAACTTAATGCTTTATTTTTGGCCAATTGTAGTTCGATTTCTTTTTCTAATTTTGCTAACTGAAGTTTCGCGAGCTCAATTTTTTGTTCTGAAGTTACCCTCTCTTTCGTTTTGCGATACTCTCTCATCTATACAGTTTTGAATTAAAGTTTTAACGAAATCTGGATCACTTTCAAATGTACTACTGTTCTCAATTTTAGTCTTTAGTTTAACTATAGTGTCAGTACTTTGCACAGTACCGTCTAGCTCCTGAACAACTCTTATGAGATCCTCTTTAAGAGCGTTTTTATACATTTTATAAAAATTTAGAAAGATCCTCACCTTTTTTTCTGGCTCCTTGTTGCTCGCACGTACGATGTATCCAATAAAAACGTTGATTCCACTGATGTCACCTCTTCGCAGTTAATATAGTTGAAATTGTAGTTCCGGCCTCTACGCAGGCGGATTATTCACACTGAGTTAGTTCCAACCTCTACACAGGCGGGATTTTCGTCGATGGGTTTTCCAACCTCTACACAGGTTATTTTGTTATTTGTTCCGACCTCTACACAGGCGGAATGAAGTTGAAAAATTCAACCTCTACACAGGTTGAACGAAGTTTCCGAAAAATGGCGGAGCGTCTCCTTCACGGACGCTGTTGTTCATTGTCCAGACTTTGGTTCAAAATCGAAATTTTATCTATCGCGGCCGAGCCCCCATAATTTGTGGGAGACAACAAGGGGTCCAAGACGTTGGTCTTTCTTCTATTTTATTTTAACATTAAACAAAAATTAATTAAAAAGGTAGTTTTTACAGATAAGTTTGACGATGATATTCGGAAGGTAACGCCTGCTCGCGCACCTCTCGCGTTCTCCTTTCTCTCTCTTAAAAGTTTTGGTTTTACTTTCACTAGTTCAAAAGTTTCCACGGTTTCAGTTCTTATTAGCTGCGCCTGCGCGCGAAGACTGTGTTTTGCTTTTGGCTGCATGCCATACA
>BMAU01009651.1:0-44420 GCA_019973935.1 Trichonephila clavipes | reverse complement strand
AATTCCTACTACTAGTGTTAGTTTCTCCTTCCCTCTCTCGTGCCAAAACCCTCAGCTCCATCAAGGTCAGACTTATTTATGTTTACTATTCGTTATTATTTTTTTTGACAATCCGTATTTCGATGATTTGCCTTTTGAATCTACGTTTTTTTTTTTTAATACGAGCAATGTTGACAAGTGATTTTTGTTATTTCTATCATCTCTATAATTTATATGAACATATTATTCTGGAATTTTACCATTATATACTCATATTATTTTCTTTCTTTTTTTCAAAATTGTATTTGTTAACTATTATTAATTTTGATTATATATCCCAAATTGAAATTATTACTTGATATGTTTTAAATTATTGATGCACGATATATTATTTTTGAATTTTACATTGGTTTCGGAAATTTTAATTGAAAAATTTTATTGAACACCACCATATATTTAAGTAGAAGTGTGGGTAAATTGCGCGAAACTAGCATCCACATTTTTTCCACACGGTATTTAGTACTTATTACCTGTTACTCTCATTTTCAAAAATTCTTTACTAAATTCTTAACTTTTAATTAAAGGAGACAACATGTCTTTCTTGTTAGGGGAAAAGGAAGATGTGGTAGGGTTAACTACGGGATTGGGTTTAGAGGCGACAGTCGACATGACTAAGCCAATGTTAAAAATTTAATAACCAAAAAGTGCACGGTACGATGAGGAAGACACCAAATTGATGTACGAGGTATCGTTGAAGAAGAAAAGAGAGAATATTATTAGAAGAAGAAGGAAACACGACGGGATAATTTAGAGTTAAGAAAAACTTAGAATCCGAAGCTCAGATCGAGCAAATCAGGAAATATTGAGTAAGACAATCGTACACCTAGTAATGAATTGAACAAACTGCTACCTAAATTTGATATGAAAAGAGATATCAGCTTATATTTATATTGTTTGAGCGCCAAGCATGTATGATGAATGTACGAAAAAGAGTTTTGGGTCTCACACCTGTTGGAGGCCCCTACTCCCCACGAAATCACACAGTTGATCGCTAGAGAACCTGAACAAGAAGGCGATGGTTATGACCACGTGAGGTCTTTGTTTTTGAAAAAGGTTTAAATTGACCCCAGAGGATTCAGGCAGCTATTTGTTACACATCAAGAAAAGTTCGGATAAACATGGCGTGATTCTTCGCTACCAAGAAGTTCA
Source organism: Trichonephila clavipes (assembly GCA_019973935.1). Taxonomy (NCBI): domain Eukaryota; kingdom Metazoa; phylum Arthropoda; class Arachnida; order Araneae; family Nephilidae; genus Trichonephila; species Trichonephila clavipes. The sequence goes on along the minus strand of BMAU01009651.1, from coordinate 43,232 downwards.
AACATTCTTTAATGGATGGATTGAAGGATTGGACGTAAAAACATTTGACAAACTAAGGGGATCTGATGATAGCTGATCAGATGAGAAGAAAAAGCCCCTATTGAATTCAAGAACGTCACCTAGACGAATGGCCAAGTATCAGCTGCCCAGTTGAATTAGCCGAAGACTTGAAGAATTTGAGGATGTCCGTAAAACGTTGAGACAGAAAACACATACTTTAACACCTGTTCGAGGGGACCTGAAGTTGGGGATCGAATCAAGCGGAACATTTCAAGAAATTTGATAACCACAATACAAGGAGAACTGGAAATTTAAATTCTGATAGAAGATATTTGGACACTTCTCCGGTAGAGATTTTGATAGAAGAGCACCTATAGGAGATGTTACATATGTCATTTTAGATCATTTTTAATTTTAATTGCCCACAAAAACAAGAAAGAGATCAAAGAGAAACAACCCAATCCCCAAGTACAAAAACTGTTCTGTCACACCACCAGAAAGGACTACACTTAAAAAGCTTTATGTTAGGCAATGGAATTGTATCGGCACTTATAGATACTGGTAGTACAGTTAGTCTAATCCGCGAAGATGTAAGCACGAAGATTGTTGACCATTCAAGACTATTCAAAATAAACGCTGTGTTGTATGGTTTAGGACAAACTGAAGTAATAATCAAGGGCTCCTTTGAGTATGATTTTTTTGTCTTGGACAAAGATCAATATTCTTTTAACGTGGCATGTGGTGCCAACCAAACAGCTAAATTTTGAAGGCATTATAGGTACAGACATTTTTGGGACAAGCTTCTTTGAATTTCACCCAAGAGGGTGTTATGTTCCATAAGCATGAGGAAAAGGCATGTCTAATGCAAATATCCAGAGTACATCCTGAAGATGAGTTAGATTTCAGTCACATCCTTGACTCACAAGTGAAAAATGATCTAATCGGAATAGGAGTTCATCGTACAAACCTGAGAAGACTGAATCCACATATGTGACGAGGAGGATAATACTGGTCACAGATATCCTATCAACCAGCACGTCGGTTGTCGTACGCGAAAAGAAAAGTGAACAAACCCTTTGAAGAATGGCTCGAACAAGGGAATAGTCAGACCAAGTTCATCCGGTATGCTCTATAGTCCCATAGTACTTGTGAAAAACAAGAAAACTTATAATAAGAAAAGGAAAAAGGCTCCCGAGTACCAAGTTGGTGATTTGATAGCGGTCCAACGTACACAATTTGGTGAAGGCCTTAAACTTAGACCCAAATTTTTCGGACCATATCAGATCACGGAAGTGAAACCTAGAAACAGATATACAGTTGAGAAAGTAAGGGATCACGCTGGGCCAAATGTAACTGCTACTTCCGCTGATTTAATTAAGTATTTTTCTCATTAATAGAATAGTAATTACAAATGTAAACATTTAATTTTAATAACTATAGAGTATACCTTTCACTTTATATGTCTTATGCATGTTGTGTACTTTTTCTTGTATTTTGTAATGCAATACGATATGAAATCATGAGAGCCTTCTCAAGCGTCGCTGAGGTTGTCGACAGTCAGGATTGGCCAAGTTTGTAGGATTTAAAGTATTAGGGAATATAAATATATTCTCCGATCAGTGAGGTTACAACCTCACCAATAGATGGCGCTACCAGCGAATACATGTATCCCCAATGGTGGGTTTTAGGAGAGAAAACGATTGCGGCGCAGACCGAGAGAGAGACGCGAGAGGAAGAGACTCCGGTTTTACAGGCGAAAAGTCACGTTTTTCGGTCAACGTGGAGGTCAACAGGCTTAGCGACAATTGAGAGCATGCTCCGTGAAATAACTCAAAGTTTTAATTGTAAATAATCTAATGTTTCTTTAAACATTAATTTCATTCTAATCTGCTTATTTCTTTGAATATCAAGATCCCGAACATGACTTACCCCTAGACACCCCTACATAAATACACTGCTCAAAATAATTAAAGGATATTGCGGTTTTAGGTGGATCTTGTGGCTGGGAAACTTTTTAGCTGATTGATACATGGTCGACAGACGTAGTAGGTTATACGAGAATAAATTACACATGCTTGGCAGAAAAAAAAAATGCATTTTATTGCGCATTTGTGTACAAAAGGAAAAAAAAAAAAACACAATTTGTGCATATGAGAAAAAGAATAAGAAAAGGTGTTTTCTTCAAAGGAAATCATTTTCAGTAGGGGGTATGGTTTCCACGGACGGCCAGCAACGTTAAGCACCTTTGAGGCATGGAGTCAATGAGGCTATTAATCACGAGAGTTGGGGTATTATGTCCCACTCTTCCAGAAGAGCTCTTCCAGTTCTTGGAGAGTTTGTGGGGGTGGTTGGCGGCTAGCAACTCGTCTTCCTAGAGTGTCTCAAACGTGCTCTATTGGATTCATGTCTGGAGAACACGCTGGCCATTCCATTCGTACGATTCCTTCCTTGAAAAGGAAATCCTCCACCAGGTTAACACGATATGGCCTGCAGTTATCGTCCATTAAAATGAAGTAATCTCCGATTGCTGCAGCGTAAGGGACTACAATAGGTCTGAGGATCTCATCCCTATATCGGCGAGCAGTCAGAGGTCCATCTCGAATGATGTAGAGGTCTGTGCGCCCGTCAATGGAGATGCCACCATACACCAACACTCCCCCACCGCCAAATCTGACACTTTCGTGCACGAACGCAGGATTATTCCCACTGCCACGGTCACTCCAGATGAAAATACGCCTATTATCCGGATGAACAGAAAAAAGAACATTGTGGTCCATTCATTTCTCCTCCAGTTCATATGCTCTGTTGCCCACTCCCTGCGGTCGCGACGATGCCTTGATGTTAGTCTAACACATACCATCGGTCGGAGAGCATACAGACCTACACCATGGAGCCGATTTCGGACAGTCTGAGTTGAAAAAACCGTGGTGCCAGTAGCAAGCGAAGGTGTTGTTGGAGAAGAGTAGTGTTCATATTTTGGTGTCTCCGAGCCGTTAACACTAAATAACGATATTCATTGAGTGTTGTTGCCCGTCTACGACTTTTATCCTGGTCTCGGACTGCACTTCCAGTCTCAAAAACGGTTCCAGATCACAAATCACACTTTTTGTGACACTCCAATGGCTTGCACTACTTCGGCTTGAGTTTGGCCATTCTAACCTACCAACAGCTCTCCAAGCTTCTCAATCGATTAAATGACTTCACTGAGACATCTGCTCATCGAAACAAAGCAGTCACTGAATGCCGATCATTCTTGTTTTCATTTCAATTGAAGAAAGTCAAATTTCATTCGCTGCCGCTGAAGCGACGTTTTTGATGTCGAACTCAAAATTAGCATACTCCACAGTTTGAAAATCAGAAAAATTTGCATTTGTGATTCTCTTCTTCCATTCCGGCAAAAAAATTTCGCTTATACCTTTATTTTATATAAAACTTACAATATCCTTTAATTGTTTTGAGCAGTGTATATGAAAATTTTATTTCTTTTAGAAAAAGATGTTTATGAAAATTGAATGAAGAATTTTCATCTTTAGCGAAACAAATTTAATTTGAGGAAGCTGGCGAATTATGAATTAGCACATTACATAAATAAAAGCATAACTCATGATGAATAAAATAAAATTCTTAATCTTTTCAAACTGAAAGATTCTACTTGATATTAACATGAAATAAACTGTGCAGCTTTTTTGTAGTTTTTTTATTATAACGTACATAGCTTACATTTCTGTTAAGATTACTATCTATTACAAATTTTACCAGAGATTGATGTAGTAGTCGAAACATTTTTTTTTAAGTCAAGAAATAATTTTTAGATGATTTCCTTCACTGAAATCTGAATATACTTCAATTCAATGTGAACAAAATATATGATTTTAAAAAATCAGTATATTGTCTCAAGAAAATTAATTAAAAGGGTGCAAATATTCTAAGAATAAATACTTCTTTGCATGTTTTTCAAGCGGCACATTCTGTTTGCAAATTAATTTCAGTGCGCAATATTAGGCGTAAATTTGAAGACCAATTATTAAAATGATTAAAATAAATAAGGACTTTTAATAATAGTAAGTTATTTAAAAGAAGCCCACTTCAGTTGATTCTGTTCTATTCAATGAAGAAGAAGAGTCTATGTCTTCTCTCTTTCACAAAATAAAAATTGTTTAGTTGCAAATGAATAATGCAGTTATACATTAAACATGCCTTATATTTTTTAAATGTTAAATCAAATGATGTTTTTCATTAAAAATAAATGATTTATAAATATGGGTTAAAAGTGGAAATGGAGAAATTTAAAATTCTTCTCATTAAGGAAAATTTATTTGTAAAGAGGAACAATTATTTATCATTCTTTTTAAAAATAGAACATACATTTTCAAATAAAATGAGACTTTTTTTTTATCAAGATATTACTGCACAAATTTTAATTCATTATATTTTTAAATCATGATCTACCCATACATTAACCGTTTGAGTGTGGCGAAGGCGCCACCGCGCTTCACTTGTCGTATGCCAAAAATGCAGAGAAGCGCGGTCACGTTGCTGTTGGTAGGAACAATTTGTGAATCAATTGAGAGCAGTTGTATTCATATCAATTATTAGTTTCAATCAATTGTGGCTTTTAATCATAAGAATTCAAATAAAACACAGTGGTCAGCAGTAATGCAGTAGAGGATTGTGGGACGGTAGAAAAAAATGAGCCAATGTAAAAAGATAGATAACGTTTTAACTTCATTTTTTTAAAAAAATCCTTATCAGATCTATAAAGAAAAGAGATAATTTTTACATCCAACAAAATGTTATATACATATTACATACATACAAGAAAGACGGACTCTCAAAAACTGGAAAAAAGTTGCTTTAACATTTTTGTCAATAGGGCTAAACGCTTATAAAATTTAATCCTAAAATTGTTCAGGTAAAAAATTATTTTGACAGCAATTTACTTCAAAAATTATTGATGCTATAGAAGAGGAATGGTTAGCAAATAAAAATACCATAGGAAGGCTACGAATAAGTAAAAAGTTTTCTTTAGAAAAATTGCCTGGGCAAAACTTGAGACAATGCAAGTTATGCAGTAAAAAAAAATGGCAATGGAATAAAATGATCCATCTTAATTTGTGCAATATGTAAAAAAGGAATTCATGAAATTTGTACAGCAAAACATTTTTGTAATAAGCGAGAATAAAAAATATTTTGGTTCATCAAAATTGTTACAATATAATTAGAGTTAATTATAACCATTTTTATTATCCCCCTACCGAAAATGACAATGCATTTAATTTTGCATTTTTAGCATATATATAAGAAAATTCTTCAAAAATTAAATTTTTGAGCTTTCAACTTCTTGTCCTTGGTAATATTAAACTTATACAACATAAAAAAAAATTCTGACCAACAAAAGAAAATGCAAACTTTTTATAGATTGATTATGCAAATAGTTTAAAAAATGTAAAAATTAGATGCATACCAGTTAACTGGACTTGCAGATGATGCTCCATCCAATATTTGAGAGCTTTGAGCTCTTAGAGTCTAAAAATGAAAGGAATATAAGCCTATTTCTAATCCTAATAAACAAATATATATATCAGATAAAATTCTCCAAATAAAATAGAAGTTTCTGTTTTATTTTTTTAAAAAAATAACTTAAATATTAACAATAGCAAAAGTGTTAAAACTTTAGTTTGAATTTCAATACCTATGATATGTATAAATATTTATATTAACACTTCTTTTTCGAAAAGAAAAAGAAAGAATTTTATAATACATGCAGTATAAAAATGTTAAGCAATATAAAAAAAACCCAGAATAATAAAATTCTTAATTTCAAAGTTATAAGTAAAACAGACAACATGTGGAAAACAAATTAAAAATGACAAAACAAAGAAAAATAATGCATATTATATATTACTCAACATACAAGGAAGTAACAAAACTCATTGGATAGGAATATGTAAATATCCAGATGGAAGTAGCATCACGTAGAAACTGTATAAATGGACAATGAGTTATCAGGGCTCAAGAAAAATAATGAAGGCAATTACTTACTGATGGAGTAGTGTCACCAGTTATTGTGCCAGTTAAACTGCTGTTACTAGCTCTAGACGATGAGCGTTTAGGAGTAGTATGGGCAATGTTAGATTCCACAGAATGACTACGATTCCGTCCACTTAATGCTTTGCGAACAGAATCAAAAAATCCTGATGTCGCTCCAATTATTTCAGATTTATTGTTGCCAGATGGTACAGAAAATCCACAGAAGTCAATTGTTCTCTTCAAATAAAGTATCATGGAGAGCTTGTAATAGAGAATCTCTGGTCCTCCTCTATAAAATTAAGCCATGAATTTGTACTCAATGTGAAATGGATTCTTCTCATTAGATTCAATAAGACAAACTAAAGAGCAAAAGAATAATGCACCCCAAATTGTAAATAAATTAAAGAGGTCTGTTTTCATTCAGATTACTAAACTAGAACAAAAGTACTTAAAATAATTTGAAATATAGCATGTACAATAACAGATATTGAAGCTTATTTTTAATGAAACAAAATAAAAGTATAAGGAATTATAAACATATTTAATAATACAAATCTTTTTAAGTATAGAATGCATTGCATTGTATATAAATAAAATTATATATATGTAAATATATAATATAATAAATAAGATGAACATTAAAGAACATATAGCTATTAAATGGAAATGAGCATAATATTACTTTGTTCCAGATATAACTTACAAATCAAATTGTTTTTAAAAAAATTTTTAATGTATTAAAATGTGAAAATGTGTGTATTACCTAAAAGTATATGTTTAAAATTCAGAAAACCAACGATGTTGCAAATAAAGAAAGGCAAATTCACAAAAGCTTTTGCAGCATTTAAAAAACACATGCATATTTAGACCCAACTCTCACAAAATCAATAGCATAAAGAGATAAATTTACAACATGTTTTTCAAGGTAAGAAAAAAAATCTTGATGTTTTACTAAAAGGCAAAACTGAGCCATTGTTTGACATTATGTACTTTCCTGTGAGATTTTATTACAGGAACAAACTGAGTGTTCATTATCAAACGTATTTATTTTATTCTCATTTTTTTTTTACGTGTAAGTATAACATATAAAATTAAACTGAGTTGAAATAACGCCGAGTACAAGACTTGATACAGAAACACCTAAAGGCACAAAAAAGTGCATTCACTATTGCGAAAGATATAATACCCCCTTATTTTTAACTTTAATCCAGATCTCTCTCAATGAAGTATATTTAGGATATGATGGGAGGCGACTGCAACTACCACAGGATGATGATGACTTGAAAGCCAGGCCATTGGAGCACATATGGCAAAAAATACCGCAGGAAGCGCCGTCTGGGTGATTTATCCTTCCATATCGCCGTGTGGCAGATTGCATCAGGCTAAAGGAGAGTGAACACCTTCTTAAGCTGGTTATTTTGTAACTATGTAACTGTGAAATAAATCATTCATTTTTTATTCTGTACATAATATTTCATCCCACCAATTTTTGTTTTATCCGGACAACTCGTTCTTGGTGCGTCGTTTTTTGTTTTGTTTTTAGTTGTAGAGTGTAATTTTAAAAATGTAAATACGATTCCATAATACCCCGACACTCTCTACTACTGAAGAAATTGTCAAAAGCGCAATACTCATTGTAATAATTTTCCCCTACAACCCTCACTGATACTTCAGAGTAAGACGTTTTTAATCACTTTAGTTTTTTCATCACAGAATATTATATAAAATATATAGAATTCACTGTATATAAAGCTTATTTCCGTGGTTGAAACTTCTTCCATGAGGATTGGGGTCTGTGGTTAGTAAAATATTTTAATAATTAATGTATCCGACTACGTTCGGAACCGTGAGTTCCAAAAGCGCTTAAATAGTAACTTTTCATGATATTTAGTGTCACTTAGATTAGAATATATGTATAAAATTGTTTTAAGGACATTTTAACCAAAAATATTTATTTAAATACAAAATGTTTGCAAAAAATTAACTTAGAATTACCTTTTTTTCCAAATGTTCTCCTTTTGTGAAAAACGCTTCTATAAGAATAATAGTTTGCCTATATATAGCTCAGACATCTGTTAAAAGGCTGAACTGAAATTTTTGAAATATATAACTTAGAAGTGGGTTTATTCATATTTTACGACAACAGAGGGGAAAAATTTTAAGAAAAAAACACAACTAATTATTTCAATGGGGGGTAACTCTGAAAATAACGTGATTTTTTCAAATATCTTGTTGAGCCTCTGTAGAGAGGTCTGAGCTGTATCAAGGGAAAATATTATTATAATAGAACAATTTTTCACAAAAGGAGAACATTTGGAACAAATTATTCTAAGTTAATGTGTGTTTTGCTAAAATTTTATATTTAAATATTTTTTTTAAAATGTCCTTAAAACAATTTTATACATGAAATCTAATCTGAGTGACACTAAATATCATGAAAATTATCCATTTATGCGCTTTTTTGAAATTACGGTTCCGAACGTAGTCGGAGACCGTAAAAGGATATTTACTTCAGAGACAAATGTTAAGTAATAGATTTTAATCAGTTGTAAAATGACACATAAAAAGTTAAACTGGACGACTCAAAAAGAAAACAAAGTCCTCGTATTTTATTGAAATATCAGTCTTAAACTGACGGAGATATGAAATATTCACACTAAACATTTTTTTATATTTCTCCCATCTTCGGCGTCTCTGCAATTAGTCGACGAGCAGTCCAATAAAGTAATGAGGAAGCAAAAAAATAATCAAAATTTGCCACCATAGGGTTACCTCAGTGTTTCGCAAAGTGTGGGGCGCACCCCCCTGGGAGGGCGCCATGACCCTACAAGGGGGGCGCGAGAATATCGAAAATTTAAAGATTTTTTTTAAGAAAATTAACCCGAAAGAGAAGTAAAACAAAATGCTTTCTTCCATAATAAAAAAATACACACAACAGCACTGACATAATTTATGTTTATCATCTGGTTTTCCGTCATCAAATAGATATCTTTGATCCCAAAACCAAATTAAAAAAACATTTTGTTTAATTTGCTGTATTTCCTCAATGAGAGATTTTTTTTATTACGTTTTAACATAAAATATTACTCGTTAAAAAGAAAAACGATACTAGACCCTGAGAAAAATTCTAAGACGATAAACAATTCATCACTGTAATTATTATTGGAATACTGTACATTAGTTGTAGAAAAAGAAAAGGAAGACATGATTCACTTTTCAGCCAGGCTGCATAATACATTTGCTAATCATTTGATTGACCTTCAAACTTATGGCATGGTTATTCAATATTAGTTCCGTCCCATCTTTTATGCGTTTGCTTTTCGCTTAGGGAAATTGTAAATAATAGAGTTTTATGATGTTTGGAAAAGAATTGATTGATTATGGTCTTGTCTTTTTGAATCATTTTGGTTCAGTTTTATTGGACTTTTTCTCAAATCATCAAAGAATTGAATAGTCCTTGAAAGAAGGTAAGTATACTTTCTATAAATTAAATTATTCACTGGAATTCCGATTTGTATCGTTTACAGTAAAAATAATTATAAACAAAAAAGAGTGGAGTGACTGAGTCCCCACTACTATTAGCGTTAGTATCAGTACGCGCCTGCTCCGGGTTTAAACATTTTGAAGTCTTCTCGCTTTAAATGTTAAAAAGTAACACAATTATTCTTTATCGGAATTTTATATTTTTTTCATTATTTAACATTAATTCTAAATGCTAATTATGTGAGGTTTAAAATTATACTTCTTTTAATCAGTTATTTACAACTATAGCATTTATCTAAAAAAAATCATTTTACATTTTGTATACAATGTCGTGTGCACGCAGCTTTACTCTCACTTACAGTTCATCTATTATATCAAGAATAATGTTTTATTTTTTTAAAAAATGAACTCGTGCGAAAGAATCGGTGCTTCAGCCAGTATACGTTTAATGTATCAGTACTGAAGAAGGAATTTTATAAATAATTTCTTATTACTAAATTAAAACCAGTTTAATAATTATTAGGACTTCCACGGGCTTGTCTTGTAGAGGAAAGTTTTTCAAAGGAAGGTTTAATATCAGAAATTGACACTGAGTTATTTTTCTATATTTAACTGAGGTCTATATTTTGTCTTCAAAGCATCCACCGCAGAAAATCCGGTTTGAAAAAGGTAGGATGTTGAAAATGGTAATAGTATACGAAGTGCTTTTGTTTTCAGTACAGATAATTCCTCAACCACCTCTACCCAAAATTTAAAAGGCGATTTATTACAAAATTGCCTTTTAATTTTTCACTGGATGTGAAATCTATGAAGATTTCTTCTTCGGAAGTTGAGAGCCCTTCTGGAGTATCTTTGAAATAGATCCTAATCCACTCGTAACTTGCTGCAAGTTGTCCTCATCCAGAAAATACTTTTTAAAATTCTTTGCCAACAAAGCTAAATGATTTTACATGGTTTTAAAAACAACTTTCAGATGTTGTTCTTCAGATTTATAAGTTTTTAACACATAACGAGCTGGGGACTTTTTTTCCCATCATTTACTTCAGTATTGGTAAATCCAAAATATTAAGTATTTTTTTGAAGCTCGCCTTGAATAAATTTTCGAAACCATGCTCGTCTGTGTACTTGTTGATTCATTATTATTATCGAATGTTTGCTTACGACTTAAAAATGTATGTATGATTTTGTTTTAATCTACTGCTGCCGTAAATACTTAATTACCGTGAATTACAATTAACGCATAAATTTTTAAAAAATGTGCATTCAAGCTAGATTCGGTAGCTATAGGAGTATCGAGCCGATCAAAACTGACGGGAATTGTATGAGGAAAAGCATTTTTACATGTTTTGCGCAGACGTCCGATAGGTTGCCCAGACTCACGCAAACGTACCATATAATGCCAGATGTGATGGATATGATAGAGAGCAACATAGACTACACTATTTTTCTAATGACATTTGTACTTTGAGAAATGAATGCTGAAGGAAATAAATCTTTAATTAAATATATCACTTTGCGATCTATTCCAATTTAAAAATTAGAGAAAGAAAAATTACATAACAATAAGAGAGAGAGTAAATAATATATATTTTAAGTAATTTTCATAAATATATATATTACTTAAAAGTTACATATACACAAAATTTAATATACTTATCGCATTAATGTTTACGGTTTATAACAGTGTTTCTCAAACTGTGGGGCGCGCCCCCCTGGGAGGGCGTGGTAACCCTGCGAGGAGGGCACGAGCATATTGAAAATAAAAGGTTTAAAAAATATTTTTTTGGAATGAAGTAAAACAAGATGCTTTCTGACATAATAAAGAATACACATTTACACTGATATGATTTATTTTATCATCTGGTGATCATCAAAAATAAGATTCCACTTCAAACACTCATTAGCCATCTTTGATCCTATAACCAAATTAAACAAATATTTTGTTTGCTTTGCGGCCAATATGAGAACGATGAGAGATTTTTTACGTTTCTTTAACCTAAACTATTACTTTAGCTGACCTTCGAACTTACTGGTATGGTTATCTCGGTCTTTTTTAGAGGAAGTTGTAAATATATAATATATTCTGTTTCATCTTTTTCCATGTGAAAGAGTTTTTATGATATATGGATAAGCATGAGTATTCTGAAACATATAATGCATAATGAAGAACGTTTTACACAATTATTTTAGAACATGCTACACTTTCCCCCATGAGCAATTTTGTAGTTTTGATTGCTGCGTTGTACGACTATATTATGGTTTATAAATATAAATAAGCAGAATATTAAAAAAATGGGCATCTGTGATCCCTATTAAAGGAGGAAGTTGAAACTGATCAAGCAATTGAAGAACCTACTGAAATAATGCATATTAATCAAGATATATATATATATATACCGGGTGGGCAAAAAGTCCGTAAAAACTTTAAAATTCATAAATCGGAGAAATGAACGAAAAAAAAAAAACTGTTTGCAGGATCAGCATTAGTATGTCACGGGATTTTTTAAGCTAGAAAAATAGTTCGAAAATCATCGGTAGGTGGCGCTGTTACAAGCGCCTGTGGTGTAATATACAAGATAGACGGCTATTAAAACCGCGCTCTCAATGAATCCACATTCATTTCCCCATTACATACAGTGAATGTAAACAAGGATGCTCAGTGCGCCGGATAAAAAGCTTTTGTCGGTGAGAAGTTATTTTTTACATGAACGAGGAATCAGCGAGCATTGCCTTGCATAAATTCGAGTTCAGAGAAAATGTGAAGAGTGGAAAAGGCCCTTTAACACCTGCGGGTCTCTTAAAGCTTGTTAAACGTTTTGAGGAAACTAGAAAGTTGGAGGATCGAGCACGAGCCGGACGACCATGCTTGAAAAGAAGCACGTGCACCCTGCATTGCTGTCGAAATGGAAGCGATTGCGTCCGAAGCAGCTTCAGGACCAACAGTGCTCGTGAAGCCGCCAGACGATTGGGCTTACCACCATCATCTGTCCGCAATATTCTTCGTGGAACCCTCCAGCCAAAAATGTACCCATACAAATTGCAATCCCGTGCCATGAGCTTTTGCCAGCAGATACCGCAAAAGGAGGAAGCATTTGCGAAGTGGGCCTTCTCTAAAATGGAATTACAGGATCCCCCTGGATTTTTAACATCTTGTGGACATATGAAGCTCATTTCTCGCTTCATGGTGACGTTAACAACCATAACTGTCCCATTTGGGCGACCTCTAATCCACGTGAGTACACGAAGCCATTGCATTCCCCAAAAGGTTAGCATGGTGTGGTTTCACGGGTTCATTTATCATAGGACCCTTCTTCTTTTGAAACGCAGTGCCCAGTAAATGGATGGATAACTTGAAGCGGTAAATGATCAGCGTTATCTAACGCTTCGGCGGGGAGACTGTCGTACCATGTTTAATTCAAAGAGGTCAGATTGCGAATGTCACGTTCATGCAGGATGGAGCAACCAGTCACACTGCTAACCCGGTTAAGGCATTCCTGATACAAACGTTCCCGGGAAGACAGAATCTAGCAGGCGCTGCAGGTACTCATGGCTCTCGGTCTCAGATTTAACACCGGCAGACTTCTGGTTGTGGGGATATTTGAAATCTCGCGTGTATCTATCCGGTCCCATCAAGTCTGTCGGAACTGAAAAAGATGCGATCCGCTGAGAAGTATCCTCCCATACATCCGGACGTGTTGCACTCTACCGTTGCTGGATTTGTCACTCGCCTGGAATGTCTTCAACCCTGTGGGTGGTGGTCATGTGGTGTAATAATAAAGTTGTGAAGGATTTTCTGTTCATTATGCATGCATTGTTTCTTTGATTTGCGTACATCAGCGCCACCTACCGGATGATTTTCGAATTATTTTTTTTCTAGCTTAAAAAAAAATCCCGTGACATACAATGCTGATCCTGCAAACAGTTTTTTTCGTTAATTTTTATCCACGGATTTTTATGATTTTTTAAAATTTTTCTGGACTGCCCCCTGTATATATATATATATATATATATGTATATATATACACACACAGAGTGTTCAAACGCTTCCATGTGACCCAATAGTTGAATTTAGACGTTAGGGTTTAGATATTGCGATTTCAATCAAAAATGTTTTAAAAGATAAAAGAAGAATGTTTTACATTAAGTTTCAAACCAAAGCCCATTGCAAAATTACAAAAAATTAAATTTTATACGGTCTCCATGTCCTATCACTTGTATTTAGGAATAGAAGCAGTACACACAAAAACAAATGTGATATTCTCCCAAGAGGAAGAATATCTCTCGGAGTGTCAGCGTGAGCTAGAGGTGTAGGATTAACGGAAGAACTAGAGGCACACAAAATCTTAATATATCTTTATATTAGATTTTCCAACAAACTTCTAACAAATTGAATTATAATAATTAATGTGAGAGAATTTACGATGGCAAAATACGCAACACACAATATATAGATAATAACGACTTAACTCGGACCACTATCAATAACTAAATCGTCACAAACTCAATTCTAATACAATCGCTGATTCTAATATTAAATAGCCAATCCTACCTTGTTGCAGTCTGAAGAATCAATCACTGATATCATAAAGAGCAATCTTGTAATTACTTGCGTGCACTGGTATGCACCTTGGTACTCTATAACTTAATCACTTATAATTTCTTATCACCGCCACGTAACCGTATCAAACTTGAACCACGAACTATACAACATTCCTTTCTACTCTGCCAATTAACTGAAACATAAACATGCATCGCGCTTACTTCCAACTTCTGATACTTTCTTGTGGTGTTTCTAATTTGTGAATCTTTCTTCTCACACTTCACTTCTTGGATTTGCTGGAAAGTGAGTTGCACCGAATTCCGGGCCTCAAAGGACATGTTAAAGAAAGACGCGTGAGCCCGTCACACAAAGTAAAATACAAGTTTCATTTTATTATATGATAAAAAAAACTGACCGAGTTATGCCTACATAAAATTGAAGCATCTGGAATTGCCCGGTGGCGGAAGGGCCTATATAAGCGAGTTTAGAGAACAATAATTCACTATCAAATGAAAGAATAAAAACATCGTAGTAATATTAAAACATCGTAGTAAACATCATAGCTTTGTGACGTCTTATGCGCGTCTTTTCTTAATAAAGTCCGGGCCAGAATTACTGCCAACTCTTTTCTTTGAAACAAACGAAGAAACGAGATGTGAAGATGAGATGCAAATAAACGGACTTTAAATATAGGATCTTAGAGTAAGCGGGATGGCAATGTAAAGGAATGTTAGATAATTGATGTGCGTTGTGGCAGTTGATGATTATTGTAGTTTGTAGTTCAAGATTGATTAAGTTCTACGTATCGTGGATAAACATATTCGTGATCGACTAGAAGTTAACCGTCAAGCTGCATCCTATTGCGATAAAGACAAAATAGCATTACGGAATAATATATAAAAGGTAAGGATTGATTACACTTTATTAGAATTGAGGATTAAACGGTTCGCTTATCGAGATTGGTCTGAATTAGATTTGTGATCATATATATATATTGTGTGTTGCGTATTGCGTCATCGTAGATTCTCATATTAATTATTATAATTATATTTGTTAAAGTTTAAGTTGAATATCTTAATAAAGTCATATTAAGATAATGTTTGATCTAGTTCTTTCGCTAACCCTACACCTCTAACTCACGCTGATACTTCGAGGGATGTACTTCAAGGTACATCACAGCTTGACAATTTGTATTGCTGTACGTCAAACAATAAAGATTTAATTAAAAGAAATACAACTTGTACCGAAAATAATAGAACAGCTTGATTAGCGGCAAAGAATACAGGATTTGCCGTTCAAATTATATCATAATGAGGAATGATGCGCCAATCATGAATTAGGGGCTTTATTATATATAGAATGACCAAATTAGCTTAAATAATGTTCAAAATGACTGCCCCTTCCGTAGGAAATGCAATACCGAACCCGCGTCGAAACTCCGCCTATAGCTTCTGCAACATAGTTGTGATTCAATTGAGTAAATCCGGATTTACTCGTGGATTCACGTTCGTACAATTTGCGTTTTAGGAAGCCCCGAGAAAGAAATCCAGAGAGATCGCGTGATCACGGGGGCGACTCCTGTTGACCTCCGTAGCCGATTATTCAAGTGTCAATGTATTCAAAAGTCAATTTTGGCGCAAACATTTGCGCCAAAAATGTATATTACAGATTTGTGTGCGGGTGCACCATCATGCTGGTACAACACGCGTGAAAAATCCCGTAAGGGAAACTTCCTCTTCTAAAAAATCGGCTAACGGTCAGATAAAATTTATGCATATGATTCTGATGTTAAAAGGTCCATGGCCATACATTTGGCCCCCCAAGTATTTTTTGGGGCCTCTTCCATATTCCGCACCACACATTCACCGACCAACGCACTTGGTGGAGATTCCGTCGTATTAGATGTGAGTTTTCGAAGGACTAATATAATGCGTATTCTGTGTATTAATAGTGTCTACCTCGAGAACTGGCATTCATCCGACCACAAAACTTCATTCAAAAAATCTGGATTTTCATCCAGTGTGTTTAACACGAAATTGCAAAAATCAAAACGACGCTCTGGTCTCGGGCATTGGATTCCTGCGCCAGCACTGAACGATAAGGGATATGCAACATGCGTATGTAATATGTTCCACCACACCGTCGATTTTGAGCAGGAACAAACCTTGCTAATATCCCGGACACTACTTTCAGGATGAGCCAGGGCATATCCTAGAACATCCTCAGCGGGTATTCACAAGCTTGAAGGTGTGGCATGAGACATGGGAATACGTCTATGACAACTCCCAGTTTTATACAAGCGTTGAACAGCACGGGCAATTGTACAATAAGATGGATATCTTCGACTGGGAAATTTAATGGCATAAAGTCTTGCCACCTCTCACTTATTTCGATTACACTGCCCATACAACAGTACCATTTGGCAGTATTCTTCATTTGTATACATCTCGTTCTCCGTACTAGAATTCGTAACATTAGAATACGACTGTATGCAATTGCAAGCGACTATACAACAGATTTTTAGCGTTCGTCATGATCAGTACCGCAGCAAATAAGTCTATTTTTTTGGAAATGCTTTCTTCGTCCATAATATTTTTATTTTGTCTATGTTTTTACACGTACACAAAATAAATTTCATCTTTAAGTACTCAATTATTGTATTATTAGCGTAATGTATGTACTTTTAAATTTAAAAACGATTTACATGCAAGTCACGTTCAAGAGCGAAAGTTTTCTGGCAGAGTTCCAATTAATTTCACTTTGGAGACAGCCCCTTAATAACTGTCATGAAAATCGCCCATAAAATGGATGAAATGTACGATTTTCAAAGTTCCATAACTCAGCCAGTTTTTATTGTAATAAAAATGACTCTTTGTGTTTGCTTTGTTTTTGTGTGCTGCATCTTTCCTAAATATAAGTGATATGGACACGGGGATCCGAATAAATTATATCAGTTTTTAATGTTTCTTTATATAAACAAGAAAGGACTCCCACAAAGGGGCCCAGCTAGTAATAGTTTGGCTAATCTTTATTTACATTTTTATGAATATAGTTATGTTATTAATAATGACTACTACATTTTAGATATATTGATGATTTAATTATTTTTGGTAAAAATGATATTGGCAAATCCATTATTAATTTTATCTGTCTCACTTAAACTTAGTTAAAATTAATAATAATCCAATCAAAACAAATTACCTAGATATTTCACTGTATATTAAGGATTTGAAACTACATAGTAATATTTATGATAAAGAGATGCCTTTAATTTTAATATCATCAAAGTGCCTTACTGGAATTCTAATTTATCAATATCTATATATAGAAATATTATTTTTAACTATATTTATCGCAATAATGTATTAGTTAGCGATAAAGCTAATATTTTTTAAATCGCCAAAAAAATTTTATTCCTGTATTGAACATGGTTATCCTGCTAACTTTTTCTTTGTAATTATATTTATAATGGTTTTTATGATACAATTTGTATTACTGTAATTATTTACTGTTATTATGTTTTTGTAATGATTTTTAAATTTAGACAATATTTAATTTATTCTACAATTATTAAATAGATGGCGCCACATGCTTTTAAATTTTTTTTTTTTTTTAATATATATATATTTTTTGAGTTTTCTTTTATTTTACGCTAATCTTTATATGATTATTATTTTCATGATTTTTTTAAAGTATATATATATATATATTTCTTATTATCGTATCGCAATTAATTTTATGCGGTTCCGCTCACCCCTCGTATTTGGCTTGAACATGTTACTGAACTCTTGGCCATCGTTTACCTCAGAATTAGTAGGTTATGTTTTTGTTCCTATGTTATTTAGTTTAATGATTTTTAATATTTAAATTCTACATATATAATTCTTTCCTTTCCTCTTGGTACATAGTATGACAAATTACAGGTGAAGGTTGGCTGGCCGCAAAACTTTGTTTAAACCTGCAATCCTGGTTCCTAAGGCCAGGAGTTTGTCTTTTATACTAATATTGCCTTCTTTCCTAATTTTAGTTATCTTAGGTATATAACTATATGTTTATTTTTATATTTTTGTTTATATATTTGTGTATATGTATATATATATATGTATAAATTTATATATGTGTGTATGTATACGTATATAATTATATATTGAAATTTTTATATTGGATTATATATTATACTAGCTGGTATACCCGTTCTTCGCATGGGTGAACTGAAAAATTAAACAACACGAGATTAAGGATAAAGAGAAGTTTTTAATGAGTTAATTTTACGTGAAGTGCAAATTAAACAAAAAAGCTTTTGGCGTAACTCGGGTAACAAAAAAAAAAAAAAGAGAAATAAAACACCTTTGTTAAATTTTAAGTATGTAGGTCTAATAGCTGATAAAAGAAAAGGATTTTTTTTTATTTATAACTCCCGTAACACTCTTGAGGGTTGATTTTGAAATACCTTCCTAAGCTGATCTCTGCTCAGCAAAGTAACACATTGTTAAAGTTTTGTGTAATGAACGCTTAAAATAGTGATAAATAATTTTTTATCTGAAAGTATAATACATTAATATTACTTTCTGTAGTATTATTTATTTATGTTAAAATTGTAATATTCGGAAGCAACGCCGTTTCTTAAATTATAATGACGATCCAATGAAAAACATGGCGAAATGTTAACGATAGAGTCAAGTTGGTAAATATACAACTACTTCTTTTCTGTAACTCGAGGCTTTATTAAATCATAGTTACGCTGTGCGGGGCGCGATGCACGTTAATACTTTATCAACCGCATTTTGATTTACTGCAGTTTTTCATACAATATTTTTGGATCGCTACATTTAAAATTAAGGGATATGTATATAAACAAAATACTCCACTTTGGGAAATTTAATCCGTTATAGCTAATAAATTAATTATATATACCGTTCACTTAAAATAAGTAGTCAAATCATTTTCTAAGGTCTTCATTAACATACAAAAAACATAAGACATAGGGTGACATAAACTATTTTCGGGACAAAAATATCTTTGCAATCCGCTGAAAAGCGCAACATCTTTGCTAAATATTCGCCTTCAAAATAATATTCATAGAACCCGTGCTGCCATATATCTTGGAAGGAGTGGATTTCAAAGAATATTACAGCTAAGTATTGGTAGAATATTCTTTCTCTTGGTGTGTGTGGTAGTTAGGAGAAAGGGGTGCCAGCTCAGATGCCGTCCACGTTACTTGACTATGGTTCAAAATTACATGATTCGTTGCCAAAAGCCCTCGTGTAGCTGAACAGTGCGACGTTAAAAATTCACTCACTCAAAAAATACAGTACAATAGTTATAATTATTTTTTAAGTGTAAATAATTAATATCCGCATATTCAATTAAAATTATAGCGTTATAACTAACCACTAACCACAAACAAGTTTTGAAAAATTTGTCCAAATGATGTAGTGTGAAAGAAAGTTTATTTACTTTAATTATCAGAACTTATAAAATCATTTATTTTGAAAAAGATCAATTTCTTACTACCATATGTTCATAATAAGATGTTAAAAAAACCTTCAAATAAAAGAGATTTATAACAACCTCTCCCTTCAAACTTAGTTTGATTCTGAAATAAAAAAATAAGTAGGTTATTATATCACAGGAATTAATTAGAAGCGAAGCACCTTGCGTAGCCAAAACAAAAGGGTTTTCACAAACAAAGATAGATATATGCACAGTCGCTGTCGTTTTTGCAGCGCATGCCAGAATTGCTGCAGATGGCAGAATTTTTTTTTTTCATACTTACTTGACAAATATCGTTATATTTTTGACACTTTTCCCAAATCTTCATAAATTATAGCCTATGCTATAAATTATAGGCTATGTGCTATTCTGATGTATAAGCTATATTACTGTAAAGTTTCATTAAAATCCATTCAGTAGTTTTTGCATGAAAGAGCAACAAAAAGATTTTTCACAAATTTTCACATTTATAATATATATTACATATATATATTATATATATATTATATATTTTTACCCTTTATGAATCTTTACTATCGAGGTAGGGATTTGTGGGTAAATAAGCCTATTTAAAGGTATAGCGGAGTGCTGGCGAGAGAGCATACTCAAAAGATTAGCTGGTGACTCCTCGCCAGGATATTCTCTTTTTGTACCACTTGGTTGCATGTAAAGGGCCGCCATGTTGGATTTCATGTGTTTGAAGAAGTTATTTTAGAGATGATGCTCTCCTCAATTTACCAGCCCCTGAGGGCCCCTGACATTATATATATATTATATATATATATATTAATGCTACTTAAATACTGATTATTTTATTTGCAAAATATAATACAATGAAATCTTGAATTGTACTATTGGCACTATAAATAAACGTTCGTGGCTCTTTAAACTTCTGTTTCTATGCATAAGTAAAAAATAACTATGTCTACTAAAAAATTGTTTCCCCTTATCTTTGTGATTACATATTGAAAAAATTTACCTGTATTTGCATGCAAGTTTAAACATTTGAGAAGCTTAAGACAGTTACTTTAGTATCAAATGGTTGTCCATAAGCAAAGTTTGTTAAGAAAGAATTAAACAAAGATTTTTTTTCTAAAATAGGAAACATATACTTTGTTAGCCAAAGGATTCGCTATGAGAAGACTATCCCTAAAGTGATTTTTCACAACGTTTATTTAGTATTTGCATTCAGAAGTTCTGGAGCACTCATGAAATGGACAAAGAGATATATTTAAGCTCTAAAAGAAGTGACAAAGCACATTTCCATATTATATGACATGTTTGAAGGACTAATAAAAAGACCGTTGAAATGATTCTAAAGGAAATAACACTTTATCGAAAACTGAGTGGATCTACTGCAGCTTCTACTGTTTTGTGTTAACTTTGAACACATGCAAAAAAAAATTAAACTCTGAATTGAGAGTGCACACAATATTTATATGCCTCCAAGTATTAGGGAAAAACGAAACAAAACGTGATGTTTAAAAGGAATAACACAATTCCTCTAGAAGGGGAGGGCAGCAAATGACTGCACACACCATTGAAATAGCATGGGACTATTTTTCCTCCTCCTTCAAACTGAAAAGATTCTCAAAGAAGATTTTATTGAAATTTTATGTCAGAAAGAGATGGAAATAAAAAATTGCAGTACAAGAGAATTATAAAAATTTGCATCCTTTCAAAATGGAACTCAGAAATCCTTAGAAAATATTATTGCTAAAAATCTAATGTTATCATTAGAAAAACGATGTTGTGAATCTTGACCCAATTTGGTGGCTAATTTCGTAACATAGTGTGTCACCATGCAGTAATGCTAACTTTGATATCTTCCTATACTCACTGTAAAACGATATTCTGATAAAAAAAAAAAAATCAAAGGATAAACATGTGAAACAATGTACTAAATATAAATAAACTTCCTATAAAAGCAATAAGCTGCTTTAAATAGAAATAAAAATAACAAAAAACGAAACTGAAAGTAGTATCCTACCATAGCTATTATTACCGATATGAAAATATGTCATTAAAAGGTTTTCATATTACTGTCTTGAAAAAACTGAAGAAAAATATGGATAAGTAGTTATATAGAAATGAATTATACATACGTATTAAAAAAATTACTTACTTCAGGCTAGCAAATTTTTTAGCTTTTAATGATGCAATTTCAGCATTTACAAGCTTAGATAGGAAATCTTCTAAAATCCTCTCAGATTTTTAGAATAGGAGGACTGGGCAGAGGAGGTCAAAAGAATGGCACATCTTCTCTGAAAGTTACAGAAACTCTATACCTAAAATGAATAAATGGGGAAAATATTCAAGCAAATGAACTCACAATAAAAAAATAAGTAAGAATGTTTACATTCATATATTTCTTACCTAGTGTTAGGAGTCAGAGGATCAAGCAAGCTTGAACAACTACAAATGTATGAAGAAAATGTGATGCTATCATACTTGGCATGAAAGGGGTATTCTCATCTTGAAAAACTATTGTAACAACATCATTGCCAATGTGTCTTTTTTTTGAAAGCTGTAAAATTTTTTTAATACAAAACACAATTAAAGAATCAGTTAACATTTATTGAAGACAAAAAGGTATACACTTTCATTCTAATTGAAAACTTAATTAGAACTCTACTCAAATAATTAATATAAATAATGAATACTGCAGATAATACTCAACTGATAAAAATCAACTGTAAATTTGAAACCAAAAAATCGCTCATGATTTCTTATTTTCTTAACAGAATTCTATAATGATACATTTTTTGTTCTATTTGTTTCTTAAAAAGACAGCATACACCGAAAACTATTGAATTTAAGTTATAATATTAACAGAAGTTTTTAGCTGTTAAGGAAATTTTAAATCAATAACAAATTAATGACACATCAAATATTTATAACAATACTCACTTAACAAAATGACTCATACATCATATTACCATGGATAATCAATTTTTTAAGTTTGTAAGCTGTTAAATGTAATAATTTAGAATAGCTAATTTAATTTTATCTATCGGTGATCTAAACATTTATATATATTGATATATAAACAGTATTATTTTTGCCCCCTCTTTAACAATTACAGAGAACTAATATAGTGAATAAAAAGTGAAATGTGTAATGTTTTTATTCCATACCTAATCAATTGTGCAACGTATTGTGTTGCGTCAATTAATATATATAAAACTAAAATCGAAATGAGTTCAAATTAAAAACTCAAATACTTGTATCAAAGCACTAGGAAAACCCCAACATATGTTTTTTTTTACTTTATATGGGTTTATTAGGTTTCACTTTATAGGTTAAACCTATAAAGTGTATATTGATTTATACACTTTATAGGTTTATATTTATTATAGGTTATTATTTAACTCAGAATTTGCAGATATAGTTTATAAAAATAATTTTTAGTTACACAAGTAAAGGTTTATTTTTTTTACCTGTTGCGGATCAGTTCTAGAATACGGTAATATGTAGACACATGAAACATTATTTCAACATCCTCAAATGTTGTATATAAAGAGCAATTTCAGTCGACCATCCAGAGTATCCAAACCTCCACGGAAACTGAAAATAAATAATAAAAATAAATAAAATGAGATTTCGGTAAAACAGTCAGATTTATCTCAAACTTGGCAAATTAAATTTGTCTTTCATATTGAGAGCCTGAAACTCTACAGAATTTCCAATCTTAACAGCAGTTTCTAGTAACAGAAACTCATGCAGAATCCATGAATTTATTGCCTTAAAATTCTTAAAATATGTCAACAGAAAAATCTTATTCATATATTAAACTTGTTTTCTTCAAACTGTAAACAGAATAACTGCTTGTTATTCTCTCCATCCCTGAACGATAACCCCTGCAGTATCCATTGATTAAATCTTTTTTTCTCCTCACAATCAACCGCAAGATTTTCTCACCACAGTAGGGAGTTTTATACTCTTTTCAAGATCCCCCTCACGCATACAAAAATCAATTATTAGTTTAAAAAAACAAATGTTTTCCTTTTATTCATATTTATATAACAATGTTATATAAATATGAACAATATAATTCTAAAAAAATAATGAATAACAGCAGAAGATTATGTTACAGTAAATAAAATAGAGCAATCAGAAAATAAAGTCAAACAATGTTAAAATATAGATGTCAAATCATTATTTAAAATAGATAAATTATTAAATACAACAAATGATGCATTAAGAAATATTATGAAGAGAGAGAGAGAGAGACTCCTGGGTCTCTCCTTGGACACCACGATTAATTTGAGGCAAAGAACCACTAAGAGCCATTTTTAATAATAATTATTTATTATTTTCAATTTTCAAAAAAAAAACAAAAAAAAACTCTAATAACATATAATACTTTTTATGTTACGTCAACTAAAGGGATTTACCTTTTTATATTAAATTAAATTACGAACAATGCAATTGTAAGGAACGCTGCCTGCACCTGGCAACAGGTCGAACGAGAGACGATATAAAGAAAAGGATCTGGCAACGACGGAGGAGAAAAAGGTCGGAACGGGGAGAGAGAGAGAGCGGTGGCAAAGAAAACGAGGGGTCGTGAAAAGTAGACACGGCTGAACGATGTATCTTAATCTTGTAACATCTCAATATATTCTTTATTTTAAGAAATGTCCCATATAGAAGGTGTGGAATAAACAGTGGGACAAAACCCTGTCTGCAATTATTTTCAATTCACAATGCGAACACGATCAGAAAGAACCCACAAGTTTACACTGGTGTCAGAAGTGCGATGCAATGGAGCAGAAGTTAAATGAATAAAATTTCAAATTGATTGGTGTTCGTGCTACATAATTGTGAACAAGGTTCTAGTGGACATTCGGTTTGAAAGAAAATTTTAACAAGGAAATAGAATCCTGCAGTGTATCTTCAAGTTGATGACCACGTGCATCCCGGGAAATGCCCTGCAGCAGTTTCAAGTGAAAAAACAAGACCTTCTTCATATGGAGTTTACCATCACCTGCCGAGTTGGGCTATGAACGAACAGATGTCGTATTTTTCTTCATTTTCTGATGAATGGAGTCGTGATCTGAAAAGTGTTCAAGTACAGAAACAGCGTTCATGTCGAGGTAAGTGGCTATTGTTCCCCTAAGTTAAAATATTGCGTGAATATTTAAAGAGTAATGGGATGCAGTCATATTTAATTTGTTTTTTAAAAATAAAATAAAAAGCAGATATATCTGAAAAAAGAAAATTTCATTGGTTTATTGCAATATTCTATGTTGTTGGATTATTGTGTAGATGAAATAAGAAAATTGTGTACTTATTTTACCTGGGAATGATAGGGTATCATTTTAAATGTTGTAAAATATGGTATTTAGAGTTCTAGTGTTAAACTATAATTTCTTTTTTTATCATCATTCTTTACTGTTTTGAAGTTGTCTCAAAAATTAAAATCTGGGTATAGAAAATGTTTTGCATAACAATTCAGTTTGCAGAATTTAAAAAAGAATTAGATTAATTTATCTTGAAATAATGGTTGCGAAAAATGTATGTTTGAGTGGGTGAAAATATCCATTAAAAAAATGTGTATATGTATTTCAAGTAGACGGATTTCCTGTTAAAATGTTGTAAATAAGAGATTTTGTAGGTTATTTATGACTCAGAATATGGCATGTTTTTTTTTTTTTTTTTTCTGATATTATATGATAGTTTTTCATTTTAAGTAAAAGTGTTGCAATTTGTCAGTTAGTTGATAGTTTAATGCAATCTGAGGTTATTTCCTTTGCTCGTAATTTAGGATGTATATGTATATTGGTTTTTGTTTCCTGCATAAGATTCTTTTTTAATTAAAAAAAAAAGAAACTAAGAGTAGATTTATGATTTGAGAAATAATTCTATGGTAATGTAGCTAAAGTATGTTGTTAATTGTGTTTTTTTATTTTTTTGAAAAGGTTCTGCGTTCTGATTAGTAACAAATAACTGTATCTCATATAAGTTTTATTGTAAACATATTTCGTATTGTGTTTCTGGAATTTGAGTACTCTTAGAAAAACGAGTAAATTTTTCTTGCTTGTTAAATATATAGTACTAGGTCATTTAAGTGTTTGTAGTTAAATTTGTCAGAAGGTAATTTGGCATTAGGTTTAACTTGATTAAAAATGGCATTTCTCATTAGAAGTAAGAAAATTGACTTAATTCAATTAGCGCGGGACTTAGATGAGTCACCTGATCCGTCTATGTCTAAAATTGTTTTAAGGAATTTAATAATCTCTAGTAAATATTACAAGGAGGAAGAGGCAAAAGAGTTATTGGAAGTTATTACAGCCGAAAGGTTAGAGACAGAACAGCAGCAAAAACTAGAACAACAAGAACAATTATCAATTGAAAATTACGCTTGGAAATGGAATTATCTAGGATCGCTAATCAGAGTGCTACTCAAAATAATGGTCAAACCTCACGTGTAAAATATTTAGATTAAATAGTTAAAATGGTTAGGCTGTTAACTGTAAAGGTACCCAATAAATCAGACGGGTGGGACTATTTTTTTTCTAGTCTTGAAAGGCTTTCGCTAGTGAAATGGTTAGCGACGAGTTAAAACCGAAGGTTTTGTTATGCATGTTAGGAGACAAGTGTCAAACTTATTAGTTAACCTAGGCGAAGAAGAATTAAAAGATTACGAATCTTTAAAACAGGTTGTGCTCAAGGAGTATGAACCCTCACCCCAAAAATATGTTTAAAAAATTTTAGAAAGGCCAAACGTAACTCTGACGAAACTTTCTCTCAGTTCGCGTCCCGTTTAACATCGATGTGGTTATACTACTGTAAGTTAAGAGGTGCGAATGATTTTGAGTCAGTTAATCAACTGATCGTAGCAGATAAAATGTTTGAAATATTGGATTCTGAGACGGCCACCCATACTCCTCCAAGGGGAAGAATGGTACAAACCCAGGGACTTGGGCAAACAATGTGATATATTTTATGCTTCCAAAGGGAAATCCTACGATGAACCTGAGAGAGCTAAATGGAATGATAGTGAAAGGAGAAGTTTTAATGGTGGTTGGGGTAAAACAGCCATTTGGGGAGAAAAAGTCAGATAATTTTTCTTCTAGGAAAAACTTTGATAAGGGTCAAGTAACTGAAATTAAAAAATTCGCTTGTTTCACCTGCGGATCAGATAAACATTTTAAGTGGGATTGTCCGAAAAACAAAGAGGTAGATAATAAAAGACTTAATGTAAATAAGGTGTCAACGGAAGGGACGGAATTGGAAGATGGAACGGTCACTGCTAGAATTGATTTGCTAGGTAAAGTCATTCCTAGACGGGCTATTGAAGACAAATTAAGTAAATTAGTGAAAACATCTATCAGTGTAGATGGGAAGTTAGTCCATGCGTTATTGATTCTGGTACGGAAATTACTGTTATCAAGAAAGACTTAGTTCCTGAATATCGGTTGAAGGAGCTTCACGATTTATTTGAAAGGTATTTTCGGTCCAGCGGTTAAATGTCCTTTAGTATATGTTCCAATTGGTCTTGCTACCGGTGGTCAGGTTAATGTGGTGCACCAGCAAGTGTTATGTGCTTTGGCAGAAGTTTTGGTAGAAGACGTGTTGCTTCCACCAGAGGTTTTGGATATGTTGGGAGGAGCCCAGAGTGAAGAGAATTCACTGGCTCAAAGCTCTCAGGACCTGAGGGTTGACTCAGGAAATGTAGATGAAACCGAGGTTTCATTGAGTATTCTGCCAGAGAAAGCACAGGAGCACATTGAGGATTCTCAAAGGAATATTACTTCATGTCGGAATGAAGTGGGAACATTGGGTACTAAGGATGAGGAGGTGACCGCTGAGATGGATAAAGGAAGCATAGTGGCTGATAGTTTTCGTTCCAAACAGGAGTGTTGTGTCGAGTTAGCATTGGTTTGGAAGCATGCTAAGGAAGGCAAAGGAAACTACTATGAAGTAGATGGGTATCTATTTCATAGAAATAAAATACTCGGGGAGAGAGTATTGGGCAACTGGTAATTCCGAAGTGCAGAAGAACTGAGGTGTTGAGACTAGCGCATACTTCAGTGTTCAGTAGTCACATGGGGCCCAAGAAGACGATTGAACGAATCAAGTATTCTTTCTTTTGGGAGGGTCTGAGGGCCGATGTGAAGAAATTTTGTGAGTCATGTAAAGAATGTCAGCTCACTCGATCGGTTAGGATTAAAGACCGATCATCCAGTACACCTGTGGCAAGGCCTGAATTGCCATTTGAGGTGGGGAATATGGATCTGATAGGTCCAATTGATCCATAAACTTAAAGGGACATAAATATATTTTATGTCTGGTTGATCAGCACACTAGGTGGGGCGAGGCTGTGCCGTTGACTAGTCTCAGTGCGAAGGTAACCTGTGAAGCTTGGTTAAACATATTTTCGAGAACCGAGATTTATCTTTTTGTCGAAAAGGGAAGGTTTTGTAGAAAAAGAATAGCGCAGCATCGTGGGTCACGGTACTGGATTTGTGGAAGTGGTATTTCTTGTCGTTCTCTCACGAGGGGTATGCCGCGTGCGTTATGCCGTTTGACATTTACATGACTAAAAAGTGAGGTTTAAGATTGAATACACTTCTTATGGATGTAATTTAACGGCTCAGATTTTAAGAATGTTAGAGCAGTTCGTTGTATCTCGAATAGTCGATATAGACATTCTGATGCAGATTTGGAAAAATCGTGTAAAACAAATTAACTTTGTAATAGAATGGGTGAGATGGGTTGGGTCGGAAATCATACCGGCCAAAGGCAAATTAGAGCCGTAGGAAAGTTTTTACTGTGGACTTAATATGGATTTAGTGAACTCATTGAGCATTCACATTCATGAGTTAATGAAATAAACATTGTGCAGATTAAGATAAAAACTGTAATGTATATATTTAGTATTGTTTTATTTTGTATAATGTGTTTTTTATGTATCTGTTTGCAATCCCATTACAGTTTAGATCTTTCTGGGAACATAGTCACTTATTTCAATTGGGTGAACTATTAATATTATTTCATGTGTTTGTATTAAGGAACTTTCACTAGAACAATCATCAAGACTTTTGACTGTTGCAATTATTGTGTGTTCTGTTTGTGGATTTTCTGTGTCACGGTTTGTGAATTTTCTGTTCCTGATGTCTGATATGGTAAAATCAGCCACAAGGGGCAAATTTTACTCTTAGGTGGGGCGTGTAAGGAACCGCTGCCTGCACCTGGCAACAGGTCGAACGAGAGACGATATAGAGAAAAGGATCTGGCAACGACGGAGGAGAAAAGGTCGGAACGGGGGAGAGAGAGAGAGCGGTGGCAAAGAAAACGAGGGGTCGTGAAAAGTAGACACGGCTGAACGATGTATCGTAATCTTGTAACATCTCAATATATTCTTGATTTTAAGAAATGTCCCATAGAAGGTGTGGAATAAACAGTGGGACCAAATCCTGTCTGCAATTATTTTCAATTCACAATGCGAACACGATCAGAAAAGAACCCACAAGTTTATAACAGTTTTTAATAGCTTGGCTAAATTTTGAAAATTTTAAGGGTACCAGCTTATTATATACTTTCAAAAAACCATTTTTTTAATTTTGAATTTATTGAAGATATGAAGCTTTATATGAAGATATAACTAAAACAGAACAATATAAAAAACAGATAAAACAAAAATTCTTTTTTATGATTTCATTAAATATTTTCATGAGGCGAAGTATTTACATATATATTTACATTACCTAACTAGCAATAGTTTTTAAAAGAGTTGATATTCAGGTATCTGAAACTTGGCAAAACACACGATTCTCAATTTTGGAAGTTTGTAAGAAAAGAATGCGAAAACTGATTCACTTTAACCTGACGATTCAAGAGGTATTTAATAAATATTAATTGTTCATTTTAGTGATTAACAAAATATAATTTGTCTAGTATATAAAAAACTATTTAAGAAATGTAGAATAAAAAAACAGAAAACTTATTTTAGAAGACGTATTAGCATTAATTTTCAAGTGCAAACTCAAAGAATGCACTGCACTTCCAAAGAATTGCGCAGATGTAAATAGTTTCTTGAATACGCTATGGATTCTTAGAAAACTAGCCCATTTGGAAAA
This sequence comes from Trichonephila clavipes, assembly GCA_019973935.1. Lineage (NCBI taxonomy): Eukaryota > Metazoa > Arthropoda > Arachnida > Araneae > Nephilidae > Trichonephila > Trichonephila clavipes. The sequence goes on along the minus strand of BMAU01009651.1, from coordinate 13,601 downwards.
GAAGGGGAAAAACCTGTTACACACAGTCCCCATTGAAGAGTCATAAATTACCATTCATCAATGGAACATACGGGAAATTGCATGTATCCTTCCGCGAGAAGGCGGAGTTACAAGTTTACTTTCCCCCTCTTACCGAATGTGCAATGCTGCTTTAATAATTACTCGCAAAAAATTAATTTAAAAAGTTTAAAGTATGCGCGTTTGAAAGAGCATCATAAAAAAGGAAATTTTTTCTGTTTTTACTTTTTTTATCCAATAATTTAAAATATTTTTATGATCGTTTTAATGCACAACATATGAATTTTCAGATCTTTAAATAATACTTAAAAATACTTAGAAATTTTTTTTTAAAAAAATCGAAGTAATGGAAGAATTTAATTTTTTTTCGCTTTTTTAGATGCATTTTATTCCATGCTATTGAAAGCAATATCCTAGATGTAAATATACGAGAAAGAAACTCCATATGATTAACATTACGCTCGAGATTTCGTGATGGCGTATCAACGAGGTTCTTAAGGGGTTAAACTCATTAGGACTACCGTGAAAAAAGTCTGAAGCTCGTTAAGTTTGACGAAGCCAAAAGTTTTCACGTTAGAGGAGTGTGGAAGTTTAAAGTGAGAGAGTTAGCTCATGGTAGATACTGTTGTTCAAAGTTACAAGAGTACGTACCCAAGAGGTCATGAACTCGTAACGAGTGAGTCGTAAGTTCCAGTCTTGCTGCTAATGATAGTCCGCCACGTAAAAGGGCTAAGGTCCGTTAATTCTGTCGAGGCTTCATATCCTCAAGTTTGCTTGTTGAGGGAATTCGAGGAGCTGGGAGTCAACTGAGGAATCCTCCTCGTCGCTTGACATTGGTACAAATCCGTCGCTACAAGTCCTTCGCTAATAGTTCTAGTGTTGCTTCAGAAAACCCCGTTGATAAAAAATCAAAATTACGAGCCCCATTGCCAATTGCCCTCGTTTGCTTCGAGGCCCAATGTAAATAAATAATGCATTAATTAACATCAATTTTTAAGTAGTTATTAAATTAAAATGTAAAAATTTTCTTAAGTCATTATTTATACACATTCCTGCACGCTATATTTATGATGATACGTTCTTTTTTGAACTTCTCTGTTTAAATAAATAATCGACATTTAATGTTCTTACCTTCATGTAATTTATTTTTATCTAACGTTTTTCAAAGATGTGTAAACTAACAAATAGATAATTTTTCTTTAATATATCAAAATTGAAAAAGTAATATAGTTATAAAACTACGAATTATCAAATATAATTAGGACAAAATGTTAACGGTAACGATCCAGGATTTTTAGTTATTCAAATTTATTATGTCATAAAACGATTCAAAATTTCATGTAATTGTCTCGAATACAAGGCAATTACAAAAAAAATTCAAAATACTATGATTTGGATAGAGCAAAGTGAAGGAAATGTGTATTCTAGTTTATAATTATGAACTATCGATTTATTTATCCTGGGATATCTGTAAACGGAAAAAATATTATGGGCTATGTGTTTTATTTTTGAATTAACAACATATTTAAGAAATACTTTTAAGTAATCATAAAATAAAACAATAAAAATAATTGAGTAAGAATTTTAAGAAGTTTGGTAAAAGATTATGAAAAAATACTTGCCGAGAGATAAATCATTTCCTTAAAGTAATATACTAATCTCTAATATAGTCTCTCTTTTCCAAATACCTCTAGAACTAAAAATTTTGGGTGCGAATAAAAATCTTCGTATCAATATGAGGTAAATTATTTTCTATAAATTGATTAAACTGTGTTAAGTATTGCCCTGATATCGTGCCCTCTCTCTCTCTATCTCTCTCTCTCTCTTCCCCCAATACAACATTCAAAAAACTTTTTTCCACGAACTATTAATGCGACGCTGGTTTGACTTAAAAGATTAATCAATTCACTAAACCCAATTTCAATTACCCAGGTTCTACAGATACATCGCATCGCATTATAGCTTAAGTTAAAACACTAAATCTCTAAAGACAATAAACAGTACACTAAATTAAAAGGCCGGTTCTTTAAAGTAACAATTAATTTATTAAACAATAAGATTAAAATTAAGTGACACATAACTGAATACTACTTAGCTTTTGAAAGAGGGAGAGAGCGACGGAGGGGGTTGACCTCGGGTAGCAAGTGCGCTTCCCGGCTGTGGAGGGTTTTTCTGGCAGACGAAGAAGGAGTAAAAGGCCCCGCGAATTCGCGCGCCAACCCTTAAATAGGTTGACAGCACCACACGGAAAATCATCCGCTTCAAAGTTCTGGCGGTAAATTTTACAATTCCGATTGGCCAACAAGCTGTGCAAGGATACAGCTTCGCCCGCCATAGAGTCCGTTGACCTGAGGCACCCCCACATTCCTTAGAAAATCCGTTTCCTGTAAACAGGGCAAATGTACAAACTGCCGTTGTAACTTTGGGGACCGGCGACCTCCCATCACTATCAAATCATGTTTTTAACAGCATTCATGGCCATGGATCTTTTTTTAGCACTCAAAAAAGCTTGGAGTGAGGTAGGAACAATGGTATCATTCTGATAAAACAGTTTCACAATTAATATACGTTCCTGCTTGTTTGGCGGTATGGTCATTGAGGAAGAATGTTTTTTTCAACAATAATTATTGATACTATCCCATTCTATATAGGTCAAAATTTACAACTATAACTTTTTCCAGCTAAACTTCTGCCCTTTAACTTACGTGACACATATTTCAAACTTCATTTGGATACTATCAGCGTAATTAGAGTTACGGGTATTTGAATAACGTCAATTTAGTTTTATCCATCCAGTATAATTGTATAATTTGGAAAATATAATGACTTTAATTTCCATCTAACTTAATACACGTAAGTGGCTCACACTTTGCAGATCATAAAACCAAATCTATATATAGAAATGGATGTTTGTATATATGACCTCGCTTCACTCCGACACCGTCCAACCGATCACTCATGAAAACTGGCATCTATATATATTGTTTTGTGAAGATTTCTGTACTATCTTCTTTGTTGCAGCTCCCCACCAGGTGGTACAGTATACAAACTGCTGCATCGTTCAATCAATCGCCTAGTTGCCAACATGGCCGCCAAAAAAATGATACCAACCTTTCGCTATGTTTTTATTGAATCACCATTATAATATAAGCAGCGACGTTGCTTGCAAATATTACAATTTCAACATAAATAAATACAAAAAAAAGTAATATTAACGTATTACACATCCAGATATAAATTATTTACACTATTTTAAGCATTCATTACACAAAATTTGTAACAATGTGTTACTTTTACTGAGATTATCAGCTTAGGAAGGTGTTTTCAAAAATCAAAACACAAGAGAGTTACGTGTCAATATAATTTTTTTAAAAAAAAATCCTTTTTATCAACTATTAGACCTACAGCAGTGCTTCTCAAACCGTGGGGGGCGCCCCTTAGGGGAGCATGATAACCCAAGGAGGGGGTGCGAACGTATTGAAAAGTCAAAAACATTTATTTATTTTATTTTATTTTACAAATGCCAGGCCATTGACCATCAGGTCATTAGGCAACGGTACCTTTTTACAATACAGTTAAGATCATTCAGAGCAGAGCACTCGTCCAAATGAGCGGCAGTCATGTCTTGTCCAGTGTCACACAAAACGCAGATAGGTGAAGTCACTAAATTAAAACGAAACAGATGAGCACAAAGGCAGTCATGTCCGGTTAAAAGTCTAAATTTAGCCACAGCAGCAGCACGAGGAGAACTTGGAATACCGTGGGATTTCTTACATAGTGTACTCCAAGGCTTATCACGAGCAACACGAGAAGCTGTAAGGCGAAATGATTCCCTAAAAATCCTCATAATTTCTAGTTTGGCAGAATGAAGTGTCAGGTCTCTGTGAAAGTTCTGAAGGATACCCGTTCCCTCTTAAAGATTATTAAAAAATATATTAGTTCATTGAAAGCACACAAACAAACAAAAAAATACATTCTTACATGATAAAAAAAAAACATTTACACTGATATAATTCAGTACTGCACAATGCATTTTATAATTAATTAAAAATACTTAGAAAAGAACAAGTTAAATAATCACCAGTGACTCAACGGACTTGCCATACATAAAATTATACACAGAATTTAGCACTTATCTTGATCATTTGTATTGTTACTAATGAATTCCTTGACTGCCAATTAAAAGTTACTCGATTCGCTCCCCAATGTACCGTTTCGCACGTATGCATGCGTATGTGGGGTATTGGAGATGAGGGGAAGGGAATAAATAAGAAAATCCTCTGAAATAAGTAAATCTTTCAGTAAGTAATAAGTTCAGTTTTCTAAGTAATAAGTAAGGTCATTTTATAGCATTGCAAAGCCTTCGGAATAATTTTATGGATAGCAGTTAACCGAAAAGGTAGTATTTTTCAAAGACGTATATATACGTTGCGGGCAGTTTACGCACTGGCTGAGCGAGACGTTTATTTACGCCGTCGGTACATTATTATTGAATGGAGGGGGGCGCGGTGAAAATTTAAATTGAATTTTGGGTCGCGAGTATTGAAAAGTTTGAGAACCACTGACCTTCAGACTTGAAATTTAGCAAGTATGATTTTTTATTCAGCTGAGATATGCAAAAAAGCTTTTTTGTTGTTCTTTAACACTTGAAACCGACTTAAAAGTAACTGGTGTAACGTGCACACCCACAACCCCTTCATTGCGAGGGGCAGGGAATTTAGGGGGCCCCAACCCTGACTGACGCCAAGTATATATTAGTAAGGTGTCCAACCACCCTCCTTTTATAGGTTCTGTCCTTCCTCGAAAAATGTCCTCTTGCTCTTGTCCTCCTTTTCAATATTTTAAAACTTATCTGTTAATCTCTATTCAGAGATGAACCAAACATGTTTCCAATAGGTCGCAGAATGGTCTGAAACAAATATCACAGGAAATAGCAGTTTTCAATGGTGTTTTTTGACTATCGCAAGTAAATTGGGCAGATGTAGAAAATTGTGTTGAGTTTTTATCGAAAGAAATGCCTGATATTAAAATCGATGACAATTGTCTATTTGAATAAATTAGAAGACTGAATGTATATTTAAATTACAATAAATTGGAACAATTGGTAAATCATAATGCTGAAGTTGATAAAAGATGGGTGGAAATACTTAACCATTTCATAAATGAACACTTTCCGTATGATAATCTAGTTATTCTTGTTGAATTTACGTTGTAATGCAGAAATTGAAAGAGTTTTTTCGGTTGGTAATGATTTTGGACAAGTGAGAAATCAAGATTGAATGTTGATACTTTAGCTGTAGCACTTACCGTAAAAGCTCAATATAAAGGATATTTTTTGCTCGAAATTTCAGTGTATTTAGAAAAAGATATTTTGACAAAAAAAAAAATATTCAATGGGAAAATACTTGTTTAAGTAAATAATTAAAAGGAATGCAAGTGTAGTTCACGTATTTCTATTTGAATTTAAAAAATGTTTCAAATATTTACGTTGCAACTTTTTCATAAATTTTTCGCACGCGCGTCCTCCTTTGCATTGTAAAAAAACTGGTCACCTTTGTATTAGTGATTGCGGCTCAAAACCTGACCGCAAGAAGGCCCTGATAATCTCCGTTACGCGACTCTTTATGACAGTATATGATAATAAAAAAGTCGATAATAGCGAAGTCGAAGATGAAGTTCAGCTATTAACAGCTGATTTAAATTAGCTACAAGTATGGAACAACATTTCCTTACTCATGATCTTGATATAGAGCGTGCATTATAATATCAACGTAATCTTAAGTTTCATGTAGCAGGATGTTGAGAATTATTTTAATTGAGATTTGAGAAAATAAAAGAACTGTCGATAATAACAGACTTTTGTAAAAACAACAAAAAAACCGAAATTCTTCATTCAAATCAAAGCCGACAGTTCTGCTCGACATAACTGACACGTATACTGAAGATAGCATTTTGTATTCAAATCGTAATAAACGTGCACGCTTGTTATCAAGCAGCGATGAATCAATGGCTTAACGGAGAATATTAGGGTCCCTCTGCAAAATCAGGTTTTGCGCTCCAATCCGTGCATGGTGTTAGTCAAGTTTTTGGGCACCCCAGAGCCCCTGAAGTACCCGCTCTTCGCACGAGTTCATTTTTTTAAAAATAATAAAATATTTTCCTTGATATAATAGCTGAATTGTGTAAGCAGAGTAAACCCAAATGTGCGACAACGTTTACAAAAATGTAAAAAGATTTTTTTAAAAAAATGAATGCTCATATAAAAAAAATTAAGCGAACTTTAATTTTAAGCCTCACAGAATTTGCATTTAGAACTAAAGTTAAATAATGTCAGACAAAATAAAATTCCAATGAAGAATAATTATGTTATTTTTAATGTTTAAAGCGAGAAGACTTCAAAATGTTTTAACCGGGAGCAGACGCACACTCGATAATAATGTTAATGGTCGCGCGTGATTATTAAGTCACCCCAATCCTTTCTGCACAATTATTTTTATTGTACACGACAAAAATCGTCATTCCAGTAAATAATTTAATTAAGAGAAAGTATACTTTCCTACTTCCAAGAACTTTTCAATTTTTCTTTGATAATTTTAGAGAAAAAATCCAATAAAACTAAACTAAAATGTTTCAAATGTGCGTGACCTTAATAAAGGACTCAAATCGCAGAAACTTTTCACTAACATTATAGAAATGTTATTTTCAGACAAAACTGTCATATTTTGTTCAAGTTATTGTAGCAGGGCCGGCGCTAGGGAGGGACAAGCCGGGCCCCTGCCCGGGGTGGCAAACTGGCTGTAAAATTAACTAGTTTATGAGGAAAATAAACGAGTTAGAATAAAAGTTCGAAGGGGAAAAAAATTAAAAATATGTATGCAAAATATTCACGTTTTCTGTGGTTTTTTTTTAACGAGTATTCATTAGTATTTAAAGCCGTGTTTCCCAACGCTGGTCCTATGGGGGAAGGGGGAGGGGTGATAAAGAAGAATTTCCGCATCAGGTTCCTTCTCTTTCGACTAATTCCCTATAACTGTTACTGCTTTGTATACCTGAATTCGGGGACTTTTGAAAGAGATAGATTTTGCCAGAGATTAGTCTCAACAAAAGTGATGAAAAAGAACAGTCAAGTTTTATGAATGTTCGAAGAAAACTGAGGGAATCTTGTGTCCATTTGACTTCCGAATCAATTCTTTTAGTTTCCTGTGCTTAAACAGACAAGACAAAGTAAAACAACAAAAAAGGTGACAATATTTTCATTTTCAAATTCTTTTTTAGATTTTTAATGCCCAAGAATTTTAATCATCGCGTAAGATAAAGTGAAAAGAAAAAATTATTTTGCTACATTTACGCTTTTTCTATTTTATTTATTTATTTATACATAAATATTAATTTCATCAGTTTCGTAGAATATTTTCATAGCTTGAATGTACCGTAATTTTCTTAAAACATTTTCGATTGACATTGTTATTAAAATGAAAAAAATATTATTTGCCTCTCGTATAAAAATAACTTCCTTAGTCGCTTATAAGGGACGATAGTAGGTCATTTAAAATGCAAAACATTAATGAGCTTTTGAGTACTTTCATTAATTATTTACCATACATTAGTGTTTCTCAAACTGTGGGGCGCGCCCCCTGGGGGGGCGATGACCTTACGAGGGGGCGCGAGCATATCGAAATTAAAAGATTTAAAAAATAATTAGTTTACTGGAATGAATTAAAACAAAATACTTTCAGACATAATAAAAAATGCACTTTTACTCTGATATAATTTATAGGCGCACGCGCGCGATATTAAGTCAACAAAAATAAAAAAACTTCTTTAATACCTAATTAGCTATCTTTGATACTATAACCAAATAAAAAAACTTTTATTTGATTTGCTGTAATCCCATGATGAGAGATTTTTTTTATTACGCTTTTTTAACCTAACATACTACTCTTTCAGAGAAAAACAGATCCCAGACCCAGAATCGAAAAATTTAGGAACATAAAAATTCATCACTGTCATTATTTTTTTGAAATACTGCACATTATAGCTGTAATCGGTTTGAACTTCTAGTTATGGTACAGTTAGTTATGACCCCACTCTTATGTGTTCTCTGTTGCACTTTTTTCAATGCAAAAGAGTTTTATGATATTTGGAAACCACGGAGAGCACGCACAAGCACATGAAGGATTACTTGGTCAAGACATATTTTTATAAATATTCTCAACATATAAAGCATAACGAAACACGTTTCACACAATTTTTTTAGCAGTAACATACATATTATCATAATGAATATACTTTTTACCCGGAAGTGGTCGCGCGGGATACACAGATTACGAAATCGTTAATTCTGGCAAAACTGTTTATTTATTACCAAAGAAAAATTGAAAAGTCCTTGAAAGTAAGTAAGTAAACTTTCTCTTAGTTAAATTATTCACTGTAATCATGATTTGTATCGTGTACAATAAAATAATTATTAAAAAAAAGGATTTGGGTGACTCAATAACCCCCCGACCGTATCGAGTGCGTGCCTGCTCCCGGGTTAAAACATGTTGAAGTCTTTTCGCTTTAAATATTAAAAATAATTCAATTATTCTTCATCGATATTTTATATTATTGATCATTATTTAATATCAGTGGCGCACACTTAGCGGGGCCCTCATAGCCCTTAATTTTTTTTCCGATTGATTATAATTCTAAGTTTATAGTACGCAAAATTTAATTAAGTATTTGTTATTAATGATTAATTTTTATTAATTAAGGCTAATTATCTATTCAAGAATTAGTTTTTACTTTTACTGTGTTTTGTTCCCGAAAATCGACAAAATCAAAAAGAAACCTGATATAAGATTAGTGAACTTTCGATTTCGACCCCGACCCCCCTGAAAAATTCTTGTGTGCTACTGTTTTAACATCAATTATAAAATGCTAATTCTGTGAGGCTTAAAATTACAATTCGCTTAAAAAACTAATTATAATTTGAGCAAACCATTTTAAAAAAATCATTTTACGTTTTTGTAAACATTGTCGAGCACTTGGCTTTGCTTCCCCTTACAATTCAGCTATTATATCAATAATGTTTTATTTTCTTATAAATGAACTGAACGTGCAAAGAGCGGGCACTTCAGCCAGTATACTTGTAATTTATCAGTGCTGCACAGAATATTTTATAACTAATTAATTAATACTACATTAAGAAACAAGTTTAATAAGTATTAATGACGTCCATGAGCTTGTCTTGGAAAGCAAAGTTTTATATGAATGCTTATGATTAGAAATAGATCCCCTGAGTTCTTTTTCTATATTTAGCAGATATCTATATTTTGTCTTCTAAGCAGCTACCGCATTTTGCAATATGTTCAATTTAAAAATTAGAGAAAGGAAAAAAATAACATAATGATAATCCTATTATTTTATTTTTTTATTTTGCTTAAAAGTAGTATACAAAATTTAATACTTATGTTACTAATTTGTATGATTTATAATTAAGATTGCCTATTGTAGCTTTAGCATCAAAGTGCATTATTATTGCATTCAGTACATTATTATTAATGTATAAGGGGGCGCGAAAAAAAATTGTGATCGAAAAGGGGGCGCCAGTATTGAAAGTTTGAGAAGCACTGCCATACATAAAGGATCCTAACAGCAATAGCTCGAAATTGAAATACAACGTAGTTATATTTATTATGATGATTTTGTTTTGTAATCGTAATATATTGTGATAATTTTGTTTAATAATAAATGAACTAGTCTGTAATTGCTAAATATTTAATTTATATTGCTTCAAACTGTCAAAAGAATTTTCAAAGAAAAATAAGTTAATTTTACTTATATAGACACTTTTTTCTCTTTTTATTGAATATAACATGTGAAATAAATATATAATTTTTCTAATATATTCCAAGACTATTAATTTAACCATTCTTTTGTAAGATTAAATTATAAAAACTTGAACAATGTGTGTGTGTGTTTTAATTCCCCTAGTATCCTTTTTTGTTAACTCTTTGCATTAATATTTGGAAAGACTTTAATTCTTTAGTTTAAAAATAACACTTTAATCTTAATCGTAATCGGCTAGTCTGAAATCCCTGTCCCGCCTATTTTATCCAATCAGAACTACTATTACGTTATAACCCCCCTGCCGGTATAAAAGCCAAAATCTTGTGTAATCGCGCTCTCTTTTTTTTCTTTGTCTAATTGCCTTCATCATGTAATCAGCCTGCTGCAACGCGTTCTATGTTTATCTGTGTTTGTGTTTGTGCTTGTGCTATGATGTTTGCTTCTTGTATGTGTAGTGCCGTCCCTACTGGATCTTTATGTGTCTCCGGATGTGAATAAACAGAAATTGTGATATACATGAGTGCCTCTTCGATAATACCGTACTCGACCACGCTACACGTAACACAGAAAATACCACTGGCCACGCCCTATCTTTGGTTCGTGCAGAAAATAACATCCACTCGCCACGTCTTACAATTATTTTTACCACTCTCCCGAAATATTATTAAAATATTATACATATATATTGCATGATATTGCCATTTTAAGAGGAATTTACTATGTACCTTTTTAATTAAGATCTTTTTACACCAGTGATTCCCAAAGTGGTCTATGACGACCTGCAAGGAGAGTCCACGTCAGCAAAAAAATAATTTGGGGGTTAATTAGGAGTAAGTGATATTGGCTCTCATTAAACTAGATCCTTGAGCTCAATTTTCAAAGAAAATTTAATCAATTGGAAACAAAATCTTACATATTTAGCAACTGTACTTACTAAATTTAATGACGTTAATTTGCCCGTACAAGGTGACGGCATAATTTTTTTAAAAAACACGAACCATCTCAGAGTTTCTTTCCAGAGTTAAACTAAAGAAGTATAATACTGGAGGTCCGGAATTTTCTCAAATTAACCTAGACAATCTGTCTGCACGTTTTAACCTACGTTCAACATTTAACTGTCTTTTATCGAAACCAGGTTTGAGAATGCTTTGACTATGGTAATACCACAGTAGGCAATGAATTTACATGGTCACAATGAGAAAAAAATGTCACGTCAACGGGAACTGATCGTGATATGCACCAATGAAGATTTTAAAGTTAAGAAACGGATTCCTGCAATTTTGGCTTTAAAAAAGCAAACCTGTTATTTGTCCAGAATTATGGAATATCGTGAGGAAGTTTTTAATTATTTTTCCTAGTAAGAAGCTCCCAGGCAGTTGCCTATCTCCAAAACAAAAAAGAAACTGACACTACTAACAGAGGATATTTAAGGTTAAACCTGACAAGATTGATACACTAAATGTAGAAAATTTATTATTGTAGCGCCAGATTCAACCCCCCATTAAAAAAATCAATTGTATGTTGCTGGTTGTTTTATTTAACAGTTATTTTATATATTAATTAACTCCTTTTAATTTAATTAACATATGCTTTTTAAACTTTTTAAGTTTATACTTCATCAGTTATAAATTTAATTTTCCTTTTAAAGTAGTACTAGTAGTAGTACTAGCTGAGCTGTCAAAAGACATTTAAGTTGATAAATTAGCAAAAAATTCAATATTAATTAAGCAGGGGGTCTACCCCATACCGAAAACATGGCAAGGGGTCTATGAGACAAAACAGTTTAGAAAACCCTTGCTTTACGCGACAATTTGAAAGAATATTTAATGCAGTCTAATAATTAATTATGTGTATAATTAATTATATATATTACGTGTATAATTAATTATATATATTAATATGTATAAATTATGTGTATGCTTAATTATACATGTTATGTGTATACTTAATTATATATATTATGTATAATTAATATAAAAATACAAAAAAAAATGTATAAATATCTTTAAAATATTGTAAAACAGTTCTGTATGCTACTAATAAAGTTCCTCAAAATGCATAGCTTCGAAACATTTAAAATTGAGTTAATAAATTATCAGCAGTTTAATATGAAGAATTTTAAGAAAAACATTTAAAAGACTAAGATTTTAAAACCAAAAAAAAATTACAAACATTTTAAAAATATAAATTCAATGCACAAACATCTTTTAAATAAATAAATTGCAAAATTTCAGGCGTGAATTTTAAATTTTGAAAGACGATTATTAAATAAGATAATTAATTTGAATATATAGTGATATCAAAATAATATAGAATTAGCAGCCCTAATAAGCAGACATAACAATGACTTGAAGTCTGAATAACTTCCAAAGCATTTTTAAAATTAAGTTTCAGTCTTATTAAACTATGTTTTATTTGGGATTAATACATAAAGGTTTTTAATTCAATCGTTTGGAATTGCAATGAATACAAATATAAAATACTTCAGAACGTAAACTTCACTCATCCAAGACATAAGCGAGAGGTTTAATCAGTGTTCCGTGAGAACACTGGAGCACTAAAAAATTAAAAAGTCGATGTTTTCAGTGTGCAATAGTTTTTATTTACTATTATTTCCCATTTTTTACTATTATATTTCTCAAAAATCCCTTTTAAAAATGTATTTTCTTGATTGTGAAAAGCCGTTTAAAAGCGTTAGTATGTATATTTTTAAGAAAAAAATTCTAGAATAATAGGTTCCAATCTATAGCAATATTTAAAATCTTTAGAAAAGGCAACAATAAGAATGTCAAAAAAATTATGACAGAAGTTTCTTTAGTAAAAAAACAACAGGAAAAGGATTAATTAAAGTTTTATTGTTAAAAAGAACAATACCACTGGAAGAATATAAATACTATTTTTTTGTTGTGTGTGTGTTCCTAGTATAAAACTATTTAATTAAAGTGGAAGCAATGTGCATTACAGAAATAAAAAAATATGATGAACACAATTTATAAAGTAGATACGTGATTTCAAAAACAAAATCATTGAGAAAGCTGAATAAATGCATTAAAACCACTAAGGTATCAAGTAGGAGGGATATACGACGCTTTACTTGCTGTTTGCAATATAATTCGAAGATTGACAACTCTATAAGAGTTGAGGCTTCGACTATTAAGTTGTGTTAAACAATTTGCCCTTATGCTGCATTGTAATTTGGTACAAAAATCTTAAATTGTATCAATTCTAGCAAGCTCTAGCAGACAGAAGATCATGATTTACCATCTGCTATGGAGTTCTTGAAAAATCGTAAATTTTTTCAAGGATCGTAGATTGGACACAGCCTTAAATGAAATGCTTTATGATGCTCGAGAATTCCCTGACGAAATTGACATACCGGCTAAATTGAGCTCACCCAGCCGTCATAGAGTTCGAAGAAGGAATGTTAATTTCGACTATGAGGCACGAGAAGATCCGATAGAAGATCCTACTTTGAAATATAATGCAGAGTTTTATTTTTTCACATTTCATTTTTATCATTTTCAATGCTCTTTAATCCAGGTTTGATTTGATCAGTACCCACAGAAGCAATAATTCCATTTTTATACAATATTTGTGGATTTAAAAGATGCTCCCTCAAAACGATGAACTAAAGTATTGTAAAAAAAAAATCTAGAAACAGTGTTAACTGATAGGAATTATGGATATAAACGCGGTAGACCTGGCAGACGAGATAGTAGCGGGTTTAGCTTTGCTAAATAAAACTGAAAGTC
>BMAU01009650.1:0-175836 GCA_019973935.1 Trichonephila clavipes | reverse complement strand
TAGTTTGCACCGATTCATTTACACACATTAATTAAAAATCTCTAAAAGATTAATTACACCACACACACACACACACAAAATGGCGAGACTAAGATAAAAAAGGAATTTTATTAGAGCGTTCTCCATGCGCTCTCTTCTTACTCTGTCTACACATACACTGTTTTACACACACTAGCGCTCTCTCGCGACAAATATGTACTTGTTGTTGTGGGTGTTACAAGAATTATTTGTTCAACATTGAACATCCACCCCCGGGTTGAATGACACATTCAACAACTTTCACATATATAACACAATAATACACAAAACCAATGATACACATAATACAAAGACAATAATACACAATACAGAAAACACTAATACTCAATAAAAGTAATATCGTTCAATACACAAAAGATAAAGTACTCAAACACACAAAATTGAATTGAAAAAATACACAAATTTGAAATGTTCACATACATTATTCACTTGAAAAAGGTAAAATACAAAGCTTAGTTATTGGACGTTCAAAAATTCCATTTTTAGTTTTCACTAACACTACTCGAATTTTATTATCTTTACCATGATACACTTCAAGAATTCTACCAAGAGGCCAATTACACACGGGTAAATTATCCTCTTTCAGAATTACCATATCATGTATTTTTACATTATTCTTTTCAAAATACCATTTATTTCGATTCTGAAGTGTACTCAAATAATTATTTGACCAACGTTTCCAAATATGTTGCACAATTTTTGTTTGTTTTTGCCACACTTTTAACCTATTATCAGACACTTCAGTTAAACTTGGCTCCGCAATGGCTGTGATGGGACGACCAAGTAGGAAATGACCAGGAGTCAAAGCGTCAAAATCGCCAGGGTCACACAAGGGGTAGAGGGGACGTGAATTGAGAACTCCCTCAATTTGGTTAAGTGTGGTTAGAAATTCTTCGTATGTAAATCTTAAATTACCCATTACACACCTGAGGTGATATTTGACGGCTTTCACTCCAGCCTCCCACAGGCCTCCGTGATTTGGAGCTCTTGGGGGAATAAAGCTCCACTCAACACGTTCTTCACACAAAAATTTACTCAAATTACTAACACAATTACTCATAATTTCTCTAAGTCTTTTTAACTCTAACTGTGTGCCAACAAAATTGGTAGCGTTGTCTGAAAAATATACGCTCCGATTTTCCTCGTCTACTAAAAATCGCTTTAACGCTGCAGTAAATGCCTCACTAGATAAATCAGTAATTATTTCGAGGTGACACGTCTTTGTCACCATACACACAAAAATGCACACATAGACTTTATTTAAAACTCCCTTTCTTTGATTAGGATATTTAATCCAGAAATGTCCACAAAAATCTATTCCCACTTTGTTAAAGGGAAAACTCTGAGAAATTCTCTCGGCTGGTAATTGACCCATAATTTGTGAACAAGTAACGGGTTTTGCCTTAAAACAAATTATACAGTTATTTACAAGTTTTCTACACATATTACGACCATTTAATGGCCAGAACCTTTGTCTAACAATAGACAGTAAGGTTTGTGGACCAACATGCAAATGTCTCTTGTGAGTCATTTCAAGAATTAAATTTGTTAATCTGTGATTATTAGGAAGGCCATGGTGTTTTTTTATCAAACACAATTTATAATGGGCCAGTCTACCTCCTACTCCGGAGCACATTTTCGGAATCTAAGAATGGTGAGAGATTTCTAATCTTACTTTGAGTTAACCATGCCCTTACAGGACAAATCTTTTATTTCTGAGTTGAATTCCATTTGCTGGACCAGCTTCACAAAGGGTAATTTCAGCTCGTTGAATTTCACACATCCTTAGTGGCCCAATTTGTTTTGTTGGAGGGCCTTTTGCAATTATTGATGAACCTGTAAATATAACTGAAAACACACAAATTTTTCTGAAAATTATTAGATACAGAGAGGATATGGTTCCAAAGGTTGTTTGTCTAAAATCACAGTCAAAGTTTTCTCTCAGAAGGTTTTAATTTCCTCAAATAGGCATATTGTCACTAAGTAGCACATTGTTGCTCACAGGAACAGTATTTCCTTCTTGTAGGAAACTCGGTCCTTTTCCACCACTTTTCACAATGAAGTTTATCAGTGAATCAGCACTGATGCCTCTCGTTAGAAGATCTGATGGATTGTCCTTTCCAGGACAATGACGCCATGAATCTTTGTCTGTTAAAGATCGTATCTCTTTCACTCGGTTGGCGACGAAAACCTTCCATCTGTTGCTGGGACCTTGAATCCAACTCAAGGCTATAGTCGAATCTGTCCAAAAGTAGTTGGTTGTAGATATTTTCTCATTGAGACTTCTTTCGCCAACCTCGCAGCAAGCAACGCTCCCATTAGCTCCAAACGTGGAAGGGTTAATACCTTTAGAGGAGCCACACGGCTTTTGGAAGCTAAAAGATGTACCGAGATTTTGTCAAAGGTTCTCAATCTAACATACGAAACAGCTCCATATGCCTTAATACTAGCATCTGAGAACGTATGTATTTCACACTCCAGACACTTCACGCTATCACATTGCAGGGCATATCGAGGAATCTGAAGTTCACATAAGAAAGACGCCTCCGAACACCATTGTTCAAACTTCTCTCTATTATCAGGCAGCAACTCTTCGTCCTAGTCCGTTTTTCTCTGCCATATTTCTTGGAACAAAATTTTAAATCTTATGGTGAAGGGGGACGCAAATCCCAAGGGATCAAATATCCTGCCTGCAGCCATCAACAAAAATCGTTTAGTGTTCTTTCTTTTTTGAAGGAAGTCTAAGAGACTGGTCAGACGAAGACTGAGATAGTCTTTTTGAGGATGCCATAAAAGCCCCAAAACACGATGTGGATGGTTCACGAAATCGTTCATATTTAAATGATCAAAATGTTCCAACTGCCATTGCTTCATTAACTCACAGTCATTTGAAATCCACTTCCGCAGTTTCATTCCTGCTTCACTCATGATTTTTGCCGCCTTGCTCGACAAATCGAATGCTGATTTTTGCATCATCTTCACCAGTGACGAGATCGTCCACATAAAAGCAATGATCAAGTGTCCGCACAGTATCAGGATACTTTTCCATATACTTCCCTATATGCGTCTTAATCGTTGCAGCCAAAAGAAACGGAGACGCGTTCACGCCAAAAAGAACTCGATTAAATCTGTACACCTTAATGTTGTATTTATAAATCACTATCTCTAATTAATCCACAATGAATATTGTTATCCCTCACCTCATCTCCTACACTTCCGCTAACTACATATCCAAAAACAGTATTTTGTAAAAGTAGTCTTGAATCTCCACAATAAATTTGGCCTGGTCTCAGTAATTCGTAAAATATTTCCGCGCCTAACAACACATCAATTTTACCAGGAATATTAAATTTATAATCGGCTAGTTTAATTTCGTTTGGCATATCTAGCGAAACATTTATTATTTGTGACGGAGTCAAATCGGTTATCCTTCTTACAACTAATAAATTTAGCTCCTTTTTGAAACTTAAATCACCGTTAAATATGGAGGTCGTAACTCCTATATTTATTGTCACTGTTGACTCATTTAAACAAGATACTAGCAAATTTATTTTCTCATTTTTTAATTGTAATCTATCTGCACAGTCCTTCGTAATGAAATTTGACTGACTCCCTACGTCCAAACGCGCTCTTACCTCATGTAAAAGGCCATATTTGTCCCTTAAGAAGCACTGGACGCTACTCAGTAAAACGGTTCGCGTTTTATTCTTTAAAAAGCTCGTTGCTACGAACGACTTGTTTTCTTCATTTCCACCTTGGGGAGGAACGATGCAATTCGATCCTCCCGGTCCCCCGAACACATCTGCGAGCGGGTTGAGAACTGACCTTTGAACTGTTTGGTTGAGGGCGACAGATTCCTTGTCCGGTTTCGGAAAGTGAATCAAGCGATTGTGCGGTTTCCCACAAAAACAATTTTTCGCACAGCAGTTTTTCACACTACAGTTAGGGGAAAAGCACTTGAAACACGAATTATTAGCTTTTACGAAATCCACTCTTTCACTGACGCTGAGAGATTTAAATTTTGAGCATGAATACAGTGGGTGGAATTCTCGTGATTTGCAACAAAAACATTTCACATTTTTAACAAAAGACAGATTTACGCTTGAAATATTTTTTGCTCCGCGATGATTATAGGTCTCATTACGTTTAAACTTAGGAAGTAAATTCTGTTCTCTAATTTTTCCCTTGAATGATATAAAAATATCACACTCGCGAGCTAGATCTTGTGGCTTAAACCACATTTCGCCCTGCTTAATGCTAATATGCGTATTTAATTCTCGGTCTAATGTCTCTATTATCTTATCTGAGATTACTAACTCACAAACTGACTTGAAATCATTGACCTCCCGTAATTGGCAATAGTAATTAAAATTCGCACTTAATCTAGACGCGAATTGAACATAACTCTCGCTAGGTAATTTTTGGGCCTTTTAAATTGATTTAAACATTCATAGGGGGTCGGTTGAAATTCTTTTAACACAATTGCCTTCAACTTATTATAGTCACTTAAATCTTCATCTCGAAGATAAATCATTAAGTTATTTGCCTTTTCTCCTAAAATATTCAAAAGAATTTCGGGTTTTAATTTTTCAGGAACATTTTTAGTTTTAAATGCCTTTTCTATAGATTGAAAAAATAAATTAAATGACTCTGCTCTTAGGGGTACCGGGATCGTTAAGGTTTTACTTTTAATCAAACTTTCAATATTACACTCGGTTGTAATTAATTGATTTTCATTTTGTAAAGGTAAACTTTTGCCCGATTGATTATGTAATTTCGCTATTTCTAACTCCTTCTCTAACTGTGACAGTTTAATTTTTTCAATTTCTAGTCTATTTTCGTTTTCATTTCTCCTATCATTTATCTCCTCCAACACACAATCAACAATAGCCTTATACGTTTCCTTATCATTTTTATAAATCTCACTCTCGTGTATTAATTCTCTTAAATCTAGAACTTTAGCATTGTCTGGAACAACTAATTTTAATTCATCCGCAATACTCCTAAGTTCATCTTTTTTAAATTTACCTATACTCATTTTCACAAAGTAAAGTTATCTCAATCACCAATGAAAACAAATAAACCACAATTTAATTATCTAATCCACAAATCAAAGTTAACTCAACCTCAAATTAAAGTTATCTTAACCACACATGAGACACATATGAATCACAATAATTATCTCAAAACACAATTAAAGTTTTAACTCAACCTCAAATTAAAGTTATCTTAACCACACATGAGACACATATAAAAATCACAATAATTATCTCAATCACAAATTAAAGTTATTTTAACCACTTATGAAACATATATTTTTCTCAAAACACAAAATATAGTTAACTCAACCACAATGAAACACATATAAGTCACAAAATAACTGTCTCAAACACAAATTAGACACCTATAAATCACAAAATAACTATCTCAATCACAAATTAAAGTTATTTTAACCACTTATGAAACACATATATTTTTCTCAAAACACAAAATATAGTTAACTCAACCACAAATGAAACACATATAAGTCACAAAATAACTGTCTCAAACACAAATTAGACACCTATAAATCACAAAATAACTATCTCAATCACAAATTAAAGTTATTTTAACCACTTATGAAACACATATAATTTTTCTCAAAACACAAAATATAGGAAAATTGAAGACTGACCTCTCACCAAGTGACAACTTTCTCTCCACTAAAAGGACGCTTCCTTTCTTTTCATTCGTGATCGTTGAGTACACTACAATTCCTTATTTTCAGTCCCGGCCATCTCCGGCTCTGACGGACCATTGTTTAGTTTGCACCGATTCATTTACACACATTAATTAAAAATCTCTAAAAGATTAATTACACCACACACACAAAATGGCGAGAGACTAAGATAAAAAAAGGAATTTTTATTAGAGCGTTCTCCATACGCTCTCTTCTTACTCTGTCTACACATACACTGTTTTACACACACTAGCGCCCTCTCGCGACAAATATGTACTTGTTGTTGTGGGTGTTACAAGAATTATTTGTTCAACACTGAACAGTGTTATAAGATGTCCTGCTTGTGAAGAGGAATATTGTGACCCTCCAACAGAAGAATAGTTCCAGCGCTGCAAATGCCAAGAGTGGGGGCATGAAGAATGTTCCAATTATAAAAATGGCGTTTTTATTTCTGACTATTGTTAGCTGCATAACTAAACACTTCAGCATTACGTTACAATGCATTACGCTTAGTTTGATACTTTGTAAGATGTAAGAACACGCGGTTATCATTTGTTAAACCATGTAACATATTCTAAAGATAAAATCTGTTCAACCTTTCTCAGTGTTGTCATCTTGCCCCAAGGCCTAAGTCATTTTGTCCCAGTACTGGGGCAAGATGACAATTTGTTAAGATTCTGAAAAAATAAAATTATCTTTTATTTTTTTTATTTGAAAAATTAATTGGTAATGCATTTAGTAATACAAAAGACTATTCTAACACTTCAGGTAGAAATAATTTTTTTAACCTTAAAAATAAATTAATAAACAACAAAACTGTTAACATAGTCATCTTGCCCGGTCTCCCCTAGATTAAAACCTAATCCAGGAAAATGGTTTGCTACGGGATTTGATTTTGAATGAAAAGGATGTAAATTGCGCACACACGAGACATATTATAATACGTACTAAATAATAATTAAAATGTGTTAAAACTTTTCTTTGCGTTGCCAGTTACTATAGCAAGTGCTGAGCGCTCTTTCTGCAAACAAAAATTAATAAAAGATTAACTTCGATCAAACATGTATGCAGAACGATTCAATGTACTCTCTGTAATAAGCATCGGAAAGAACTCTAAAAAATTAATTTTTCTGTAGTAATTAATGTTTTTGCAAAAAGAATATCAGGCATTGAATTAACATGCATTAGAAACATATATTCGTTATTGAATTTTTTTACCACACAAAAAATTTAGGAACCCCAAATGGTTTTTTGCGCTCATGCTCCTATATAGAGAAGGCTGGCTCTGCTTTTAAAGTATCCGACTACCCTGAAATCAGGATTTTTTTTAAAAAACTGACAAATGTTTTTATGATTTTATTTTATAGATAATCTTATTAGGTTTATAAATATACCAAGTTTTAGTAAAAGCAGATACCATAACTCTACATAAGATGTCAAATTTTAAAATGCATTTTACTCGAAATGTGTTTTTGTCGAAAAGCTCAGACGGAGCCAGTGATTTCTCAAAAAGTCTTTAAAATAATTTGCTGAAATTTTTCGGGCATGTTCTGTATAATAGTAGAAGTGTTTTAACTTTCAGAATTATCAATCACTGCTTTATTACAAAATTTACAGTTCTTTATGTGAATATAATCACTGTTTTTTTTAAGCAATTTCATATAATAGCTAAGATAAAGTGCTCTAACTTTTGTAAATATTAAAATATCTCTTATCCTGAAGGTCATTTTAAAAAAGAATAGCAAAGTAATGCATCAAAATGGAAAAATTGAGAATTTGTTCATTTAATATTTATACCGAGCGGGCCCCGTTTTTATATAATTTTTTTGTCAATTTTTATACCCACATTTCCCATTTTAGTAGTAATAATTTATTTTTCTCTTCTTAATTTTAGCCATTTTTTCTTAAAATGTACTAAATAATTTTAAAAACCACAGAAAAATCTCCATATCTCCATTTAAAAAAAAAAGTTGTCGCAAATAGTCGGTTATCTTAAATAATCCGACGTTCTGATAAATATTTTTGTAAGTAGAAAAAAGGTTGTAATTCCGTCTTTAAAAGTGAAAGTAATACATGTAAAAGATAGAAAAAATCAATAAAATGATATACTTCGGAGAGAAATTGCCAGAAAACTAATAGAAGGTGATATAAGCCCCGTGCATCCTTGATTTGTTGTTGTTTTCCCCACAAGTCTTATAGAGTAATACGAATATCAAGCACGTAACCCTCTAAACATAACAAACTGAATGCGACAACATCTAGGAATAAGTTTAAAACAAATAGGGTTGCTCAAAAGTTTAACATGTGTGAATCAGGTATTTAAATTCCATCTGTTGATCTAAATTTTTAAAAGTTTTGTCCAAAAAATGCCGATTTCATTTTCATTCACTTGTTATATAATATATAAATAAAACTCTGTTTATATATATATATAAAAATGTTAGGTTTCTAGGACAGTTCAAATGAAAGTTTGGCAAGCTCTCAAAAACGTTTGTTTACGACAGTAAGTTCACGTGGCGAACGTGAGCGAAGCAAACAAAACGGTGTTTTTTGCAGGTTTTGAATCGAGAAAAACAAGATAATCCAGAATTTTATGCATTTTCTTAAGGTATTTTTTGCTAATAAAATAAAATTTTCAAATGATATAATCGAAGTTTTAAAAAAAGATTTTTTTTATTTATGCCAATTATTAAAATATTATCAAATTCAAATTATATTTTAGTCATTTGCATCCAAACGTAGCTTGGATAGATTCTTTCAAATAATGCTTATATTTTTGTTTAGAGAGTTGAACCATTGAAATCAATGAAACAGAGCTCTCTCGCGTATTTCTTCCAAGGGCGACATTAAGGTCACTCTGGGATGTTAAAATGCTTCAAATGTGTGTTGCATAGTTTTTATTATTATTATTTTACTTTTTAAAAAAACAAAGGGCATTTTGCTGCATCCATAGATGCATTATTTAGGAGAATTCGATGAATAGAAGACTAGAAAATTGAAATTTAAAGTTGTAAGCAAATGTGATGTA
This sequence comes from Trichonephila clavipes, assembly GCA_019973935.1. Lineage (NCBI taxonomy): Eukaryota > Metazoa > Arthropoda > Arachnida > Araneae > Nephilidae > Trichonephila > Trichonephila clavipes. The sequence continues at coordinate 167,050 of BMAU01009650.1, read as the reverse complement.
ACTATGATTCAGGTACACTTTCTTCAAAATGTATATATTTTGCATATAATATATCTATATATATAAAGGAGAAAAGCGACTCACTCACTGACTAATCACGATATCTCCGGAACTGTTAAACTACAGACTTGAAATTCAATAGGCAGGTTCCTTTCATGGAGTAAACATCCGCTAAGAACGGATTTTGCAAAGATCGAATCCCAAGGTTGTTATAGGTAATTATCTCCTTTTTTAAACTATTAGACGTAAAATCTTGAAATTGAGTAAGAAGATTCCATTCACTGAGTAGAGATCCGCTATAAGACGGGTTTTGTGAAAATCGCTCCCAAAGTGGCGTTGCGGGGGCTTAAGAGGGGGTATAAATAATTATTTCCACTTTTAATCCATTAGACGTAGGGTATTGAATTTTGTTGAACAGATTCCTTTCATGGACTAGAGATCCGCTACAAAATGGATTTTGTAAAATTTAACACCCAAGTGGCATTGAGGGGATTAAGGGGCGTTAGACATAATTATTTCCCTTTTTAAATTTTTGGACGTACAATCTTAAAATTTGGTAAGAAAATGCCTTTCATAGGGGTCTACAAAATGGGTTTTATTAACTGTGACCCCAACTGGCGTTGCGGAAGATTAAGGGGCGTTATAGGTAATTATTTCAACTTTTAAACTATTAGACGTACGGCCTTGAAATTTGTAGCAGATTCCTTTCATAGAGTAGAGAAGCGCTACGAAATAGGTTTCACAAAAATCGTCCCCCCAAAGGGGCATTTCGGGGGATTAAGGGGTGTAATAGATAAATATTTCCATTTTTAAGATATTAATCCTACCTGCTTGAAAATTGGTAAGTATGTTCCTTCCGTGGAATAGAGTTCTTCTAACAAAGGGTTTTGTGAAAATCGAGTCCCAAGGAGGGTTGCGAAGGGGAGTTCTAGAGAAATATTCGGGTTTTTAATTGTTGGCCCACATACTTGAAATTTGTTAAGCATGTTTCTTTTGTTGAATGGATATCTAATAAAAATGGATTTTACAGAAATTGACTCCTGGAAGGACCGGGCGTTACTTGGGCGAATTGACAAAAAATTCCGCTTTTCGAACTACTATGACTATAATAATGTGAAATGTGGTTTGCACGTTTCTTTTGTAGAATTGAAATCCGCTAAGAACGGTTCTTTTGAAAATCGACTCTCAACTTGGTTACGGGAAGTATTGATACTAAAAATTCCGTTCTTTACTAGATTTAGACTTGAAATTTGTCACGCATGTTTATTTTACGGAGAAGAAAGAGATCCACTGAAAATTTGTTTTGCGGAAATCCACTTGGTTATTGAGTTACGAGAGTGCAAAAAGTTATTCTATACAATTTTAGAGATAATTAGAAAAAATTAGAAGTTCTCTCCTTTTTATATCAAGAGGGGGGGTGTTACAGGAATAAGTATATTTTTCAGTACAATCGAATTCTTAATGCTAGGACTTAGATATCAATAGTTTATATGTATATATAAACAGTATATATTCATACATCATAAAATACCCAGAGAAGTGGTTAATGGCTCGTATATTATTAAATATTAAATTTTCTATACAAAGAATGTCATTTTTCTGTATGATATTTTCAAAATCTATAAGAGTTTTACATTTTTTGTGAAAAAATTAAGGAAAATTTAAATGAATAGTTACAAAATTTTAAAATAAAATTTTTTTAAAAAAAATGTTAATTATGTCTACTCAGTGCAGCACTTAAGGCTACACATTATCTTTGTGTCTTTTTATATGAAGAGTTCAAATGCATAGAAGGGACACTGCAATATCCTGTAATGAAGAGGTTCAATTACTGAAAATTACAGATGCACAAAACTTTGATATTTTAAATAGAAGATGCGAATCGTTGATAACGCGTGTTGAGGAAGTAGAGAGAAAGAGTAATTAAAAAGACTTCTAAATAATCTACAATTTACAATTTTAAAACTGAAAAATGATGCAGAACAATCGAATTAAATCAATATATATTCTACAATAAAAATATTGAACTAATATTCTAAGGAATTTAGAGTTATAAATACCCAATTAAAAGTAACATCTATGAATACTTCTTTGCAAATAAGAACATACAATCTATATTCAGAACCAGGAATCAAAATTTTTAATTCGTTTTTCCCGTTTTGCTATTCATATGGTAATTGAACGTAATTGAGTGATGATTATTGTGGAGCAACACAAGCTACATTATCCCAATTGAATACGATTGTTCAAATTTAGTTCTTAATTTCTGCATGTTGCCATTCCATAACTAAACAGGAAATTAATTTTAAAAAATAGAAAGAGAAAAATTTTACCATATTTTTACAAAATCATTTTTATATCTTTTCATACTTGGCACATTGAAGTAAAAAATGACTCGAAAACGCAAGACATAAAGAAACATAATTTGTACAATTTATAAATAATTATCAGTTATTAAAATAAATTAATTTTAAAAAGGACATTTTACATCATACGGTAATTTAATATTAGTTCTCAAAACTTAGAATGTATGCATAATATAACAATATTCCTTCTCGTGACCCCAATTCTTTCTCGATTTTGATGTTATAAATAGAATGTCTAGAATATGGTACATATTTCCCACTTATGTTTGGAGACTGTACTATCCGATCAGGCATAGTAAAAGTTGCTTCTGTCAAATCTTAGCTTTGAATCCAAGAGCCACCAGGGTTGCTTTTGATTTTTTATTAACTGCGACGCGAAGACAATTGGCGATGGAATTCGAGTTTTGAGCTTCAGTCAAGAAACGGACGACACCTGAGCTGGTTTCCCACTTCTACATTACCCCCACTTGAGCTCCTCTACACGGCAAGTCTTCAGTGGCATAAGGACTCAAACCCGGAACGTGACAACGCCGGCCTTAGAGTTCGTAACCATGAGCATTAGGCTGTTGGAACTCCCTGCCACTTAAAATCCATCATGTAGAAAGACTGATGCACATTTAATTTGTCGAGTTTATGTAGGTATGGTGTGAAATTTTGGAGAATAAATGCTAGCTCTTAGGTCATCCTAATTACCTGCTTTTAAAATTACGAGAAACGCCCTCAACCTTCGTCTTGCCCCCAAGTATGACAAAACCAATCGATTAACCCAAGGATATTCACTACACTTTCAAAATGTTTAAAAATCCATCCAATTTTCATCAGATTCAAGAGATATTCCACTACATGGGGCATGGGTTCATTATGTAGGGAAGTGTGTGTGATTCATATTATTTCTTAGTTCTACCTTAAACTGATCACTGTACAAGAACTTTTTAACTTTTATTTTTAAAAACTAATTTATATATTTCCTTATAATCTTTTTTAAAAAAAAAAAAAACAGAAAATGTTAAAATATGCACCGAACCCCCAATAATAAATATTATTTTAAGAATAACCCCTCTCACACTTTTCTCTCCTTCACACACAAAATAATTCCTTAATTGTGGAAATCATCCCTTCATGAATCGATGAAGATACACACTACCATTTGATAATCATGTATAATGACCATACTCACCATATATTCATTTGAACCATATTTTTATCAATTATTTATTTACATGAAAGGCAACAAGAAAACTAATAGCAGATCGATCTCAAAATTTAAAACATTCAAATATCAGAAGTGACACCTGAATGGTCAACTCAATTAACTACCACACTACACCAAAATGAAAACTCTGAATCCTGATAAAAATTAATTAACACTAATTTTCTACAAAACGGCCTTCAGAAAGGCGAGACCAACCAAAGAAAAAGTTAGCATGGTCCATACATTTGTTGAAATATCAATTATATAAGCTCTTTTAAATAAAATACAAACTTTAGAGAACAATAGTAATGCAAACGAAAAAACTAGCATGATGAACAAACATTATGAATTCTTTATGCAACATTCACTATAACCATATCATCAATCAAATATTATTTGAGTGCCAGCTTAGGCTACATTATACTCCCATAAGTATAATAGTTGAAGCCAATGATCATTCATGCTAACTATCACCAAGTGATAGCAAAAACGAGTAACTATAATAAATTTTTATATTGCTGAAATTATCTGAATGCGACGGACACGAGATATTACGATTAGGACTGAAAATAGCAAATAAAACGTACGGAATTAAAAATCATAATATAGAAGGCACTCTCACGATACCTACACAAAATATTAAACTTAACACACTTTCTTAATATTTCACACATTACAGACATACTAAAAATTATTAAGGCTGTTTTCGGTAAAAGTTCGAGACCATGAACTGAACGCGAAGCACATTTTCAGACAGAAATATGCCTCAATTTCCATGGAAAAATTGGCAATATTATAACTCATACTTCTGTTAACAATATAGTGTCTTTAGAAATTTCAAAATATTCCATGAATGCTTTTTTTTTTTTCGTTTTAATACGTGAAGACATAGTCCATTTAACATTACAGTATAGGAGAAAAAACGCGAAACATTTTATACTAGAAAAAATGAATCAACTCAATTAAAAATAGGAAGTATAATAAAAAATGCTGCTCTCTAAAGGATAGTGAAGCCAGAATATATATTAATTTTTTTATTTCTTTTATATCTGAAAAATATTACAAAAATTCGGGTCCTATTCTTTCACATTAACCGAAGACAGCCTTAACAAAAAAAGCTTTATCATATATCAAGGTCAAGTAATAAAGTTATTTTGAGTTGTACATGTTCACTGTTTTTCAGATATTCTGAAATGTATCCAAATTATTCACAATTTTGAGTTCTGTTAACCAACCTTTCATTTTTAGAAGATTAAACAAACTTGTAATTAATAATTTAAGACTAATTAGCAGCATTTTAATAGTAATAATTTCAACTCTTGACAGAATCTCCTGAAATAGTAATTTAGAATTTGCTTAGAGAAAGAAAAAAAAAATTATTGAGAGATAAAACTGTTGATAAACTTAGAAATTTAAATATAAGAAAAATGATTAAAGTAAATCTAGCATACCCTTTAAAACTTTGAAGAGATAATGAATATAAATAAGTTAATGAGAACTGTACCAAAATGCCTTTGCAGATGAATAAGGGATACAACCATTCATATATAGCCATGGCTGACAGTAAAATAGTATGAAATTTAGAAACAAAACCCAAGACAATTCCAACTTCCTTCATTGTGAGTGTCTTCACACAATGCATTTTGTAATGCTAAATTAAACAAAAATTTGTTCATTTAGGTATAAAATCAGTAATTTTTTTCCCTACTTCATTATAATAAATAGATTAATTATTTTTCATTGTAATGAAAATACAAATTCGTAAATTTCTAGTTTTAACTCTGGAAAATACAGAACAATGTGCCTGGCAGGAGATTAACAGATTGAAGCATTTTTTTGTCGACCACAAACATTTTCATTCTCTCATTTCATGTTTTTATATACTTTACTTTTACAAGTAATATTTTCATCATAGATAGAAATCATGGTTATTCATAACTTCCTCCAAGGTTTCGAAGTACTCTACCAAAGAAACTAAGAACACAGCAGAAAAGAACATTTGAAAGAGTACTAAAACAATTCGTTTTATTAACATACTTTACAGGTGTTCTATATGTGAAATCTAGGTTACACAGCATACATCAATGCAATGCAATGTCCAGTTCTTGTCCATTCTGCTCAACTTTGTACTGTTAACATTGCTATCCCTTCATACAATTCTGCTCTATCATGCGGCAAACAGGAATCTTATGTAAAGGAACCAATACAGAAAGGATAACACATGCTGTCAATAACATTGCTAGTACCAAGTGGAGTGGAGTGTGGCAAAAACTAGACTGTTGCATTGATGTTATGCTGTATAACCAAGGTTTCACACATAGAACACCTGTAAAGTATGTTAATAAAACTTCTGTATTCTTTCAAATGTTCTTTTCAGCTGTATTTGTCTTACTTTTTTTACCGTAGTGCTTTGAAACCCTAGAGGGAATTATGAATAACACTGTATATACTAGTGTCTATTTCAATAATGTTCTTTCATTATAACTGTCATACTCAGGTCAATATAATTGGATAAATTCTCAAAAATACCCAATCTAAATTTTCCTTTCTGTAAAAAAAAAAAAAAAATACTAGGGGATCAACATTCTTCCAAGCGAATTCAAATTGTAGAAAAAATCAAATGTTTGCTATACTTACAAAATTATATATTTAACATTAGTAAAAATTTCACTTTCAAAATACATTAATTTTAAGAATATATACCTTACATAAATATATATATATATATTATCATTAATAATTAATGCAATTATGTCAGTAACAAATAATCAAATTAAATAATTTTCATTTAAAAATATTTCACACATCTCAGATAAATATTATATTTTAATAAAATATTCTATTATACAGACAGAGATCCCTCTATAATCTGAACAGAAAGTTTTATATCAGTCATCAACAGTGAGTGAAATAACACTTGGTGAGTTAATATACTAAGGGTTAGTAAAAATATCATAAGAAAACATTTATGTGTGTGCATATTTATCCCCTGAGAATTTTAGGTTAAATCAACAACTCTGAAATAACAGTAGAAAAGTCTTTTTAGGCCATCATTATGAAAATGATGCTAGGAAACATACAATTGAATATTAAATAATAGCATATTTTTATGATTAGTTCATATCAATACACCAGTACTATTTCAGGATTCAGCGTAAATAGACAATTGAACCTATGAACTAGATTAGAGGTTCCCAAACATTTTAGTCTCATAGATCCCTTACCATGTTTTTAGTTGGAATAGACCCCTACTTACCTAATATTGAATTTTTACAAATTTATCAACTTTAATGTCTTTTTGATAGCTCTAGTAGAGAGCTACTAACTTTAAAAGAATTAAATTTCTAACTGTAGTGAAGTATAGTGTTTAAAACTTAAAAAGCACATGCTAATTTATTAGATTAAAATATAAGTTGTAAATAAAATAATTGAACAAACAAATGCTTTTAACGGGAGTGATATGAATCTGGTGTTTCAATAGCAAATTTTCAACACTTGGTATCTCTCAGTCTTGTCAGATTTAACCCTAAATCTCTTTTAATAGTAACCAGCCCCCCTCTCATTCTTTCTTTCGTCTGTTTTGGAGATTGATAAATGTGAAGCTTCTCACAAGGAAAAGCAATTAAAAACTCTCACTGTATTCCATAATCTGGGACAAATAACAGGTCTCTTTAAAGCCAAAATTTCTTATATTCGTTTCTAAACTTTATTTTATGATCTTCGTTAGTGTCTATTTCGATCAGTTCCTGTAGTAATACAAAATTTTTATTTTCAATGTGACCATTTGAATTAATTGTCCACTGTGATATTACCATAGTCTAAAGCATTCTCAAACTTACTTTCAAAATCTGAAGGGCATTTAAATGCTGAACATAGATTAAAACGTCCTCACAGAATGTGTGAGACAAATTGAGAAAATTCGCAACCTCCAGTGCTACATTGCTTTAGTTTAATTTTTGAAAGAAAAGCTGAAATGGTCCTTGATTTAATAAAACTTATGTTGTCCCCTTATAACTACAAATTAACCTCATTAAATTTATTAAATAAATCTGTTAAATAGGTAAAATTTGGTTTCTACCCAATTTAATTTTCTTTTAAAATTAAAGTCATGATCTGGTTCAATGAGAGCCACTATCATAGACCCCCACTTACACCTCATGGATCCCCAAATTATTTTTTCACTTATGTGGATCCCTTGCAAGTTGTGATAGACCCCTGGGGGTCTATATAGACCATTTTGGAAATCACTGAACTAGATTGAATTTTAATACTTGAAACTTCAAAAATTAAATTAGATAAATAAAAAAATAAGACACATATATGCTAAAATACTTTATTCTTGAGTAAACTCCTATAAAATTATTTTATTTTAAAGGTCAATAAAACATGTACTGCATTAGTAAAAGTGTAACAAATTTAATAAAAAATTTGATTGTACATACACATTCTCAACAATGTAATAATCAATAGGATATAAAAATATATGCATCTTTAAAAGTATATAATTGATATTCAACAATCATTATTCATATAAACTATGTTAAGATTCATTTCTTTATAACAGTTCAATAAAATATTTAAAATAAAACAACAATGCTACTTATTTAATAATTAAAATTATAAAATTGTATAAGATTTCTTCCATTAGAGACACATGGTTATAAAGCTAAATTCACAACCACTTGAGAATAAACTTTAAATAAATAATTGGAATGTAAATGACTTGGTTAAATAGTTTATTGTAAATATTAATTATGCATCTGGATTTCCTTCAACAATAGCTTTAAATGAAAATGGAACAAAAGCATAACCTTGACCTTCATAAAATTTACTCTGAAATTCAACCCTGAAAAGGATTTAAAAAACAATATGTGAGATAGTATTAGAAACTAAAAGTAACACAAAAATATGATTTTCAAGTTGTAATTTAAATTGCCATAAATATTTTTAAATATTAATTATTCATCTTTTATTTATTTGTATTTTACTCAAAATTCTATCACAATTTAAAAATAATTTTTTAATTTTTTTTTAAACTCAAAAAAAATACAAAGTTGCACCACATTCATTTTAAAATACCAAAGTGATTCTTTTTTTATACATAAAAATGTCTAAAAACTATTCTTAACAAATAATTCCACATGAAACTTGTGAAAAAATACAAAAATAAGGAGGAATGCAGGAGAGGGAAAAAACGATACATTTGAATAAAACAAAAGAAAGCAAACATATAAAAAGAACTTATATAACTCATACCTGTATTAGCATACATTTTACACAATTGGTTAAACGTTTTGCAACACAGGTTAATTAAGAGCTTTCAATTGCAACTACAATTTTTTTATATCAGTATCAATTTACAAAATAAATTTACAAATAACTGCTGCCAACTAAGTATTATAACAGTTCATAAAAACCACTTGTTTACACATTGCTTTAAGAATAACAAAAAATAAATAAATATTTTTTATATAAAACTAACTTCCTTAATATAGAATAAAGCATTGAAAAATTTTAAGAATATTTGTAAAACAATTAAAAAGGTATGGATTAGAGAATGAAATTGAAAAATACCTTTTCACTCCCATATATCCAATTCGAATTCATTAAAATTACTTAAAAACACAGATACAAATATCAACTAGTCACCCTATTTAATAGAGGTAAAATAGAAGATCTGTAAAAGTATTTACTGAACTTAATAGTCATTTATTACGAGAAATAAACAACATTTACTACTTTTACTCTTTTAATGTATTGTAATTTGTTATTAAAAATAATATATAAGCTAATAACGGACATAAAGTAATAAAAAAATTATGCTTCTTTATAAGGAATTCATTTTTTTTTCAATCAAAAAGTACATGTGAATACCAACAAATAGTGTAAAGTAATTTGATTTGAAATACCTTGGTGACCAAATATTAAAACTACTACCCGAAACAAATTGAAAGTCTAATCTCATTAACATGCTGTAATCGGGTCCATGGTTGCTAAACTACAGATTCAAATATTAATATAGATTAAGCAATAACAATAATTATATCATTTGATATGAATTTCCTGAAAAAACAAAAAGAACTTTAATTTGACACGATAAAAAATTTGTAAGAAAAATGATTTTATTAACCAATCTTCTTTAAATGATATTTCTTTTACAAACTTTTTTTTTATTGTTGTTTCTTAATCTACTGTATGTGGTAGATCCTATCTGCTATCCCCTAACCTGAGATCTCCCTAGTTAAAAAGATCATTTTGAAATAGGTCTGTTACTTCTCTAAGACCTAAGATTACATGACTAGAAGTTCATTTTGTAACATCTTCCTCTTTCTCATTACCTGACACACACACCTCTCTATCCCTCCACTTTTCACTTATAATAGAAAAACAATCTTTATAACTCTTAAATTTCAATTAACACAAAACGGTTGAAGATATACTTTGACTTCCCTGATCATGAGATCTAGAAAAGGTTCTCTTGTAAACCAAAAATAATCCATGCTTGTATTGAGAATTAAGGATTAATACATAATCAATTCAAAAGAAAAAAAGCATTAATGTTTTATCTCAATACTAAGTTAAGAACAAATATTTATCTTAAGTTCAATGAAGTAAGAAGTATAATTCTTCACAATGTCTAGAATTGATTGCTAATCAAAGGAGCAATGGTAAAACTGTGGGTTAAGTAGATTAACTAAATACTACACTGGTTATTAACAGGGCCTGACTGCATATATGGTGTAGTACAACTAACTCTATTGCTTTTAATAAGTTTATACCACAATATATTTTAATTTTGTGACTTTTAAATAATACAACTATTTATATACTTTAATTTGAAAATACAATTGTACTCACCAATGCAAACGTAAAGCATGCAAAAATGCTGATAGTCCTTCCATAACAAGAAGAATTCCAATAGTAAGAACAGCCCAAGCAGCAAAAACTATATATACACTTATGCAACCATAATATGAGGGTAACAATGAAAAAGCATTTTTCATAACCATTGTCCACAATACTTCAGATAATTCTATAAAAGAAAAATAATTTTAGAAATACACTCAGTTTTTAAAAATAAAGGCACATAAACCGAAAATTTTCTTAAAATTGTTTTAAAAGCATTTTAATGTACATTATCAGCTGCAGAAATGGCTCTTGATCCTTGGCCAATTACCAAAGTTTAATGAACTCTCCGGTTGATATTTTCTTATGTATTCATTGTGATTTTATATTAAATTTGAATGAAATTAGAATCACTTAACTAAAAACTATTGGAACTGTCAGTTATTTTCATAAAAAGATGCACAGAACTTCCTTCCAGAAAACTTTTAGAACTTGATCTTTCTCATTTGATATATTGCATTACAATGGTAATGCATGTATGATTAAAAGCTGCAATAAATTTCATATTAACATATAAGAGAGGGGGAAAAATTAGTAAAACAGATATTTCTCGCAATTAATTTTCTATAAAATTTTTCAAAAAGAATAATATAAGATATTCCCAGCTATCCCTCATCTTTAAGTATTCTAATAAAATATTTTTAAAAAAACTAGCATGTTTTGTTTGTTTATTCAATAAAATGTAAATGCATGAAGTAAATAATAATTATATAATATTCACTAAAAAAAACTAATTTTACTAACGTGCATGAGCTAGACTCAAAGCCCACAATCGGAGATAAGAAGCAGTATGTGATATTGAGCCCAGGCAATATTCTATTGTATGAATAGCTTGATGAATAAATAGATCCCCAAATCCTTCTTCTTCATGACCATCAGATGTTACTTGATACCTCTAAAAAAAATCCCTTTACTAAATAAAAATGGACTACTTATGCAATAAACAGGGAAAATAATTTATTAAATTTTTACAGTTAGAATTTTAAAAATCAAGGACAGCAAAAAATCACAAGCAACTTTTTTAATTCAACTGTGAAATAATAGCATATCAATAAATTTCTAAAATACAAATTTTAAGAATTCAAAACATTTGTTAGAAAATGTGTACAAATTTTAATTCACTTCTCATAATTACCTTTCAAAAATCATATAAATACAATTTCAAAAAAAAATTCTTATACATAATATCAACTTTTAATTTCATATTTCATCAAATATCAGAATGTATCTGATGTATGTATGTTTTTTTCCTTGGACATGCTCATTAACAAAAATAGTGATGTATGCTAAAAGTGTAACTTCGTCCAATCCTCTCAAATATGATTTATTGCTAACAAAAATATATATAAGCACTCTTATTTTCTTTTAGCCTATAATTTTACTCAAATAACCTCAAGATAAAGAAATTCTTCAGAAAAAGTTGGTGGAGTGTTTTTAACTAAGCATTTTGATTTTAAAATAACACTTCACACTAAGAATTATTAGTGAAAGTAAAACTGGTTCCTGATTATTGGCAAAAAACAAAACAAATCAGTCCCAAAAAATAATTCATAAAAAGAAACTTACATGCTTTCCCATGTGTTGTGATATTGGTTTGATTAACAACATCCAAGGAATACAAATAAAAGCCAAAGCTACTAGAAATTTTTGCACTGGTTCCTAAAAAAAATTAATGAATCAACAAAAAGAAAGCATACATGATATAAAATAAATTGTAAAACTTCGATTTTAAAATTCTTATATGTGTTTCAAGACAATCAGTACATTAAATATATAGATCTACTGGAACTTGAATACATCAATTAATAGAAATTCTTTAAATGTTACACTTAAGTCACTAAGTAAAAGACACAAAATTGCTAAATTTCCTAAAGTGAAATTCTCTAACAATAACTTAAATATTCAAACATAGAATTGTACAAATGAAAAGCATGAAAAAATTGTCAATTAAATTTTTTTTTAATTATTTAGGTTGGGAGAACGAGTGAGTGAGCAAACATTAACATTGCACTGTGCAGTCACTCGAGGCTGACTACTCTGCTTTGGGCAAGGACACTATAATTTTGAACCATGGTCAAGTGACAAGGATGACACCAGAGCTGGCACTCCTTCTCTTAATTTCCACACCAGTGGGAGGACATTTGAGCCTCAACAGATTTAATGTGCATTCCCTCCTCTACATGAAGGGTCTTCAGCAGTACTAGGTTAGAATTTGCGACACGCCGACCATAGGTTTATTACCTTGACCATTAGGCTACAGCGGCCACATTTAGATTGGGGCAAGAGGGACAGTGTATAAGATAACTGCAACATTTGAAACAAAAGAAATTTTAACATTTTATCTTATTTACTAGTGTTTCATGTATACATTTCAAATAACTTAAAAGGCATAAAATATATATTCCATTTTAAACAACATTTATTAATATAACTATATCAAACAATAAAATTAATATATTATTCCTGACTATCTATTACAATTAGATACAAATTTTTGAAATATTGCTTTTTTTAAAATTTATATTGAATTTCAATTTCAAATATTACATTTTAGTCAGCATTATCATTTAGCTACAAAATTGAAAATTTGATTCCATTTCAACAAGATAACAAATGAAATCTTTCACAACTTATAAAAATACAAGTTCAATTTTTAACTTCTTTTTTTCACATTTGTTAACATTCCACCATTACCCACAACATAAATCAGGATATTATCTATAAAACTGATTTAAGATTTCAGAAAGGATTAATTACATTTCTGAATAATAATTTAAATGGATAAAAGAACATTTTATGTTGTTATGCTACATACATTTACAAAATTTAAATTCACAGAAAAACCTACAATGCTTTTTTTTCTGAAAAGGTAAAACTCACCTGAGTTCTATACATGACAACTAAATAACAGGGATCATCTGGATATTTCATCAAAAACATATTAATCAGAGATATTAGAAGACTTGGAGCACAACCAGAACGTGTTGCATCATACCATATCCACTTTAATATAATCATTAAAACTAAATATCCAAAAATTGACAGCAAAAACAAAATTTGTGGAATGAATTCACATAATATGTTCATATATCTTCGAAAATGACTGCAAAGAAATAAAATGCCAAGAATGAAAAAAATCCAATAAAAAGAATTATAAAAAGTAATTTCCAAATACAATTATTAAAAATATATTAATAAAATTTGAGAATTCTTTAATTTCCTCTTCCTCTTGAATGTCAATTTAGCAGTTATCAATCTTTAAAAAAAAGAATTTTTATAACTGAATCTTTACTAATATAAACAATTAAGTACCAACTAAAATTAAATTCTACAGATCATATTTGAAGTGGTTAATTAAAGATATATATGCAAACTAATCATTCATCTCAAATACTATTAAATTAGTTTTTTAAATGGAAATAATTTATAAAATTAAATGTGTATTTTTTAATATAATAAGTAACAACATAACAATTTATACAGCTATGTTCAAAAATAAAAATGTCTGCGATTATTTTAATAAGAAGAAATATTCTTACATATGGTTCCATATACTCAATATAACTCCAAACAACATCTGACATACACCTATAATTACAGACAGTTTCATCTTGTACGAATTGAGGAATAAAATCTTATTTGAAGCAGTTTGCCAAATCTATAAGCAGAATAAAAATTATTATGAAAAATATAAAAATCACATAGGATTTGAATAGAATACACACAAAACTCTTTCATATATATATTGTAACTTAGAAAAACTAAAAGTAACTTATAAAATAATTAATTCTGCAACATAAAAACTAAAATTTGAATGAAATGCAAGGGATAATATTTCACTTTTTTTACAGTATTTAGCTTTTGTATCAAATTTGAAAATAAAAAAAACTTTCAGAATAAGTTACTTTATATTATATATAAATATATATACAAAATTCATGTTAAAAATTTTTTTAAAAAAAACCAACAAGAAAATATCTTGCAATTAAAAAAATTGTCACTCTTAATATAAAAAATAACTGCTCACTTAACTACAAAATTATCATACAAACATAAAAAATTAAAAACTAAAATATAACAATTTTTATACACAAATATGAATTTGTAATTTTATTTTAAAAATCATAAAACTGAATTATACAACAAAATGCTAAAACAGTAAATGCAAATGAAATTTTCTTTACAAGATCATTTTTCAAAAAATTTAACAGAAAAAAAAAGTACTTTGCGAAAGGGGGGGAAGGGGACTGAGAAGCCAAGACTTTTGATGTGATGCCATATTCTTATAATTACAATTAAAAGAATTCAAAAAATATATCTTAGCATAAAATAGGATTAATTGTAAAAAATTCTCAAAATAAATTTTATTTTGAATCATTTTTTTTAAAAAAACTAACTAAAGTTAAAAAAAAAAAAAAAAAAAAAGCTAAAACTAACTTTAAGAGAAAGGGGAAAGTTTTGCAATCAAAAATTAATTCACTGCAAAAAAATATCCAAACAAAGACATAGAAAATGACAACTTACTGGATCAATACCAAATGGATAAGGAGTTGAAATATTATAGTAGGTTATAGGATTCAACAGAATTGTTTTCTGATCTCTAGGGAAACTAAAATAAAAATCAACTGTTGTATTTGAATGTATCAAAAATAAGACCACAATTTTTTTTTTGTAATTGAAATAAATAACCCTGTTAATTACTTTCAATTAATTTCTACTTTTCAATAAACTAAAGAGAACATTTCAGAATTTAATATCAGAAAAAAAAAAATGGGAAATTACCAAAATATAAATTTAGAACAAAAACTTAATTTTCTTATTAAGTTTACTTAAACTGTTTTCCAGAATCATATTACACTTACTCATCAGGTATCTTCCAAGCACTTCCAAAAATATTGATGGACTTTGCAAAACAATCATTATATATCATTCCCGTATACATAGAAAAGAGACCCATCAGAACTATGATATAACGTCCACCAAACATTGTATTCCATATCTAAAACAGATTCATTCAAAAAAAAAATTATTTACATGATTAAGAAAAACAAAAGCACGGAACTTTGCTTTGAAAAATAAGCTTAATAGTTAATTATTAACTCATTGTAGCCTTTTACCCCTACTTTTTCTGTGCTAAAACTAGAATTCAACTTACTTCATTATCACCTTTCTTTGCCATAAATTGCTTTTCTTTGAAAATCATCCAAAAAGCAAAGAGGGCCATGAGAAGTCCATGTCCAGCATCCCCAAACATAATAGCAAAAATAAATGGAAAAGTAATAATTGTGTATGGTGCTGAAAAAAAAAATCATTATGATTTATTATTTCATGAAGAAAGTTATTACACCAAACATTTTACGAAAAAACATAACTAAATCATTAATTTGATAAAAACAACCTGAAAAAATTAGATGAAAATCTATCGGATATACATTTTGCACAAATTGTATGCAATTCATTTTCATCCTGAATTTATTATTTAAATACCTTCAGAAGCAGACCAAAAAAGAAACTTATTGATATATTTAACTGTACAACATTAAAATCAATACATTTACAACAAAGAATTTCTTAATTTATTTTACACTTAGATACTGTTGCAGGTTTGTATCACAGCCTCATACATGATTCTATTATTTTCAAAGTAAAACTTTTAATGCTGACAAGAGAAAATAAAAAAATAGTTCCAAAATAATCTCATAATAGAAGGCATCAAATAAATAAATATAAATAAATTAATAACAATTTCAAATACAATAATTTAAAAACATATAAAAAAAATATAAAATAATCTTAATATTACTAATAACTCGAATCCACAAAGAAATTTGAAATGTTTGTTGAAAAGAACACTACATCATTCACTAAATATCTTAATAACATTTAAAAGATTTGCAGAGAAATACTTATTCATTTAACATGAAATTACCTGGATTTACTTCTGTATAAGTGGCAACACCATATGCATCTACAATGTTCTGAAAACCAGAAGTGAATTTGTTAACAATATTATACGTTGGAGGAGCTTCTTTCGTTTCCATACGATTTACTATAGAAGGTACACTGCTTCCACTTTCTTCCTAAAAGTTAAAATATAATTTAAAAAATTGAAAGAATTTGTTAAAGCATTTCACACCCATCAATATTTAACTTGCATGAATTTGTATTTTTATCATTACTTAGATTATTAAAACATATATAGTAAAAGAATTATGACTGAAGATATGGTTACAAATCTTGCAATTAATATATCATCAATTGCAAATTAATGTAAGAAAACATTTTGGGTAAAATTTTTTATTTCACAATAAATTAGCATAATCTCATGCTTGTCAAATTAAGCATTTCTAAACAAATGGCAATTTGAAAAAATTCCATTTTTTAAAAAAAAATTAGGTTTTAGCATTTTTTAAAAAAATTTTGAAGATTCACAGTTTACAATAAATAATATATAATCCTTTCTCTATTTTCCACAGTGAAAATTTAAAATATAATTACCGAAGCATCTCGTAATGCTTGTTGAACTTCAGACATATGCTTGAGAGAACACCAGCATTCAGCAATAAGGCATTCTTTAGTAACATCTTGATTAAAAAGATTCATTGTATGATAAATAGCCTTGACTTTACGAACTTTAATAAGCCAAACTTTAATGCTTTTGGCAGCATTAGCAAGCAAACGATGACGATGATCTTGAGTTTGATTTAAGACCTTTAAAAGAAAAATATTAATTTAAATGTTAATTGTAATAAAATCATAATTAAAAAAATTATAGATAAACAAATTTACATGAATTATATATAAAAGAAATGTTATTGACAACAAGATATGACTTCTATCTAAATCATGTACATTTTTTAAACAATTACCTTTTCGGAATACATTTTTCATTGTGAGTGTAAATAACAAACTTTTCATTAAGTTCTTATAATTTACTAATAAAATTTCAAATGTAGGCTTTAACAATATTAAAATTTTGAATAATTAATGTAAATGATAAAACTACCGTTCATGTATTCAGATTCTTGAGTACAATAAGCTTTATTAAGCACATGGCAAAAAGATTAATGAAAGGTATAAAGGGAAAAGGATGAGTTTGCAATTATACATAAATAGAAGAAAAAAATTAAAAACTTATGACAAAAACTGACAAACTAAATAGCACTAATGACATGTTTCAGGACACACATATTAATTACCAGATTATACTTCCATCACAAAATGTAGATATCAAAAATGTTATTTCTTATGTACCTGATTTAGATCTTCCAAGCGAGTTTTAACGCCTTTTAACATATTTTCTCTTTCTTCATAACTTTCTGGGCATGGATATAAAGTAGCATGAAATCTAAAAAAAAATGTGTCAACATAAAAAGAATTCAAGTAATTGATTATGATAATACATTCATAAATTTAATTCTTTCTTCAAAAAACTTACCCATCACAAATTTTTTTAACACGACCTTTTAGCTGATCCCCTTGAAAAAATAACATGAATACTACTTTATTGAGTTTGGCCCCCTAAAAAGAAATATCAATTACTTTGAATGAAGAGGTTTTTGAAAAAAAAGTT
Organism: Trichonephila clavipes; assembly: GCA_019973935.1. Lineage (NCBI taxonomy): Eukaryota > Metazoa > Arthropoda > Arachnida > Araneae > Nephilidae > Trichonephila > Trichonephila clavipes. Next base: position 149,013 of record BMAU01009650.1, on the reverse strand, counting down.
TAAAACAGCATTTGATTTCAGTAACTCACAGTAATAGGATCTTCAATAGCAGTATCTATTTCTGCTTGCTTCAGAAATACTTTTCCACGGCAAACACGCCATAACATCATTTCAAAACCTAGTATACGTTCCCTCAAAATAACACCAGTGACAAAACTAATAAAAGGAAATTAAAATCACTTATAAAGATATTTCATGAATTAAAAAAAGAATATTTTCAAAATCAGATAAGGTAATAGATTAATCTGTTTCAAAGAATTATATAAGTCTCATGCATTCTTTTTCAAAAAAAAATTCTAATCATAACAATACTTTACAGCAGTGTTTCTCAAAGTGTGGGGCGCACCCCCCTAGGGGGGCGCGGCGTATCCGAAAATTTAAAGATTTTTTTAAAAAAAAAAAAATAACCGGAAAGAGAAGTAAAACAAAATGCTTTCTTCCATAATAAAAAAAAATACACACAACAACACTGACATAATTTATGTTTATTATCTGGCTTTTTTCCGTCATCAATAGCTATCTTTGATCCCAAAACCAAATTAAAGAAAAAAAACATTTTTGTTTTATTTGCTGTATTTCCTCAATGAGAGATTTTTTTTATTACGTTTTAACATAAAATATTACTCGTTAAAAGAAAAACGAAACCCAGACCCTGAGAAAAATTCTAAGAAGATAAACAATTCACCACTGTAATTATTATTGAAATACTGTACATTAGTTGTACAAAAAGAAAAGGAAGTCATGATTCACTTTTCAGCCAGGCTGCATAGTACGTTTGCTAATCATTTGATTGACCTTCAATCTTATGGTATGGTTATTCAATATTAGTTCCGTCCCATCTTTCATGCGTTTGCTTTTCGCTTAAGGAAATTGTAATAATAGAGTTTTGCGATATTTGGAAAAGAATTGATTGGTTTAACATTTCTGTAGGATAATTGAAAAGTGTCTGATTTGCGTCCTTTATTATGGTCTTGTACTTTTGAATCATTTTAGTTAAGTTTTATTGGATTTTTCTCAAATCATCAAAGAATTGAATAGTCCTTGAAAGAAGGTAAGTATACTTTCTATAAATTAAAATATTCACTAGAATTCCGATTTGTATCGCGTACAGAAAAATTATTCTAAACAAATGATTGGGGTGACTGAGTCCCCCCGCACTACCATTAATGTTAGTATCGAGTACGCGCCTGCTTCCGGGTTAAAACATTTTGAAGTCTTCTCGCTTTAAATGTTAAAAAGTAACACAATTATTCTTCATCGGAATTTTATATTCTTTTTCATAATTTAACATTAATTCTAAATGCTAATTGTGTGAGGTTTAAAATTACAGTTCTTTTAAACAGTTATTTACAATTATAGCATTTATCTAAAAAAAATCATTTTACATTTTTGTATACAATGTCGTGCACACAGTTTTACTCTCCTTACAGTTCAGCTATTATATCAAGAATGTTTTATTTTTTTAAAAATTGAATTCGTGCGAAGAGTCGGTGTTTCAGCCAGTATACGTTTGATGTATCAGTACTGAAGAAGGTATTTTATAAATAATTTCTTATTACTGAATTTGGCCGCGGTAGCCGAGTGGTATAGGTATCGGATCGTGGCTTACCTTGTCACGAGTTCAAGCCCAGTACCACTATAGACCCACCGTGTAGGGCAGCGATGCACGTTAAATCTGTTGAGAGTTGAAACGTTTTCCCGTTGGTGTGGTGTGGTAGTTAGGAGAGAGGGGTGCCAGCTCAGGTGTCATCCACGTCACTTGACCATGGTTCAAAATTACGTGGTCCATCGTCAAAAGCCCTCGTGCAGCTGAACAGTGCGACGTTAATATTCAATCAATCAATCTTATTACTAAATTAAGAACAAGTTTAATAATTATTAGGGACTTCCACGGGCTTGTCTTGTAGAGGAAAGTTTTTCAAAGGAAGGTTTAATATCAGAAATTGACACTTAATAGCTATTTTTCTATATTTAGCTGAGATCTATATTTTGTCTTCAAGGCATCCACTGCAGAAAATCCGGTTTGAAAAAGGTAGGATGTTGAAAATGTTAACGAAGTGCTTTTGTTTTCAGTACAGATAATTCCTCATCCACCTCTACCCCAAATTCAAAGAGCGATTTATTACAAAATTGCCTTTTAATTCGGAAGTTGAGAGCCCTTCTGGAGTATCTTGAAATAGATCCCTAATCCACTCGTAACTTGCTACCAAGCTGTCCTCATCCAGAAAATACTTTTTAAAATTCTTTGCCAACATAGCTAAATGATTTTACATGTTTTAAAAACAACTTTCACATGTTGTTTTACAGATTTGTAAGTTTTAACACATATCGAGCTGGGGCTCTTTTTCCATCATTTACTTCAGTAGTGGTAAATCCAAAATTTAAGTATTTTTTGAGAAGATCGCCTTGATTTAATTTTTCGGAACCATGCTCGTTCGTCTGTGTACTTGTTGATTCTTTATTATGGTCGAATGTTTGCTTATGACTTAAAAATGTATGTATGATATTGTTTTAATCTACTGCCGTAAATACTTAATTACCGTGAATTACAATTAACGTGGAAATTTAAAAAAAATGTACAGTCAAGCTAGATTCGGTAGCTATAGGAGTATCGAGTCGACCAAAACTGACTGGAATTGTACGAGGGAAAAGCATTTTTACATGTTTTGCGCAGACGTTCGATAGGTTGCCCAGACTCACGCAAACGTACCCTATAATGCCAGATGTGATGGATATGATAGAGAGCGACATTGACTAGACTATTTTTCTAATGACATTTGTACTTTGAGAAATGAATGCTGAAGGAAATAAATTTTTAATTAAATACATCATTTTGCGATCTGTTCCAATTTAAAAATTAGAGAAAGAAAAATAACATAATTCTAAGTAATATATATTTTAAGTGATTTTCTTAAAATATATTACTTAAAAGTTACATATACACAAAATTTAATATACTTATCGTATTAATTTGTACGGTTTATAATTACGATCGTATTGTAACTTTAGCGTCTCTCTCTCAAAGTGCATTTTTATTGCAGTAAATACATTATTGTTGTACATGGGGCGAGACAAAAATTATGATTGAAAATTGGGTCGCCAGTATTGAAAGTTTGAGAAACACTGCTTTTAATGTATGAGTGGTGCACAGAGTATTTTATGACTAATTAATTAATACTAAATTAAGAACAAGTTTAATAATTATTAGCTACTTCCATGGGCTTGTCTTACAGAGCAAAGTTTTTGAAAGGAGTTTTAAGATAAGAAATTGTGACCCTTGAGTTCATTTAATATATTTAGCTGATATCTATATTTTGTCTTCTAAGCAACCACCGCATTTTGTAATATGTTCCAATTTAAAAATTAGAGAAAGGAAAAATAACAAAAGTAACTTTTTTGCTTAAAAGTAACATATACAAAATTTAATACTTATGTCATGAATTTGTACGGTTTATAATAAATATTGTTGCTTTATCGTAAAAGTGCATTATTATTGCATTCAGTAAATTATTATGTATAAGGGGGGGCGCGATAAAAATTGTGATTGAAAAGGGGGGCACCAGTATTGAAAGTTTGAGAAGCACTGCTTTACAGTATTAATTAATTTCTTTCTTACTTTCAACATTAATTCTCTTTTACCTTTAGAGGATTGAACTTTTAAAAACCTCAGTATAATATAATAATGACTTTCTACTCTCAATATCTGCTTTTAAATTAAATAATTTTCATTTTACTACTCCTTTGTAGTCTGTTACATATTTTACTATAAAGATTAAAATTACATATTCCAAAATTCAATTTTGATTAATTTAAAATAAGAAATACTGAAAACTACAAATGCACTGGTATTTGATATTCAAAATTTGAAAGAATGGAACTTTCATTCTAAAGTTTGTTATGTCTCATTCGCATCGAGTAATTCAAAATGTTAACATTTACTTAAAAGTTATATTTTAAATCATTTTAATCTCCACAACATCTGTAAAAATATTTTTTCCATGTATTTTGCAAGTCTTCAAGATATGATGTCTTATTTAAATGTCCTAATTTTTAATAGCCAGAACCTTGTAATGCATCAGTATTATATCATTTGCTGCTATAAAAAAAATCATTTACCCATGTTGAGTTGGCGTAGCTGTTGAAACTTCATTGGCAACCAAATTTGTATGATCTAAAGTATCAACTTGATGATGAGTTTCTTGCTGAAAATTAAAAGAATTTAAAAAATATTTATAACACTTATATATTACAGTTTAAACAATAATAGCAAAGGCATTGGAATTGAAATTCCAATGCCTTTGCCAATCGGAAGATATTGTTTTTTTTATACTCCGATGATTAGAGCTTTTAAATCGTTTAAGTTTCATAATACATTATGTCACAATCTCCAAACTTTATCCTAAAGGCCACTTTGATTTCTCCACTAAATAATACCTAGAGGCAAAACCTAGATAGCTCATCATGCAAACATATAGTAGTTTTGATTTACATGTAAATCTTTGCTTCAGGACAAGCTTGCAAAAGGGTGTGCAGAGAAAGACATTAAATTTTCAAGTATCAAAGACATATCACTGAATCAGAGATAGTTGATGTACATGCTGTGCATTACATATTGCTACAACCAAGCAAATATAAAGCAGTGCCATTTTGTGGAAAGTAGAACAGTTAAATTAAAGATGTGGTAAAGCTACAATTAGTAGTACAATGTCACCTATCACAGCACAGGAATTAAGCAAAAAGCCAATTATGCTTGGTTAGTCAAGGTTACTTATACCCTCCCTCTTGTAGGGAGAAACAAAGATAGAACGTGTTCTGGGAAGTACTTCTGCATGATCACTTGCCTGGAAGATTCTAAAGCATTTCTAAGTATTTTTGAATATATTCTGCATTTCCAGGATGTGTGGTATAAATATAGAAGACAGCCAAAAGTTAGAAAGTTCAAAATTTTGAACTTAAAGTAACAAGTGCAATCTGGAAAAAGAAATAGAATCTGACTAAAAAGAGCGTTAATTAGTTTCATTGCACCTTTTATATGGATTTGTGCAAATATAGTAAAGAAACAAAAGAAGCTTAACAGAAATGAGTATATCAATATTTTTTGTGATTGAGACAAGTAATAAAGCAATATATGCTGTAAGCAATATAAGCTGTAAAACAATATAAATCTTCAAAAAATTTAATATAAAACAAAGGAGGAATCATCATTACGAGATTAAATATCTCAGAAATGCTCCAAATTTACAAGAGACTACAGTTAGAAAAATATGAATCTTTAAACACTAGTTTAAATCTCAGCACACACACAATTATTGCTTAAGAATATAAAGTCTTAAATTACTACAAAAGATAAACAAATTCTGAAAATGTAGATTCTTAAACAATAAGAAGCAACTTGTGTGGGTATTAATTTTCTCCCTTAGTAATTCCACAACAAACATTGGACAAAATTCATGACAGTCACATGAACACAAGATAAATATAATCATGATTTCTCCATTGGATTCAAAACTGACATTATATTTATGCATGTTACTTTACTGGAAAAATTTTAATAATATTTCAGATCTGGTACTTGGATAAAGATGCTCAAATATTAAAATTCTCCAAAATGTTTCTCAAAATTTTTTTTTAAAAAATATTTTTACTATACGTGTACTTTTAAATCAATGGTATTTTATTTACTTATGAGCATTATTATTTGTTTACAAAAATATGCTTTTAAAATAATCAGCAAAAAGCAAAAGTTGACTACAATGAAACACATGAACTGATTGCCTGAAAACATGTGATTGATTCTATCATGTGACTATGACATCACATCAATTTATGTGAACCTGACTAGTTGGAAACATGTATCTGTAGTTATCATGTAACTATGATGTCACCTGAATCATTGTCAAAGGAAAGTTACAGCTACTTAAATCATATTAATCGTAATTATAATGTTTAATTTCATTATGTAAATTATCTTTGTACATCACTTAAAGTTTTAAGAATAAATCTAATACCATTACCTACAATTAAAATGTTCAATTTCATTATGTATGTCAATTATAGTATTTATTAATCGGTTTGTATGATTTGTAAATTTATCAAAATAAATTGTAGTGGCCCAGTATTGGCCTTGCAGTCTGTAGTTTTGAAAGCCCTTGCATTAGGAGAAAATACAAACTTGGGAATTCTTTAAATTAACTTATTCAAAATAAACTTATCTGCAAATGTGTAATAAACATTTGTAATACAGTATAAAATTTTTGAGATTCATACATGAGGACATCAATTAAAAATACACCTATGTTTAACTCTGGTTTTATTCTAGAACTTTTAAGGAACTAATTATTCATATAGTAAATCGGTTTTATTAACTTTTGAAAACTTTAAAAGCAAAGATAAATAAAATAATTTCAAAATTCATACTCTTCGTAATTCTTTTGTATTAGTTAAACAATAAATCTTATAACAAAATATAATCAACAGGAATTTTGGAACTAATTTGGTATAGGAGTACTACATGCCAAGCCTTGTTTGGCATGATTCCTTAATCGTGCCGAGCAGCACTTGTTGTTGAATGATATAGAATCCAAGATAGCGTTCTAGTAGGAATAAATCGTAATCAAATTAGCACCGAAATGTGCCATTTTTAAAAAAAAAAAATTAGTGCAAAATTGGTTTAAATTAACAGCAATAAATATGAATAAATTGGAATAAAAACTAAACCATCAACATATTTTAAGGGGACATGGTACGATTTATGCAAAAATTGTTAATTTAAGGATTTTTAAAATTTTTTTGGTTGCCTCCTATGTATGCATACTATGTTAAACAGATTTTTCGCTCATAATTTCATAAAAAGCTAGCCCCATGTAATTTTTTAAGGAAAAGACTTGAAATTTTTGAAGTGATTTTAAAATGCTACTCCTCCTACAAAAATTGACGTACATGCATGAAATTTGATTTACAAGTACATCAAGCTATGTATTAAAAAAGTTGCTATGGGTTTTGCATTAACGTGGTTGGTATTTATACAATACTTCTTTTTATGAATGTTTATTGAAAATTCCTTAAAAAATGTATAAATTCTGAGTTTAATTATTTTTAAAAAAATAAATATTGCTTTGATTCAAAAATGCATACCAACTTTTGTTACATGTACTATTGGCAATAGGTAAAAAAAAATTCAAAGCGTTAGGTGCAATAGAAAAAAAGCCTTAGTATTTTAAATGAAGACAAACTAATTTTATCTTTCTGAGATACGTCAGTTTAAAGTTTTGATTTGCCATAGGGATGTGAATAAAAACGAACGTAAAAGCTATCATAATTCTGCATTTTTTTAGTTTAGAGCATTCAAATTTTGTGAGGATATAGAAAAGTATATAAAGAAAAATTTAGGCTAAAAAATTGAAATTTTATTTTTTGATCGATTTTGGTTAATTGAATCGTACTGTGTCCCCTTAATGTACAGCTAAAATAATGATTTAATAAAGCATTAAATATAATTTTAAATAAAAAAACCTTTATTACATAAAATTATTATTGAAATCACTTAAATAATGAACACAAAATGTGGGGGTTTTTTTAACTATGCCAGTTTTTACAATACCTTCAAAATGCATATTTCTAATGTACTTCTCAGATTTTAATATTTATTAAACACAATTTTAAGTCATTTCTTAAAAGGAAGCTGAAACACACAAAAATATACTTACATCGGCAAAAAATACATGAGCTTGTGTTAAAACACATTTTAATTCAGTTAATTCAAAGTAAGTTTTTTTTAAGGCATCAGAGTTAGAGTTCACTTCCCTCAATTCAGTTTCAAGCTTTTCAAATGTTGACTAGAAAATAAAGGAGTATTAAAACCCAATTATAAAAATATGCAAGAAGAAAAGTTTCACATAATTATTATCAGTTGCAATCTAAAACAAAGCAAGAATATTCTCATTTATAAATGATCAACAACCTCATAATATATAAGCAAAAATTTCAGGATCAAATATCAAAATTCAAATTAATAATTAACTTGTATGTTTTCCATACATTAAAGTTAAAAATTAAGAACTCAAATGAGGAAAAAAAATGGCACAAAATTTGAAATTTTATATTTTTATTTTAGCTGGATGGGTAGTGTGGTTGGTTTGTTGCTGGCCTTCTGCAACCAAGGTTGCGAATTCGACCCTGGCCCAAATCTGCGGATTTTCATGATGCAGAAAATCAACAGCGGCCATGTCATATGATTATATGGCATGTAAAAACCCTCGAGTGCTTTTGGCTTGGATGCTCTTGGCAAAACTAAAATCCTAAGTATGCCAGAGCTCAGGTGCCTCCCTCTACATAAAAATTACTTGCAGTAATTGGTATAGCCTAAATGGTGGTGTACTAAAAAGTGATACCAGATCCTGGGAAATGTATTAGGTCCAGAAAGGTTAAATACTAATGTGCAGCCCTACTAGAGAAGATATTTCCATTCTGTTTAATATTCCATATGACACTCCTGCATTTTATATACCGATTTACTTAACTAGGCATTTCAAAAGCCTAATATTCTCTGTTATACCACTTAATCTCTCATTAGGTGATATTGATATGATTGATTGATATGATGAAACATCTTCATATGCAAATTATGTTTATATGTGCTTAACCATACAATAAATATATGAAAAAAGGGAATTGTCTCAATTAAATGAGTTTGGATAAAATTCCAAATTCATTACTATCTATCTTTGTAATAATTTTTAAATTACTAAACAGAATTTATAAAATTTGATCCCTAAGATCAGATGTATAAATCAGGAAAAGCAATAAATGACTGGTTTTGGAACAAAAAATTACACAGTTTCAGACATTATGTAAACTTTCAAAGAATGCATCATTTACTGAACAATAATTTTTTCCTTAAATAAATTAGAATTAAATTACTTTATCCACATTATAATTCAATATACTACATAGAAATAAATTTCAAGTAAAAAAAAAAAAGAGAGATGAAGTGAAATATGTTGGCATGTTTAATACCAGACTGACTCAATAAAAGACAAAAACTAACCTCCAAATCAATCAATTCTTTGGGCTGAGGTGCTTTAGGATTTTGATCAATGTCTTGCATTGGTATTTCATCTTTGACTATTTCACTTTCCACATAAGCTAATATAAAGATAAGCATTATTAATACAAAACAAATAACATGTTGTGTCAAAAAAATTGTAAAGATATAGATAAATATTTTTTAAGCTGAATTGAAATCTGCCAATTAAATCTTAAATTAATTGGAAGAATAAATATATTAAATTTTTAAGCAATAAAAATAGTTACATACATTATAATATGTCCATTTCTGGATTATAAAATAATTATAATTGTCAAAGAAGCAATCATGGAATAAAGACAACACTATTTTACAAGCAATCCCCAGAAGTATTTTTTATTTTTATTGGTTGAAAGAAAACAATATATCAAGAATTTAATTTTAAGAAAAACTATATACAAGGTGACCAGACACTTAAGAGAATTATCAAAGAGGTGCGATTTCCAAAATAATTAAAAATTGGTAGTCTTGTACATCAATAAATGTAGTATAACATTTAAGGTTATCTAAATATGAATAACTTTTCCAAAAATATACAAAGTAAACTGTAATGTAATACTCTTTTTAAAAAATTAGCAATTGACCTTGAATTTAAAAATTTATAAAAATAAAAACAATTAACATAAATTCAAGCAACTAAGTTATTATTTAAATAATGAGAAGAAAAGCTTACTCAGTTTCCTTTCCATTTCATCACATCTTCTGACTTGATTAATGAATCGTCGTTGAAAAGCACTTACGGATGCATTTGTCTAAAATTCAAAATAATTTAACATAGTAATTCTAAAATATCAATATATAAATATAACTCACAAAAACATTTTTAAAAATTATAAATTAAAATTTTAAAACTTTCAAATTTTAAAAATTATCAATGCTTCTAATCAAAATTAAACGATTCCAAGTTCCGATATGAAGAATACACATACAATTATTTAATTTACTTCTATTCTTAATGCATTTTAAAGCAAAGCATTTGTATTTCTTTCTATTATACGCTCTAGCCGAAAACTGCATCAGTTTAATGAAAAATCTTAAAAAATGTGCATAACTAATTATATGATGCTTAAAATTATAACCTTTACCTACACTTTTCATCGTATAATTCACAATTAATTTGTCGTTTTAAAGCTATTCGATTAATTTACATAAAATTATTTACGTAATTCAATAAGCATCAAATTTTTTAATCTTTGAACGTTGTTGAAATACTTATCAAAACAAAATACTTATACTTTTGAACAAGAATCTTTCCCTTAAATAATCAAAAACAAAATCATTTCATACGATATTTTAAGTCATAGAGCAAAATCAATAAACAATAAAAAATACCTAGACTTCGGTTGTTTTTTTTTCTCCTTTTCGTAAATAAAAATAAAATTTGAACAATTCTTAAATAAAATAATACTTCAATTCACTTATTACCCCAATTTTTAACAAGAACTTATTTTTGTTATTAAGAGAATTATACGCAATTTATTACATAAATAATTTCAAAAGTTTTTACTTACATCTCGGAATTGAACTAAACCAAGTTCGCCTAAATTTGAAACAGCACTATATGCAGATTCATTCTGAAGAAATAACTGTGCTAGAACCATAGGTTCACTCCTAAATAAGGAGCCCATCTTTTAAAAAAAATTAATTAAATTTCACAGGTATTTCTCTCAGTTAGACAGCTGCAGTCTACTACCGATTACACCCAGTTTTCCATTCACAGGATCATATGATAAACAAAGATTTATTGCCACTTCTTATCGTACATATACAGATTCACGACAGAGTAAGAATTAATTGAAGTGCTATATTGCGAGATATTGTGAAGCCTATACGACGTTACAATAGCTTTTGAGAAAACCCGAGTAATCGCATCACTTATTTATTTTTAATCTTCATACATTTTCTAATCAAATTAACTTTTCATTTTAAACTTTAATATATTTAAATGCATCAAAGGGCTAAAGTAAAGCTGAGCCCATGAAACTCCAAAACCCAAAGATAGGAGTTTTCCTGCGGGAAACAGGAACTGACATTTATTCAACCTATTCCCAAGAAAACTCTTTTGAAAATTATTTCCTTTATCTGATCTCGCACACTATTTAGATTTCATCTTAAATGTCATCAAAATAGGATAATCCGTCCCTGATATATATGTTAATATATCAATAAATTATTCCAAAAAACCTTTGATGAAGAGTGAAATTAATGTCGACAGTATTATTATAAAAGAAAAACTAAACTTGCACGTAATCTCTCAAGTATCTTACTTCGATTATGTGAATAGATCCATTGCTCGATTATTGAGAAAGTGTGTTAAGTTAAAACATTTTTTTAATAACTTGAAATCTTAACTGATACTGTAGTAAAAATTTTCGATACTATCTGATGGTCTAAAGTCATGTTTAAATGCAAATCTTTCTTCAAATAAAGGATACACCTCCAAGAACATTAAGAGACAAACTCCCTAATACTAAAAAAACTTTAGAAAGGTGATTTAATACATTAATTTAAAGAGAAAAAGATGACTGAATTCCCGAGAATATTAGTATAAAGAAATCTAAAATCAAAGGAAGCTCACAACTAGTCGCGTAAATAGGTATCCAAAGGCCATGGTGCTAAAAAAAATTAAGGACCCTATCTTGGTTGGATTTTATCCAGTAAAAATAAATAAATATTTTTAATATACAAAGCTACATTTTTTTTTTGTTGTTGTTGTTTACTATCTTCTATTTTTTGGCATTGTTTGCGCTTAAACGCACCACTGGGTTTTTTTTTTTCATCCCTAATTTCAGTTTTGTTATTCATAAAATACATTTCATGAATTATGCTCAAGAACTTACTAATGTTAAAATGAAGGAGAAACGTAATGCTACGCTACAAAACGTCGTTGGGAAATCCCTGGCTATTTATTTAGAAGGATTAAACTCACCCACACACACCAGAGGGCTTAAAGCTACAAAGATACAGGAAATGATACAAAAAATATACATGCACAAGAAAATACAATACAATATTATTAGTATTTAAACGCTACGCATTCCATTTCCCAGAGACGTCCAGCTTAGTTTAAACAAACAAAAACATCTCTATAAAAGAGCAAAGGAGGAAGAACAAAATTTCATCAGTCTAATGCAGATACGAGAAGATCACGAAATATTGAAACAGGAAACTAGCTTACTATGAATCCTATAGTTATGAAAAATAGAATGTAATTAGGAAGGAATTGTAAGCTTTTTAAGATGTAACAATAAGTATAGATATTTCACGGAACTTTCAAGTAACAGTTTATGGGAAAAGAAAAGAAAAAAATTGAAAATATATATTATAAACTTTTCAATAAGTAGTTCGTAACACTAAACAAACAACGGAATTCCCAACAAAAGTTCAAAATTACTTTCAACTGAATTGCCATGGTTATAGTTTTGTGTTACAACCTTTTATATTTAGATCTTGAATTTGTGAAAAATTATCTTAAGTTCGGCTTGTTTGGTGGTCAGAGTCCGAGAGACCCCTGAGCTTGAGGGACCTGTTGCACAGCACCGGCTAGCCCAATGGTAGCTACGCCACTGTTTACGACACACCATCATGAATTCCGGAGAGTATAGTGATAATCCCATGGAGTTCCTTACTTTTCGCCTGAAATCTAGATCAGTCAAACTGTGTTCCGCAGAACCCTGGGGTTTCACGAATAAAACCTAGAGGTTCCGCGAATAAACAAAATGAAAAAGAAAATTATAAGTGTGTATACAAAACAGATTCCCTTTCTCTGTGAAGTTTGTACAAACACAGATGTCCTTTTTACCCAACGTTGATCGCACGTTCTAAAGAAGAAAACTTTAAAAAAAAATATATGCGATTTTGGACAGCCTCTTTTTTACGTAATTTGTTGCAATTTTGAATTATTTTCATATATGAGCCCTTACAGGAAATATTCTACTGCAGAAATTAAACTCAACAAAAGGGATGAATGGGACATTTGCGTTATATGACATATTTTAGAGGGAATTGGGTAGAATGACCCTGAAAAAACAAACCTTTTTCGAAAGAAAAAAAAACAGTGGGAAATTTGATTTTGGAACCACTTATTTAGTTTCAGCATTCATTTCGTGTTAACCCTTTAGCTGGTTTGCCCGTACACCTTATAGGAACTAAAGTTTTCTTTATCTTTTATTTGTACATATTTTTAATTGTTATAGTGAGATTTTTAGTTCTATCTTTAATAAACGCAGTTTTTCCATGGTTCTGAAGTACTTCTCATTATGGTTTACAGTGCTAGGACCCCGAAATCCCCTGGGATTAAAATAATTAATCCCAGGATTTTTAATTTTTGTCTGAATTATGATTTAATTTTTTTAATCATCAACATTTTCTAAAAATTTAACTCTCAAAAATTAAATTCATATATTTTCTTATAAAATATGTACGTAGAAATTTATTTTTGTGCAATTATTTTTTTCACATTGATAAATATATTGAAAATATAATCTAATGGAGCAATTTAAAACTCTGAGTACTAGACGTATTTTAATTTTTTTGCATTTAATATTCAATTTACAATTAAAATGGAAGAGTGAACAAGTGGTTTGGTAAGCATAATTGAACAATGTTGTTGTCTTGTCCATGCAGTGACATCAGTTAGCGCCGAAAGTGTCCAAAATGGCCCTAGAACAATAAGGGTAGTTTATTAGTGTGATTTTCAAAAATTGAAAAAATAATAAAACAAGTTATTAATAATTTTTTTTCTAATTTTTTAAAATCATATTTTAATACAACTATCTTACCGTAAAATCTGGCGTATAACGCGCACTTTTAACACAAAAAAATAAGATCAAAATTTAAGGGTGCGCGTTATACGTCGAGTATAAAAATGAGAGCTTTAAAAATCAAAAAAGAGAGGAGTATAAAAAATTAACTTCTGCATTACATCGAAACACTGCTTATTTGAAAGTAAAAGCATTCCATAAGAACTTAGAAGGCTGTAGTTCTAAAAGGATGCCATTTTTCTGTAACTTCGGGTAAATACCTCAAATAAGTGACTTCACAAAACATAAAAGAATTGCACACGTCTATGTCAGGTTCCTTCGTTAAAAACGGGGTGTGCGTTATATGGCGAATATACTTAAAAGTTAAAAAATGAGACTTGAAAGTATAGGTGCGCATTTTACGCCGGTGCGCGCTATACACCGGATTTTACGGTAAATTATTTTATATTTCAATTTTTTTGGATCAAAATATTTCTTTTTAAGTATAAGCCCCACACCAATAAGCAATTAACATAAATCTGGTATTTTACATTACGGCTTGATTTTTTGTTTATTTAGAAATTCACATGGCTTACAAGGATTTTTCAACTAAAAGTACTTCTGATATTTGGCTACATTTTTAAGGCGTGAAAACAGACTAACAGCTAAGTGTAAGTTGACTGACTGCTGTGACGTTTCCGTACCCTACAGCTGCAAAATTGGGGCCTCTTTATATGGATAAGATAACACACCGTTCTTATGCAGACGTGCACCCCAAGGTATTGCAGGGTCTTTCATCTTACATCGCCTCGTCAATCGATGACCGTGAGAAAAACACCACTCCGCCCACGAACCAGAACCCCGAGTGTTATTGGAGGGTAAGAGAAAGGTATTGCCCCACCCCAAGACCGTGGAGTTGAAGGACAGTCCGTTGAAAACTCCAAAGAGAACAATTGTGTTGTCTCCTCGCTCACAAATATTATATTCTAAGCTAATGAGATAATCAATAGTATGAATAACTTCTATTTAAACTATAAATGTGTTGTAATGAATTGCTGTGACGTAAATAATTCTTAACTCGCACGCTACCATTAATTTTCCTAAATGTTATGCTGACAAAAAATATCGAAAGTTGGTGGTGATTCTACAAAAGGTCTCCATATACATTTATTTTCGGTGCATAAAATTAACCCTCTAACCGGATAGCACGGAAAATTCCGTCAGTGTAAAGATGCTTCGAAAATGAACTGCACGGGTTTTTCTGCCTTCAAGTAACGTTTTCAAAAGCGGATTAGCCGCACTTTTCTGAAATCCTTTCCCCCTTTTAAGGTTTAACATCTTGAAAGATAATGAGGGACGGATGAAGCAACACAGCAGGACACTGATAGGAAGTTTTATGGCTCGCAGGGAACCCCGTGTTTTGACCCTGGAGCAATCGTAAAAAATCGGGGGAAAATTTCTTTAGAACCCAAGAAGTGTTTGTTTGCTAGCTTGTATTTTAAAAGTTTTCAAAAGTCCCAACGCATAAGTAAAATATGTTACAATTCCCTTTTGGTTTCATATTAATTTCAAACTGTAACTAGTTGGGGCGTGTCAGGGCAATCTGCTATTTTATATAGTTAGACAAATTATCTTTTTTAAAGTATATTCTTTCGCTTCATTTTTCTTATCTTAATCAATGCTTTTAGTTTTTGAAACATGATTATTTCATTATAAGATGCAAAAAAAAAAATAAAAAAAACACCAAACACTTTAAAATTTGAAATCTTTTCAACTTTCCAACCACTAAAAATGAATAAATTTAAACTTCATCAAATAATTTGAAACATATTCTTACACTTTGATAAAAATAATAACAAAAAAAAACTAATTAAGATCTATTAATTTTTCTTTAGATTTCAAAGCCCAAGTGTTCAGGGAAGTTTACGTACAGTGCCTAGTTATATATTGTTAAAATACACCGAATTATATTTGAATTTTAAGTGCTTGAACTTCAGTTTACATCAAAGACAACATGAATGAAGATTTTCCCACATTTTTTTATAACTTGAATGTTTGAATAAATGGTAATCAAAAATATACGGAAACATTTACAGTAGACATTTATGCATATAAATAAACATAAAAATCAATTTTAAATTCGAGCTATTCAAAAATTCATTCATTATTCTTCAAAAATATCTATTTATGCAAAATACCTCAACATTTATCCTTTTTAAAGGCTAACTGAATAAGTAATTAAAATCTGGATATTTTTGAAATCTCGACCGTATAAAGCTAGAAATTTTCTGTTAGAAATTCCATTTGAAATTTCGAAAAAAAAAATGTATCGCAAAGTTAAAAATTATTTACCATAAGTTCTAGCAACTCTTTGAGTATAATATAGATTTCAAATTTTATTATATAGCTTCTTTTGTATTTTTTAATATATTTCGAAGATTTCATACAATTCAGTTGAAAAATGCATGCTAAGAGCAAAAAATATACTAGAAAAAAACAAATATACAATAAAGTTTTACATAGAAGCAAAACTGAGAAGCTAAAGCGTAGGAATGAAAAATTTTGAGTATATCTGAAGTAGTTTTCGAAATATTTATTTTAAAGTTCAGAAATTTTGTGTGCGTTATGTTATACTTAATATTAATTAAATGGTTAAAATAATATGTTAATAACAGTCATGTAATCGTGTGATGACACATTCATATACTAATAAAAATTATAATGGTCATTGATGCGAATGTCAAGAATTTTATGTAATTTTAAATTCAGACATTAAGATATTGATGTAGAAAATATAAAACGACCATCTAAAATACATGAAAATGCAGTCTGCTATAAAAGGATCTTGACAAACAAAATCCGGCATTTTCACTTACTATGGCAGAGCCGGCTTAGTCAGGGGCGATCTGGAAAAACAGAGAGAGAGAACCGCGGTTTTGATGGATGCCGCTGTAGCTTTTAAAGTTCCCAGGAAAAATTATATATAAATAAATTACAAATGCAAAAATAAAAATCTTGTAATTTTCCATACATTTTTATAACAACGAATTGTGGAATTGGCTTCCAATACATTGTTGTGTTTGACATTATGTAAGGTAACCAACCCTACTTTAGATAGATTTGTACTACTTTTTCGTAACCGTATTCCTTTTAAAATTAATTCGTGCAGCCGAAATACACCTTTTGCACCCTTAAAAATTTATGTAAACTATAACGGTTAATTTTAATTTATGCAACTTGTGAAATGTTCATAATCAACCATTTCCGTCTAAACAGTTTACATGGGAAAAAAAGTTTGGACTCCCTCATTCATTAGGGATTTATATAAGATTCTAACATTAAATTTTATTTTTCACCGAATAGGATCGAGTGGTAGTGTATAGTGCTTCCACACCACAGGTCTGGGGTTCTATTAACGGGCTGCGCAAGGTCGACTCTGCCTTTCATCACCGCTACATTGGGTCGATAAATGAGTACCAAGCTTGCTTCGGGTCTTAAACACTGAAGGTCTCTCTTCAGACAGACCACCAAATCGGGACATCTGTTCATGCACCTCAGCGTCCAATGGCCACGTGTATTATGATGGGCACAGTAGTTCCTGGCCCTCATGCATTGTTGTGCCACTGAGTTTGAGTCTTAAGTTTGAGGATTACCTTACTTTGGGGATACCCCTTAGATAAACATGTATTTCCACTCATTTGCAATTAAACATTTTTCTTTCAATTACGTTTATTTCAGAAGGAAGTTTGATTTTTCAAATGTATTTGCTAAATAACATGTATATTTGTGTATTATATTAAAAATTTGATCAATCCAAAATTACATGTTTTTAGCTCCTCTAAAAGCTTTTAGGATTTTACAACTGCTCTTACAATCCATATACGTTTTATAGTAGTATATTTAAAAATGATAAAGACATTTTTACGACTGTGTGAGCTGTTATGCCTCGTTTATAAATATAAAAAATTGCATTCAGCTACAGTTTTTAAAATGTACAGAAATAAGTGGAGAAATAGGATACTTACATATTATGAATATTTTTGACTGCAGTAAGATATATTTATATTTCAGTTTCTTTACAATTTGAATAGAAGTTGTAAGCCATTTTGCGAATAGTTTGATATTGAGTATAAACCCATAGGCTGTTTAATATTGTAAAGTGTTTTACTTTGATACCAGCACACATTAAAATAAGGCTCATTTGCAGTTATATGTTCAGCTTCAATGATATTTAAATTTTCAAAAATAGTCTACACGTACGAAAACATTCTTTCACAACCGCACACCACATCTCTCTCTCATACTATATCTTCCCTACAGCAGGAAATATTTGTGTATACTGAAAAATTTAATACAGGATACATTTCCAAGTGTTAAATTTGTTTTTAAAATTTGGTATGAATACATTGTGGAACTGTCGGTTAACTTCACTGAACAAAATTGTTTTAAGTGTACTGTTTTGAAAGACAAAATTAATTAGAGAGAACTTTTCTCACAATAGAATTTGTAATGACTGAATTGCGTGAAAATGTATATAGTTATCGATGTGTGACATTTTTCCTTGTAATAAAAGAAACAGAAAGATAAGAAATTTAACTTGAGTAGAAAATGGTTAGAAGAACTGTCATGCGCATTTGAAGAAGTATATCCCCCATTAAAACTAAAAATTATTGACTGAATGTGTGTGTGTGTGTTATGTCCATCACAAATGCAGATGTAGAAAAGATATTTTTATTTAATACAAGGAGTTCGAAAAGGAGAGCACTAGGAATGAAAATTTAGATTTTTTCCGAAAAATATTCAGTTAACATAAAAATATTATTTATATGATTTAAATTTAAATAAATTAAAAGTATATTGAAATCATTTTTTATGTTATTCTAAATTAAAAATATAATTGAATAGAGAAAGATCTGTTTTATTTCATAAATATGCACCATTTATTGCCTTATTGTTTAAAAAAAAAGATAGGGCCTTTACTCTTTTTACCTCATAACTTTTTTTAAAAACAGGAAAGTGAGCGTGTTTTCTTACTCTCATATTCAAAAATGAATACAGGATGCTTTTTTCTGGTTCAAATCGCAATATCAAAATATTTTTTTTTTAATTTTTAAAAAATGACAGAAAAATAAATTTTGTTTGAAGAAAATATAACTATTTTTCAACTTTTAACACGCCATTTATTTCATGTTTTTTTTACCTTGCATTTTGTTTTAATTTTACTGTGACTGAATCTATGGGAAAAACGACAGAGTAGAACTACGGTTTTCATACAAGATTGCCCAAGGCAACTTAACAGCTAGCTGTAAACGATTGCCATCCAGGTTCTCACTGAACAAAGACGCCGAACCAAGTCATAAAATTGTCCCCTTTCGACCTCCCAAGTTTTAAAAGGGGGAAAGAATTGAAGTCTGTTGCATTTTTGAAGGGAATAGCAAAATAAGAGTAAAACGCTTTCGGAATAACTTTTCAGGAGGAAGGTATCCACTTAGAGGGTTAAAGTCGTAAGCCCATGTAAAGAGTGTTTTTTTTCCAGGTATAGAAGTTTAAGTTGGCATTACTTTCCAAGATGGCGACCGATTTAACAGCTGCCAAGTGATTTATTCTCAGTTTGGTTTGGCAATTCATCAAAACGATCATCAAGCAAGGCGTAGATTCGTCGAATGGGCCCAAAACGAGATTGCCGTTGTTCCCGATTTTCATAAGCGAATTTTGTTTAGTGATGAAGGGCACTTCTGGTTGAATGGCTACGTCAACAAACAAAACTGCCGCATTTGGATTGAAGCTAATCCACAAGTGTATGTCGAAACACCGTTACATCCAGAAAAACTGACTGTTTGGTGCGCTTTATGGGCTGGTGGAATCATTGGTCCGTACTTCTTCAAAAACGATGAAGGCCACAACGCTACAGTCAATGGTGATCGGCATAGAGCCATGATTACTAACTTTTTCATTCCTGAATTGAACAATCATGATGTCCAGGAGCTGTGGTTCCAACAAGACGGCGCAACATGTCACACAGCTTGTGCCACAATCGATTTATTGAAAGACACGTTTGGTGACCGCCTAATTTCACGTTTTGGACATGTGAATTGGCCTCCAAGATCTTGTGATTTAACACCGCTAGACTATTTTCTGTGGGTCTATGTAAAGTCATTGGTCTATGCGGATAAGCCACAAACGCTTGACCATTTAGAAGACAACATTCGCCGTGTTATTGCCGATATACGGCCACAAATGTTGGAAAAAGTCATCGAAAATTGGACGTCCAGATTGGACTACATCCGAGCCAGCCGTGGCAGTCATATGTCAGAAATCATATTTAAAATGTAATGCCACAAGATTATCTTTCGAATAAAAAAAAATTTATGTCAATCGAATAATACATCGTTGTTTTATTGCAATTTAAAGTTCTATACCTCTAAAAAAACACCCTTTACTTCTACCCAAGAAAATTCATTAGAATTAGAAGTTCCACCAAAGAAAAGGGTCAAAAAACATTACCGTTTTTTTTTCCTTTCAGTTTTTAGATGTGAAGAAAAAATTACTGGAAGCTACTCTCACACGCTTAACTGCTGTTGATGTTATTTCGTTCAATGATATATATGATCTTCTAATTTACGTGCAAGTCTAGACGCTATGGGATTTAAAAATAGACCCAAATCAGCAGGCACAGTGTGAAAAATTGTTGTAGAGAGTACAGCAATAAATTTAAAAAACTCAATAATCAATGAAATTTCTGATAAAAAAAATGATACAAATTTAGTGGGAGAAAATTTTTTATTATCCTTTCATGAGAGAGAATGGACGTCGCCGCTACGAAATCGCCGCTACGAAATCGCCGCTATTTAAATATTATTGTACATGGACAATTTTCTAAATTTTGCAGCGTAGGTTTGGCTCGGACATATGTCACACTACCAGCCGAAAAATGTATTGAATTATTGGAAGAAAAACCGGCAAAACATGAATTTGTTTACATACCGAACACTGGCGTAGTTAGATCTAAGGGATTATTAGATTCTTTCGAGGCTTTTTATTAGATATGGGAGCTCTGTGAGTGGGACTGTAGTTGCACATGTTGGAGTCCCTTATCAATGATACGGCTGTAGCTACGCCCATGATACCGACACTCTAGCCATTATGACGGATGGAACATATTATCTGTATCAGCAAAAATAAAAATAAATAAAAGTATGTTATCTGTAAATCAGCAGTTTTGTTTTGCGCATGCTGTGCAGCTGGCGGTTTTTGATGTACTTAATAATAAGTTGGAACAATTTGTGACGGAAAAAAAAAGAAAAAAAGAAGCTGTTTCAACAATGAAACGCTGGACGAGTTGTGTTTCTCAATTCCTACTATTAACTCACACTCCCTATATATTTATTTATTTATTTATCTTGGTGGAATTTTTAATCGCTAATATAAAATACATTTTAAAGCGCTCAATTGAGCTGAAATATTATGTACATGATTATTTTGAATGACAATACAGTAATTTAATTATAATTAATAAAATTAATTGATTAAAACTAATTATTCAAAGAATTACAAATACAGTCACGTTGGCATCCTTTTTGGCGACTTGTGTCAAAATTTGAAAATATTTTTTTTTCTCACGTTTTAGAGCATTCAGTTGAACTGAAATTTTATATACACGATGGTTTTAGATAACAATACTATACTTTAATAATAATTGATAAAAATCAATTATCACTTAATGTTGTGATTCTGTCATATGTATATTAATTGTAACTATTTAATAAAAAGTAGCTAAAATAAAAATTTTCTTTGTTGATCTAAGTAGGAATTGAATTAAATTTTTTTTTATATTACTTGTGTGTGTTTAAAATCTTATTTACAGAAACACAAGAAATGAAGAAATGTTTTTTTTTCATTATGTACTATTTTTTATTTGATTTTAATGATTTGTTTCAATAAATAATAATTTTTTTAAACAATGTTTTCAATTTTATTACATAATTTCAACTGTACTAATATGTAAGTATTTTTCATAAATAGTCCAATCCTAATCTGGGGATTTGGATAATGTAATCCCGGGATTGAAAATATAACATGGGATTGTAAACCCTACTTCTCATCCGGGATTTTTTTTGTGATGAAGGCGGGAATCTTTCATCGAAGGCAGGAATTTAAAATTCTTGAAAATATTCCATAAAGAACAGGGATTGACAAGGCAATATGCAATTTGTTGTTTGAGAAGAAATGAAAAAATAATTAAAAAAATCCGATATTATTTCTGTTCCCATTGCAATGTATTACACCATGCTTCAAATTGTGCTTGCATATATATGCATACACACACAATATCCTCATCCGTTTGAAAAAGATGTACGAACATGATTTTTTTTTGTAAGAATAAGAGAAATTTTTTATAAGATATACTAGCTGTACCCGGCGCGCGTTGCTACGCAAACAACTGAAATAAATTTAAGAAAAATAATTTTAAAGGAAAAAATCAGTACACAAATATTCAATTCATTCAAAGCCGTTTCGAAAAAATTGTGTGATTACAAAGTTCAGTTTCAATTAGATGTTTATTGAAGTGCTGTGGGATACACAATATTTCTTGTTTTCCATCTGGTGCGTAAATCAGAAGGTTTTCCGATACGTGAGCAAGCCACATAGAGCTGTCCATGTGAGAAGCATGGATTCTCCAAATTTAATCCACATTCTTGTAACGATTGTCCTTGTGCTTTGTTAATAGTCATTGCGAAAGCGAGTCGTACCGGGAACTGTAAACGTTTGAATTCGAATGACATATCTGTCGGGATCATTGGGATACGTGGCAACAGGACGTCTTCACCTTAGAATTTTCCAGTCAAAATTGCTGCCTCGATAGCATTGTTCATCATTTTCTTGACTGAGAGTCTGGTTCCGTTGCAAAGTCGTGGTGGTTTATGCTTCGAAGAAGTATGATGGGTACGCCAAATTTCAATGTAAGAACATGCGGTGGCATGCCTGGCAAATCAAGCGAATTCAAGAATTCAGTTGGATAGTTGACAACCTCATCTTGATTCTCCACAGTATCGATGGACTTATATGTTGTCGTTTCACTGGGTATTCCATGCTGAATGGTGAAGTTGATGGTATTGACATCGATGTTTTTGGCTGCTAATATAGCACGCGTACTGAGCCACTGATGGTTTTTGTAGATTTGTGCAATGTTTGGGAAAACTTTTTTTGTACCAATTCGTCGATGCTTTCTGTGATCTTACAGAAGTTTGCTGGCAGGGTGATACATTGTGTAGATTCATCAATTTCCATTCGCCCATTTCCAATATCCATTAATTGTTTTGCAAAATTTCCAACTGATGCATCCCGTTGTAGTTGTACACGCATGTTAGTTTTCAAAGTCAATTTCTGTAAATGACGCCATAGAACTGATGATTTAAGACATGCATGAAGTTCATCAGCGGGTGTTGATCGTGGTATAATGGGCAGTGTTTGTCGAAAATCACCAGACAATAAAATGAGTGCGCCACCGAAGATCCGTCTGTTTCCGCTGAAATCTCGCAGTGTACGATCAAGCGCTTCCAATGCTTTCTTGTGAGACATTGTACATTCGTCCCATATGATAATTTGACACGTTTGGAGTACTTTTCCCATTCCAGAGTTTTTGCTGATGTTGCATGTTGGTGCCTCAGTGTTTTTCAAATTCAACAGCAGTTTCCATGCTGAATGCGTTGTTCGGCCACCATCCAAAAGAGTTGCCGCAATTCCAGATGATGCAATAGCCAGTGCAATATTATTTTGTGATCGTATGGTTGCCAAAATTAGTGAAAGAAGAAAAGTCTTGCCTGTACCACCGGGCGCATCTATGAAAAACAGTCCACCGCTTTGTTCTGTGATTGCACGCATAATTCTGTCATACGCAATGCTTTGTTCTAGAATCAACTGCGGAAGATTTGTCCTAATGAATGTCCCCAGTTCGTCAGAATCATAGTGGGTTTTCTCGTTGCAAATCACGATCAAAAAGGTTGTTTTCAGGTCGGTTTGAAGCAGGCATTCCCAGTTGCCCCAGTGCCTTGTTAGCGATTGTCAAACATATGTCTTCAATCAAAATCAATGCTTCATTATACACGTTTGGTGTGAATTGAATGTCCGGATTTTGATTCGTAGCGCGCAAACGATGTAGAATATCTTCACTCATGTAGTCCTTGTATTTTTCCCAAAGATCTTTTGGATTAGATGGGAAGCAGGTTGTTAATATTATGGCAAATAGCGTGCGTATTTGCTGTGGTCGAGCAGTATTAGATGCATCAGCTAGTGCAGTGTCCCAATGTGCATCATTCTCAAGAAGATTTAGTTCTTGGCAAGCTTGGCGATAAGTAGCGCACAGCTGACCGTTGACTGTTCTTAAATCTTGAAAGGATATTGGTCCATGTATATTGATCAACAGCAATCTTAGATAGAAGCATTCTGTATTGTTCGGATGAACAGTGTACAGACGACCCAATGCATCACTGGAATATAAATTGGTATGTCCTTCAACTGCCAAACTGCGACGTTGAAACCTTTTAGTCGATGCATTCCACGTGTAGAATTTCGGTACTTCAGAATAAAGCAAAGTTTTAGCAAAAAGATCATCTTGGCACAATGAGTAAAACGCAGTTAAAGTTGTTGCCGGTGGAACCAATGCTCTTGCACGTACATTATCTGCTGTAAAGTACACGCGCTGTCCATTCTCGAGATGCACCGCCAAGTGTACTACTGTTGGATGTCGTTCATGGATTGGAAATGATAAGATGCGCCATACTGCAACAAATCTGGACGACCATATGCGCGAACGTATGTCATCGCATCTTGTGCGTATTCATGCATGTGCCGTAGACTCCCCGTGAATGTAGACGGTAATATGGCCATTCTTCCCAATTCATTTGGATTGACGTTACCATCATTAACGATTGCGTCTCGTAAATGGATGTACTGTTCAGAACGCAACTCGGTTTGATTCAATCGAATATATAATAGCCGTTCGGTTTCAATCTTCGCGTACATGTCAACGATATATTGATGGAACAATTGTCTACATTTCAGAATGTGGTTCTCAGCGTTTTGACGAATCATCAGTCGATACGAATAATAATTCATGGCGCTGACTTTCTTATTCGTTCCCTCACCTGTTTGTGGATTTATCATTTTGATGTTAAAATGATATCCATCATCTCCTCGCCAAAACAGAATCGGATACTGCAATCCGTCGTATGAGCGATGAGTTTCGGAGACTCGCTGAATGTCACCACTTCTGCGATGAAGAATTATGTCACGCGATTCAAATTCTTCGCCAACTATAACGATCGCCACTTCATCGATTGTTGGTGCATTGAACTGTCTCTCGTGTTGGCCAACGGGTCTTTTGTCTGCTCGAATCACAACTGCATAGTCATCGGCTGGCATTCGTTGAATGGCGGTTTTAAACAACCGAACTAATTCATTGTGTTGATCGAAAAGGCCTTGTAACGCACCCACAATTTCTCGTCTAGTGCCCGCATTATAATGACATCGTTGTTCAATTTGTTCATCACTGTTTGCCATAAAATATATTTGAAGGAGCTTGTGATCTGCGTCCGGCAATGGTAGAAGCGATCCGGCATGATAATAAATTTGCCCTTGGACTCTGAATGTCAGCATGTAATTTTAGCGCACGATGTTCGTTGCACCGAACGATGTCATTTGGAAGCATTAATTGTACTTGCGGATGTTTTCCAAGAAATGCTTCGACACACGTGTAACACCAGATAGAAACGTTGACAGTGGTTCGGGTGGTGAATGTAATTCTGGTAGCTTAACTTTTCCACTGGCGCAGCACATTCCACGTGTTTCATTTTTAAATTTGAGTGCACTACAATACATGCAAATTTTATCCATTTTTCCAATGACGACATTTGGATGAAGATTGTAATCATTATTACTGTCATAATGGAATGCACTAAGATTCAAATCAGCGTGCAGTGTTCGTCTTGATCGAGCAGTGCTTATTCGAACATTTTGCAGCCTTCTTTCCCGTAATTCAGTTGTCTCAGAAGAACGGATCTGATTAGTACGTATTCGATCAGTTTCTAATCTTACTTCTCGTTGGTCAGACGATTCAGACGAACGGGTCTCAGTGGCGTGTACTCGAAGATTTTCCAGCCTTAATTCTCGTTGCTCGTCTGATTCTGAGGCTTGTAATACTCTTCTCTTTCGTGCTTGAGGTGTAGATCGGCCAATTGCTCGTCGCTTTGGAGGCATAATTATACAGGAACGACGTGATGCTTTTGAATTTATAAAACGTCGCAAAGTCGCAGATGGTATAAGATGCTAATAATAAGAAAAAAATCCGCACAGCAAATGCGTTCGGAATGTCAATCAGCAGTCAAATCTTTCACATACACATTCGATGATCTTCGTAAATTCACTGTAGAAAATGAATATAATCAGCTCACGGAAACTACAAATATTCAATCCGATTGAAGTATTTATCTAAATTATATAATTCAGCTTACGAGATGAAATGCACAAAATTATTTGAGAAACTCTCCCAAATATAAAAATACGCACAATATTGTCTGTTTAATGTAAGCTAGATATGAATTTCACAACCTACACAAATTCTTATGTCACTCTCGACTCGAAATGTCATCTATCGTTCGCTTCATTTGTTTCAATTCATATCAGTATGGACTGTAACGACAATATATGAAATTCATTAGAATGACATCTTCGCATAATCAAATACATAGTTTACGATTCTAGAAAAGATATACAGGTAAACTATCATTTTTATAGAGATAGAGAAGAGAAGAGGAGGGAATAAGAGATAGAGAGGAGAAGAAAAAGATAATAGAGAAAGAGAGAGAGAAGAGAAGAAGAGATAGAGAAGAAGAGATAGATAAGAAGAGAAAGAGAAGAGAAGAAGAGATAGAGAAGAACAGAAAGTTTATAGATTTATTTTACTTATCGCACCAAAAATATATTTAGAGAACTTTTATTTATACGAATTCGTATAGATATCTACTAAAATCAGTATTGAACTTGATACATGGAAGCGCCATCTGGTGGTAACTTCCATTAATACGAATATCATATTCGTTTCCTCTGTGTAAAAATACATGGTCATAATGATTTTCATGACAATCGGTTGAACGGGGCAGAAGTTGCTACTCTGCAGCGCCACCTGGTGGCGAGTGGCATCAATGAGCATATTATACAAACCTTCCCCGTGGAAAAATTCATATATATACCAATTTTCATAAGAATCGGTACAGTAGTTTTTGAGTTCATCGATGACATACAGACAAACATTCATTTTTATATATATAGATGAAATATTCTTCATAGCATGCAGAGTGTACTTATAAAAAGCAAACATTTCGGAGGGTTTTGTGTTCCACAATTATAAATAAAAAAATAGTGTGGAAACTTTAAAATTGAAAATTAAAAAATGATCCAAAAAAATAATGATCATGTACGTAAATGCTGTGACATGTTCATTAACAAATGATAAAAATCAATCGAACCATAGTGTAATGTTATCTTTTAGCTTGGCGAAAAATTGAAAGAATTTGACGGGTAACGAACTATTTATTAAATTAATACATTTGAGTACATATTTGAAAATCATTGCATTATAAGCTTCCAAATCTGTTATACTTTTACAAAAGATGCATGTGCATATAAATGAACTAAAATATTTTTTTCTCTCTCTAAATAATACCTACCATTTTAAAAATAATTGTACATATGTGAAAAAAGAAAAGTTAGAATTTTTACAAATGCTAAGTTCTATAAAATATCCAACGATTTTCATCAAATAATTTATTAACTATGTTCTGTACATCATTTTATTTATCTGTTCGTAAAATATTTTATATAAAGTAATGTTTTTTTTAAAAAAAATGGCATCTAAATGAAAATATGTAAAGAAAAATAGTAAAATTTATATCCATGTACAACTAAAAAGAAAAAAAAAAGAACATTTGAGGTAAAAAATTATTGTTGTAGTTCCAGAAAATAATTAAAGTATCATTATTATAGGCATATACAAACAAAAAAAAAATCTGAGCTCTATTAGAGAACTATGTATCACAAAATAAATGTCTACCAACTTTGGTATTTTACCCCATTTCGAACATGCCTTGGAACCCTTATACGCTTGAAGATTTGAAGGAACATCTCATTGCTTAGATATTCCATTTCTATTTAATTAGATGAAGAAAGTTAAAAGCATACAGCCTTCAATAGCTCAACCACTTTTATTCACAAAAATGTTGATGAAATCATAAAAGATACCACTACTGAGATACATCATAAACTCTCTATTTATTTGAAATTGTCAAGAAGTAGCAAAAAAAAAAAAACAAGTACAAACTCACTAATACTATACGATCGCGTACCGATTATATCATTAAAGCTTTTCTGAGTGGAATCTGACGTTTTTATTGTATTAACATAGCTTTACCCTGTCTTAGGACACCATTCTCACTTAGGATGCTGATGCATAGCATTACCCTGTCTGCATTTAGGAAGTTGACGTTTTTATAGTATTCATTAAATTTCCCTGTCTTTGGACAACGTCTTCTCTTAGAAAGCTCACGTCTTTATTGTATCCATTACCTTTACTCTGTCGTTGGACACCGTCCTCGATTAGGAAGTTGACGGTTTTATTATATCGAACTAACTTTACCTTGCCTTTGGGTGCCATTTCTACTTACAAAGATGGCGTTTTAACTATGTCAACATAGCTTTACCCTGTTTTAAGATACCGTTTTGGATTGCGAATGAATTATTGAATCTTTTTGTGCTCATTTCATTAAAAAAAATGCTTGTATTATCTTTGAGTAACTAAAGTGTAAGGATTCGTTACTGTAACTACGTTTGATAAAAAGATCTTAATGTAGTCTCGTAAATTTCCCCGATCATTCAATTCCTACTATTAGCTTACTCCATATATTTATTTACCGTATTCAAATTTTCAATCATTAATAAAATACTTTCTATTCATCCAATCAAGTTCAAATAAACTTGTAGTGGATGGCACTTGAAGTTAATACAATTTTTTCAAATATTAATTAATTAATTCAATTTAATTTAATTAATTACCGATTTTGACGACAATTTAGATTCGTCTCTATTGTAACTGTTAAGACATAGACAAAAGTTGGCGTCGAAAACCTGTTATTCAGCCAAACAGGGCGTGCATTGTTACAACAATGAAAAACAAATCATTCTCTTTTTTTCAATTCCTACTATTAGTTCACTCTCTCCTTATATATATTTATTCATATTTATATCTTATTCAAATTTTCAATCGTTAATAAAATACTTTCTATTCATGCATTCAAAGTAGGAATTGACTTAAATTTTTTTATATTACTTGTTTTTTTTTTTAATTTTAAATCATTTTTAAATAATAGTTCACCAGTTAAATGTTAATTTCCTTTAAATGTTAATTTCCTTATTTATAATAAATATTTTTTTCGCCAAAGTGTTTTCCTTAAGAAATGTATGGAGTGTAAATATTTAAAAATATGTAGATTTTTGCTTCAATTTCTTCTTTTTCCAATTCCTACTATTAGCTCACACACTCTCTATATATTTACTTATTTATCTTCGTGGAGTATTCAATCGCGTTAATAAAATACATTTTAAAGCGCTTAATTGAGCTGAAATTTTATATACATGATTATTTTGGATGACAATACCGCAATATTTAATTATAATTAATTTTGATTAAATCTAGTTATTTAAAAAATTACAAATACAGTCACGTTGGCATCATTTTTGGTGACTTAGCGCGACTTGTGTTAAAACTTGAAAAGGTTTTTTTCTCACATTTTAATGCGTTCATTTGAGCTGAAATTTTCTATACACAATTGTTTCGGGTAAAAATGTGATAATTTAATTATAATTAATTGACTGAAACTAATTATTTAAATAATTACAGATACAGCCACATTGGGTTCATTTTTAGCGACTTGGGTCAAAACTTTAAAAGATTTTTTTTCTCACGTTTTAAAGCATTCAGTTAAACTGAAATTTTAAAAACACGATTGTTTTGGATGACACAATACGATACTTAATGATAATTAATAAAACTTAATTACCATTTAATGTTGTGATTCTGTCACCTGTTTTTCATATTTATATTAATCATAACTATTTAATAAAAAGTAGTTAAAATAAAATGTTTCTTTGTTGATCTAAGTAGGAATTGACGAATGTTTTTTTATATTACTTTTTTTTAAATACAAACATGCTATTTATATCAATGAAAATTTCTTCATTTTTTAAAATGGTGAACTATAAGTAATTTGAATATCAGGTTTTTTTATACATCCAAGCAGGGGGATGTCTTAAGACCCTTACATAAATGTATAGACCCCACCTATAACCCTTAAAAGTAGACAGTACATAGCATATGTTGTCAAATAGTCGTACAAACAATAACCTGAAACAAATAAATGTGCATGACTCACAAACCGACTGCATGAGTAATGATGGTGCATGGTGGTAGATCTATATAAGGACGACGATTATTACATGTAGTTTGTTGACATATCGTACGACCATTGAATTTATTCGAATTATAAATCTTATTCACTTGAGTCACGAACAGTTTAAATACTGCGTGCTAAAATAAAAAAAAATGAACCCTTTTTACACACAAATTACTTGAAATTACATTTATATGGTGGTTCCTAGAATTGATCGGATACTTCAAAAATTTGTAAGAAAAACCTTGTGTTTGAATTTCCAAAATTTAATTTAAAGGAAAAAATCAACATTTTCAAACTTATTTTATATTTTTAAAATTCATTAAAAATAAAAACGCATTCAAAGAGGGAAAAGAGAGTGCAACACAAATCTAATCAAATAACAAAAATTAATCATTTCTCGTGCTTTTAAATAAATTTATCAAATATTAATAACTGTTTTTATTATTTTATGCGTTCAGTTGATGCTTTAAGTATCGTTTGTGGTAATTTTGTTCACGAAACAAAAATATTCTGCTTAGTAAAATAAGGAAACAAAATGTGCAATTCTATTTTTTTTCGTTCAGTTGATGTTTTAAGTATCGATTGGGGTAATTTTGTTAATGTAACAAAAATATTCTGCTTAATAAAATAAGGAAACAAATGCAATTCTATTTTTAACATATAGAAGATAGATAACATCTACTAAATTAATAATTTTATCTAGCTGGACTGCTGTTTGTTTGTTTATAGAGCTAGAGAAAGGAAAATAGAATTTATAACAAGAGTAAAATTGTATGTTCGAAAAAGCTAATTCGGAAAAAAGAAAACTTATAGTTAAAAGAAATGTGAAGAATCGACGTTTGAGTTACGTAAAAATTTCTATAAAACTCAATAATTTCACCAGAAACTGGGGGAGTAAGTGATAGAGTATTTAAGATGCACGAGGGCTTTTGGCGACGGATCTCGTAATTTTGAACCATTATCAAGTGAGGAAAACATCTCAGTGGCAAACCCCTCTCCAAACTACCACACCTCACAAACGGGAAGTTTGAGCCTCGATAGATTTAACGTATATCGGCACACTCTACACTACGGGTCTTCAGCGCCACTGGGTTCGAACTCGTGACACATCGGCCAAGAGACCGCGGTCACTCGAAACTACTGGACAAGTACTCAGACCAGCTGATTCAGAAGACCATTCAGCGAGATGTAAATTTGTGCGAGTCCAAGGAACAAAGAAAACTGACACTTCTGAAATTGGTCATGTTTTTTAAGTTTATATGCTTAAAGAAAATGTGTTTCGTTGCACAAAATGCAAAATTTTTTATTTCATTTTAAAGAGAATTTAATACAAATATTTGTAACGAAAAAAAAAAAAAACTTATCGGTACTTAGTGGAGTAGCCTTTATTTTTTATTACAGCTTCACATCAATGTTTCATTGGGCTTAAAATTTTTTTAAGTTCTTCCTTTGTTATTACATGATGCCAGGAAACAATTATATCCTGAATTAGTTCCTTTTTATTTTATGGGTACCTCATTCGAACAAGTTTTCAAAAGATACCACAAAGTTTTCGATAGGATTGAGATCAGGACAACAATGATCTTAGAATGATACCAGTCTTTCGATTACTTTACTGTGTGGCAAGCAGAAACTTGCTGTAAAAAAAATGAAGTATTGTTGGAAAATAGATCCCTGATGGAACGCAGAAGTTAGGGGTTTTCTAGAATGGTGTCAATGTATTTTCTGGCATTCAATATGAAAGCGACCGATACCATCTGTTGATATGCACGATCAAATAACTACCGAATAACGATATTTTAGTTTCATCCCTCCATATAACTTCTGACCACTAATCATTTGTCAATTTCTTTTCCTTTGACATCTGTAGTCCTTTTTAGAACTGCTGTAAATCGAGATAAGGCTTTTTTCATTGAATTATTCCTCTTAGTCTAACATCTGCTAATCTTCTGATTGTTTTTTGAACTAACAGAAACAAACACCAGCATCATTCAATTTCTAATGACATTCTTTTATCTTGGAGACATTGTATTTTTGTTCTTCTGTCATTAACATATGTGGTGCACCTTCTCCTGCTGTTTTATATTCAATGTCTCCTGACATCTTAAAACTGTCCCCAGATGTAGTCACTGACTTTTTATCTTAATATGGGAAAAAACACTTTCTCATTACACATCTCTTTCTAGGTGTATCCATTCTACTCATTTGATAGTATTACTTTTTGACTAAATATCATTGTTGTCCTGACCTCAATCCTATCGAAAACTTGTGGCACCATTTGAAAACTCTACCAAAAGAGGTACCATGGAACAAATTGATATAATTGTTTCCTGGTATCATGTAATAACAAAGGAAGAGCTTATAACTATTTTCAGCTCAATGAAACATCGATGTGAAGCTGTAATAAAAAATAAAGGCACTAAGTACTGATAACCCACTCCTATCACCAGTACCTATTGTATATCAATAGTTATGGCAAAGTAACTTTTTTTGTGTCGCAAATATTTTGTTATATTGAATTCAGTATTAAATCCTCTTTATACAATTTCCCTTGTATTTTGAATCAATTATATATTTTAAAAAAATGAAACTGGTATTTTTTTTAATTGGCCATAAATCTGAAACTTTTGACATTATAAAATTTTACTTATCAAACTTTAATTTTAGTTTAGCATTAGGAAACAAATTTGTTTTAAATTAGTTTACTTATAATCCCCCATCCAAGAAAAAACAGATAAGAAATAAACAAATTATAACATGGAAATTTTATTCTTTAAAATTCATACAAAAATAGTGTAATAAAATAAGCTTCAGAATTTTGACTCCAGTAATGAAAATTAATTTCAATAAATAGTGAAAATAATTACTTTAAAAAAAATGTTTTCATATCCTAAAATTTTACGCAATACAATTAAAAATATTTTTTAACTGTACAAATTTTTGAATAAAAACTTCAATTTTAGTTCAGAAATGTTCACCTTTAATCATGAACACACACAAAAAAAATCAAAACAAGTCTTCACAAATTTTTGCGTGTTTATTTATATACTAGCTGCATGACCCAGCTTTCTCTTTCCCTCATGACGCCAGCAATTATGTGTTTGTACGCACGCAATGTGATTTCCAAAATTATTTCATTAAATTTCCCTTTTTCGATTTAAGACCGGTTTTTCCCCCTCCCTCTAGCCCGGCATAACACGGTTTTTTTAGTGTAAAATTACTGTTTCCTCTTCCCCTCCCAGATAAAATATAGCTTCAAATTTCAATCTATGACTTTTAAAAAACAATATTGCATTAGTTAAAGAATTAATGTGAAGCAATAAAAAGAAAACGATTCTTTAGTTAGCTTAAAAATGTCTCTGAAATGTATTATTATCCAAAATAATAGACACACACACAATGTAATGAATGTAAAATAATTTAGTAATGAATTAATAGAAATACTTTTAAGTTTTATTATGAAATAAAAACAGTGACAACACTGATGAAGGGAATCAATGAAAAGCGAAAGTGCACTGAGGCATGGCATAGACAAAACAGAAGGGATAAAAAAGATAAATGAATGCTGTCACAGGCTTTTTTGCAAATGGCAGAATGTTTTCCTACTTTCTTGACAATTGTCATTATATTTTGAAAACTTCTCACAATATCTTTATAAATTTTAGCCTATGTGTCATTCTGATGTATAAGCTATATTACTGTAAAGTTTCATTGAAATCCATTCAGTTGTTTTTGCGTGAAAGACCCACAAACTTTCGCATTTATAATATATATTAGATAGTACCTTAAATAAATTTCAATTCCAGCTTCAAAGGCAATTTCTATAATATGGAAGGGGAAAATATAGTTTAAATTTTTCATGCAATCTACACAATTAAAATTCATAGGTAAAGAAACATATCTATGTATGTCGGTATATATGAATATAGCCCAATTTTCCCTCGAACCACAAGTCGCAGAAACTCGCTGAAGGTACAAAAATTTAGGGAATGATTTGAGGAATCTGTTTTGACCATTTATATTCCAATTAGTTAAAAAGATATTAATTAAAAACCTTAAAACGCATTTATTATGCATGTGGCGCCATCTGCAGAGAATAGGAAAAATAATTTATTTCCAGGGGAAATTTTGAAACTTTTTTTTCAGAGATTTTTAAAATTAATATAATAAAATTATATACATATATTTCTTTCAATTTAATTATTTTTTTTTAAAAATATTTTATCAGTCTTTATTAAAAAAGTCCGAATTTTTTTTTTTTTTACTTTAACGAAACGGGATATTGAAAAAAAAATTTTTTATTTTAAAGGTATAAATCACGTTCTGAAATTGGAAGTTTTATCTACAAATTAAAGTTGCTCATAAAAATATTGCAGATAAAACAATCGAAATATTTTTTTAAAAAATACTTACGTATGGAAATGTTTAAAACTATTTCAAAATAAATTTAGAAATTACCTTTTTTTTTTAAATTTATGGAATGGTTCATTATATTTTTTAAATAAAAAACATTCAGGCAGAGAATTTCTCTCTCTTTGAATAACACATTCTTAACAATTCAAACTAATTACACTGTAAATGGTTTTCATTAACTATTTTTTTTTAAAAAAGAAGTTTTTGTAGTTAAATTAAGACATTGGTTTGGAACAAATTTCGAAAAAGGGGAAATCTTTTGACATAATTTTAGAAAACACTCGCATTGCGCACGTACAAACACATGTTGGTGTCATGAGGAAAAGAGAAAGCTCGAACGCCGGGCCAAGTGGTGGAGGAGGGGAAGTCATTTTGAAAATGAGTATTAGAAGTTCTGATTTTGTGAAAAAAGGGAAAAATTATAAAAGTAGAGGTAGCCCGTGCAACGCCGGGCCATGCAGCTGGTCATTTCTATAAAATCAGACCTAGCAAATAATCATTTAATACAAAATAATGAATAATCAAACAATTTAGTTTTGGATTATTTTTGAAGTATCAAAAAACAAATGGATATCTTTGTAAAAATAAGTTTCTAGAATCACATTATATTAGCGCATATTTATAACAGAAGGAAATACACCAAATATATGCTCTAAACAATCCATTACTGATATCAGTTGATTTAATAACATTGTTAGTAATTTGTTTTCATTCCTGCATTTTTTTCTTTATATTTATCATAGGTCAAAATGCAACATCAAACAATTTCATTTAGAGCTAAAAGAATTTTCAAGTAGGAAAGTAAAGACCCAAAATACTAATTATAATGTGTAAACCCAACTTCAAATAAATTGTATGTAGTACCTAAAAGAAACAGTTTGAAGGAGACAATAGATAATAGAACAATGAAACCTCATCAAAAAAGGCCATACATTCACCACATTTTGGAAATGAAATTGCCCAATTAGTTTTAAGTAATACAATTTATCATTTGGCGATAAATAAAAGCACTGTTTTTAAAATGTCATTGAAATCCTCTTTAATGTAACAAAATGCTAAAAAAGATATTTTTTTATTAAAATTCAAGTTTACATATGATGTGAAGGTATTTTACACAAAATACAAAAATTCAAAGGCAAAATTTACAAAAGAAAATAAAACATGTTGAAACAAGGTTATCAAAGCAAATGTCAATCAAACATTAAATGTCTTAAGATTAGATAAAGAAACCAAGTTTATACTGGTTTCAAAAATATACAAATGCCAATACAGAAACATAAAATTGTAAACTTTTATTCTTTAAAGTTAAGTGATAGTTCACGCTGAATTAAAATTAATAAAGAAATGGTGATGATATATACACAGGTTCTGAAAGGAATTAACCACTTCTGTATTCACTCTTCGTCACTGTCAAGCTTTCTTTTTTGGCCTCGCGGCTTATCTGTAGAAAAAGTAAATAAAAAAGCAATAAATTAAAATTTTTACTCTCAATGTGACAAGTTATATTTTAGAAATAAAATGTAACATAAATACCTTCATCTTCATCAGCATCATCTTCAATGTCAACATCACTTTCATTGTCACCTTGCGGTTCATAATCATCACCTTCTGACTCCTCCTAGAATAGGTATATATAAAAAATAACTGAGCATGAATTAAAAATTTATTTTAAAAGTAACTTTTTTAAAATTTGATCAATTGAAAAATTGCGTACTTAACAAGTTAAGTAAAAACTTTTCGTAAACACAATTTAAAAATTGCTAAAGCATTTATATAATCTTACATCAATCGAATTCTGCAAGTATGAAAGTCCTACTTCCCCATCTTCTTCATCATCCTCCTCCTCGTCTTCCTCATCTTCATTTTCTTCCTCTGAAGAGAGAATAAATTTTAAGTTCAATAAATATAATAAGATACTAATGATGGTTGATTTTAACCAACTTGATGATTTTTATAATGAATGATCCATCACAGTAATATTAATATTTCAATATTTTATCAGATTGTTTCAAATATAAAAATTAACATAAATGTTTCTTATGCATTCATAATTCACATAAAATAAGTATTTGAGAATTCTATAATCAAATTAAGCATAGTTACCATCCTCTCCCTCTTCATCTCCGCTATCCCCCTCTCCATAATTGCCAACTGTGCCATTTTCTGTTAAAATTACACATTTATTAAAATCACAAAAATTTATAATTAAAAATACATTGAAAATTAACACCAGAGATTATATTTGGAAATGAAATTATCTTTTAAAGGATTTTATGAAATTCTAACCTTCATCAGATTCATCCATTTCTTTATCATTCTGATCAAATCCATCAAGATAGACCAGTCCTGGTAACATGGCAAACACTTTTTCTTTGTAGTTTTCAAGTGAAGTAACTTCACAGTTGAATAAATCAAGTTGTTTCAAATTTTTCAATTCTTTCTACATAAAAATAATCATTCAAAAGTTAAAACAATTTTTTTTTTTTACAGAAAAACTTTACAAAACAGTTTTTAGAAGTAATTTTAAAAAAAGCATTTACCAAAAAATATGTAAATGATTCCTCATTGACAATGATTTAAAAACAGTTCCCCCCTCAAGTTTATTAAAACTTTACAAACCTTTATAATACCTTAAAAAATCACAATTATTAATATATAAACACACAAAAAACTATCCATTCTTACCTTCTAAAAGTATCACCAACCTCAAGTGGGCCGGCCATACATTAAACTTACCTTTAACAAAAAGGTGATAAGTAATTTAAAATGCCCTTAGTGACTAATAACTAATAAAATTTGAAAGTTGTATCAAAAGTACACAGGTATAACAAGTCATTATATCCAATATAATTGGGATCAATTTTACAACAATGTATACATTAAAAATTTATTTACTTTTATATTATATACTGCGTAGAAATATAATAAATTTTCTTTTTGTAAAATAATGAAGCATATTCAAGTACATAAAATTAAAAACTATATTGTAAATTTTAAGGGAACGTATTAATAATGTACTTTATTATACATAAACCAAAAGAAATTTGACAATGAATACAGTTAAATACAAACTTTTTATAAATATTCAATGATTTCAAACAAAATATTATTTATAAATATATATATATATTTACCAAAGGTTCCAAAGCTTCTAAACTTTTTATTTTATTTCCACTAAGATTCAAAGTTGACAATTTTGGGCTTCCACTCAAGAAATTTAGACCACCTGATATTCTGTTGTCACTTAATTCAAGCTAAAAAAGGAACAAAAATTATGTAAAACTGCAACAATAAGAATTCTTTAATATAAAAATAATAAAGTATTATATTTGTCACTTTTTACCTTTTCCAAACTAGGAAGCTTAGGAAATCCTTTCAAATTTGTAAGACCAACATTTATAAGACTGAGGTTTACTAAATTACAAAATTCATCTGTAAGACCAACTATCTGTGTACTCCTGCAATTGTCCAAGACCAGTTCTTTAATCTGGTGGGAAAGAAAATAAAACATAGAATGAAATACAGTTAAAATAATATTTTTAAAAAGTTCAACAAATACTTTATCAGTTATAATCACGAACTTTCTTAATAGCATAAAGAAAACCCCTGTACAAAAAAGAAAGTATTCATATTTTTATAAAATTCGAAAGTCGTGCAGATTACCATACACAGGAGCTAAACTCAAAAAATATTCCGCGGTACAACAATCATTTTGTCTATTAAAATTCAAATTATGCCTACATATTTGTGTTATTTACTTTGTGAAGGTCCCCTTGGACCTCACTTTGAGAACGAGAATAAATAGGAGTCAGATAAGAGCCAGTAGCCATTTTTATAAATAACTTTCTTTATTTGGTTATCTTTCCCAAATAGAATCAAAGACTTATTAACAAATATATCTAAATAGTATTATGAGGTTTAAAAGATACTTTCCTTTAAATAAACTTAAATATTTAATGATCCAATTAATTAACAATTAAAATATCGAACACGCAGAGATTACCACGATAAGAGATCCCAGATTTATATTTAATGTTCTTATTGAATATTTAATTTTAATCTCACTCGTAATAATACGCTTTAATGAGACTTTAATTTTTACCACACTGCAGTTCAGCTTAGCTTTTCTCTGAGATTAAATTATCCAACAAGAAATCTTCAATAATAAATTTAACTTCACTATAACTTTCTGCTTCAATCTCTCTCTCCTACTGCTCTAACTTTACGATTCCGTTTGACTTAAATACTTTATCTAATCTGCATGTCAAGGAATCCGGTCCTCTTTTTGGAGCTGATTGGAATAGGTAGGGAATTAAATTTCCCTAAAAAAAGACGACTCAGAAGGTTAGTGATAAAGTTCCGTATAGATTTGTCACAACTTTAATACTTATTTATTATATAGGTGACTAATTTCCCCAAATTAAAAGATGTTGCCAAAAGCTGTTGATGTTAT
This sequence comes from Trichonephila clavipes, assembly GCA_019973935.1. NCBI lineage: Eukaryota > Metazoa > Arthropoda > Arachnida > Araneae > Nephilidae > Trichonephila > Trichonephila clavipes. Next base: position 109,818 of record BMAU01009650.1, on the reverse strand, counting down.
TAATACTGAATTTGAAAATGCAAAGGAACAGTTTTCTATAACTGGCTGCATGTCATGGCATTTAGCCATGTATTTATATTTGATAAAATTGGTGGACGACGTAATACATACCATCACTACATATCCTAAGGCAAAAATTATTGTATAATATATATCAACTAATCTTTTCTACATAATATAGTAAATCACCAATATTGTAAAAATGCAGGCCAAGTATGCTGCTGAGGGGGCCTTGAAATCTTTGTGGTATTTATAATATGGTTAACAAAAAAATACATATACTGTATTTTCCTGTATATAATCTGTGGATTATGTGTTAAAAAAGTTTCAAATTTCGTTGTGCATATTATCTGAGAAAAAACATTCTCCGCCAGAAAAGCAAACAAGTTTTGAAATAAATGCTGTGTATGTTTTATAAAATAAATAGATGGCGCTTTCATGACTCGGATAACGTATTTCAGCTATAACTAGTTTTTGTCCAATTACATACAAAAACGAATTCGATTCCTTAGAAGGAAAAAAATAGTTATTATCGCTGGCGCCATTTCCAATTTTCTCTAGACAAGAGCTATTACGTCCTTCGAAAATTTATCACGTTGAAGTGAAAGTGTTAAGTTACACTGCAAACTTCAAGTTAAAAGTTATAGAGAAGGCTACCAAAATCGGAAAGCTGCAAGGTTTTTCAACATTGACGAATTGAATATTCGTTTGTGGAGAAAAAACAAGACAAACTTCGAAAATTGTGATTGACGTTTAAGTGCCGATCATCGTGGTAAACCTCACTGGCCAGAATTAGAGGAAGAAATAAATAAAAGGATTTTAAAAGAAAGACAGTGAGAAAGAAGTCTCGATCTAAATTTTTTTGCTGTTAACTTGCTGAATTAAAAAAATAAAGATTATTTCCGCATGGAATGTTTTGTTTAACAACTCAAAACATAGTAGGCAGTAACAAAGAATTTTTTTGTTTTATTGAGATTATCGCAAAAAATATCATGCATATTTAAAAAAGACATTTCATAATTAATTTTTCCCCCTGTACAATTTGTTACTTCTATTTTCAATTATATTGTGTATTTTTTGTCTTATATGACACTCATTATCAGCAATTTATATTTTGGATAATTCGGCCTAAAAACTACCTCGGATTATACAATGTTCTAATTTCTTTAGAATCTTTTTACGATAATTACACATTTATATATATTTGCATTTTTTTTGCAAAAGTCTAGTGTAAGATTTTTTAAAGCAAAAATATAATGCTAAAATCTGGAGAAAGAAAGATATTATCTTTAATTTTTTTTGAAATTGTCATTTCTTTGTGAACATAACTAATATCTTGCAGAAGTTTTTGCTTCTGTAGATGGAATTATCCCTACCAAAATGTCTTTTAACTAGTTTTAATGGAGTGGATAAATGTACAGGACTTTATTATAAAGAGAAGTTTCAAAGATGGAAAAAATATTTTCCTTTTCCACCATTAAAGGACTCACAAATTCTGGTTCATTCAATCTGCACCACCCATTGTTACTATTTCATTTTTGGACATCAACACTTCAATCATTTCCAGGTTATGTATTGCAAATATTGCACAGAGAGAGCATTTTTATTTATCAATTTAAAAATGCAAACTTTTTTTTTCTGCTGAGTATTTACTGCTTCTGCAATTTTAATGTTTCCAATTTGACACAGTGAATGAGGGCATCTGTTACCAGTTTTCAGACAGTATCTTTATATCAGTGCTTCCCTACCTTTTTAATGTTGCACACCGATCAACTTTTGATAATTTTACTGCAGCCCGTTGAAGGGGGCATTTATATTTCAGATTTTGTTTTAACAACTTTTATTTTAAGGCTACAGTGGACAGTTAAAATGTGGAAAATTGACTAAAATATCGGAAAATTTTTTTGACTTTTTTTTTTTTATTTTTAAATGTTAATTTATCAAGGTCTGGATGGCAACAATTTGTTTTAACTGTATCTGAGACCTAAATTGGCATTATTTGTTTACAATTCGTTCGAACTTGCATTTGCATTTTTCGTTCAATTTAATTCAAACTTTATATTGATTTTACCAAAACAAAAAGTTCTTTTCAGAACTAAAGTTCATTTTAAATTGCCTTTGTTATTTAAAATTTTTATAATGGATCTTATATCATCAAGATATAGAAAACCTAAAGGTCGTCCTACCAAAAGGAGAAAGATGTTGGTTGAAAATAGCAAGAAGCAATGGCAGAAATCTTCTAAAACTGTTGATGAAAAAAACAGTAATAGTATGGTATTGTAGAGAGATACATTATCTGAACCATCTTCCCAACCTGAGGCAAGCTATATTTTCACCCACAATGCTGTGTTTTCTGAATTATTGCAGAAAGTTCCTTGTAAATATTGTACGAACTGTACCCTTGTAATAAAACAACACCATTCCATGGGGTATTCTACAAAGATGGAACTTTTATGCAAATCATGTCATGAAAGCTATGGAAGTGTTTTTTCAAGTTTCCAAGAAGAGGCCAAAAATTCACATGATATAAACAGCAAACTGGTAAGTGCCTTCCTATCCATAGGCAGAGGGCATGGTGCTTTGGAAACGTTTTCATCTGTGCTCAACATGCCAACAATGAACCAAAAAACATTTGCCAAATGCATGCACAACTTATCCGTGAAAAAAGGTGAAGAAAAAAATGCTCGAAATGTCACATCAAGCTGCTAGAGAAGCTCACGTAAAAGTTGATGCTTCTCTAAAAAATCAGGAAATAATTGATCTGAGTGTGTCATATGACGGTACTTGGCAAATCGATATCCTTAGTGGACTTGTCCTTGACTTTGAAGTATTGTCGAAATACTGTCATAATTGTGTAGTTGCTGGTCGAGATATGGGAGTCGATAGTGCGGAGTTTCACATATGGCAAAAAGGACATGCGGATGAGTGTGACAAAAATTTTGATGGAACTTCTGGAGATGCACGCTGCACTAATTATGTGGAGGCGATCAATTAGTGATTGCCAAATGAGATTCGTTTCCATGCTGAGTGATGGTGACTCAGAAACTTTTCAATTTTTGTCGGACAATAAAATATATGGTTCTGATATAAAAATCGAAAAAGAAGAGTGCCTGAATCATATTGCAAAGAGGCTAGGCAGATTGTTACGTAACAAAGTGAAAGAATGGAAGGTGAAAAAAAGTGACTCTTGGTGGGCGTAAGCAGGGAAGCCTTGCAGATAAAAACATCACAAAGTTGCAAAATTACTATAGAAAGGCAATAAAAGATAATGTCCCTGATACCGATAAAATGAAAACTGCTATATATGCCAGCCTGATGCATTGCTCGTCAACTGACAAAAAGCCTATGCATGGTAAGTGTCCTGAAGGGGAATCATCATGGTGTTTCTATAAAAGAGCTATAGCCAAAGGTGAAACCCAGGGTCACACAGTTCCATGAGAACTTACTTGTCGCCACAAGTAGTGGAGAAAATTATGCCTGTTTATCAACGTTTAGCTTCAGACCATTCTTAAAAGATGCGTAGCAGGCAAGATGCAAAATTCGAATGAAAGTCTGCATAGCTGCATTTGGCGAAAATGCCCAAAAGAGGTATTCGTCTCCAAAAGGAGGCTGGAAATAGCAGTAACGGATGCCATCGAAAAGCACAATTTGGGCTATGTGAAATCTCTTGAAGCGAAAGAGGACTCATGTCTAAATGACAGTTTTTCTTTGACTATTGCATAAAGACAAGATAAACGATGCATTTCTCAGAATATTTCTACGAAACAAAAGAAAAGGAAAAGAAATGCCACGAATACAAATGCAGCCTATAGTGCCGGTGCTTTTTAAATTTTTTTTATCAGACTTAGCAAACAGTTTTCTTGTTATGTGTGTAATTAGATTTGTTATTTTTTTGAATTTTTGTAATTTAATTGTATTGAAATACTTTATTTTTACTCATTGTGATTAATGAAATATATAATATATTATCTGGTTGATGAAATAATAATGAAATACATTCTGTTAATTTACTTTAGATTTTATTGGAATGTTTTTTGCTTACTTCAATTTTTATCACTATATATATATATATTACATGTCAATGTAACTTTACAATAAATATTGCAGAATCTTATACATATATTCTATGTTTATCTTATCTTTATGATATTAGTGTTTTTCAAATTTATATGAATGTCTTTAATTGTTTTTAAAAAAAAAACTAAGTTTTTTCCTTTAGAATAAAAATAGCTGTTTTTCTAAAAAATGAAAGCTTCCTCGAAAGCATTGAATTTTTGTAATTTAATCCCTTTGAAATACTTTATTTTTACTCATCATGATTAATGAAATATATAATATACTATCTGGTGATAAAACAATGAAATACATTCTGCTATTTTACTTCAGATATTATAAGAAAGTTCTTACTTCAATTTTTATCACTGTATACACCACATGTCAATGTGACTGTTACAATAAATATTGCAGAGAACCTTATGTATATATATTCTGCATCTCTTATATTTGTATGGTATTAGTGTTTTTCAATTTCAAATTTATATCTTTAATTTTTTTAAAAAAAAAATAAGTTAATTTCCTTTAAAATAAAAAAAAGCTGTTTTTCTCCGAATCCAAAATTTGCCTCGAAACCAAAACTCAAAATGTTCCATGCATTGCAATTTTTGTCGAATTATAACAAAACTTTCCAAAAGTATTCATCTAATGTATACTTATAAATTCTTGGATGCATTGTAGTAATAGTGATAGGGTGAAAGAAGAAATTAAAGTTTTTTATGTAGGAAATCATTAAAATTCTTGAAATTTTTATATAAAAATTTGCGTTTACCCATATTTTGTAAATTATATAAAACATTACATTGTATGCATACATTTGTAAAGAATTGCTTAAAGAAGTTAAATCAGGTGAAAATATGAAATTTTAAAAAAAATCAAAACGCATGGAACGTTTTGAAATTTTTAAATTTTTTTTTAATTTTAAATTTCTTAAAAACTAATCATTTTTTTCTCACCAAATTTTTTATATGGTTTTAGTTCTAAGTTACATGCAGCCAGTAAAAATTTGGGGCATGTTTGTAAAAAATTAAAAACAAAATTTTTTTACTGTCCATTGTAGCCTTATCTGTATTTAAACATGCCTTCAAAATAAAATACAGTTACACCAAAAAGTCGCCCATACCCGAGAGAAATACACCACAGTAAATAAAATGGAAATAATTCAATGCTCCTTGGGTGGTTCTGGTACTATTTTATCCACAGTCCAACTAAACCTAGTAAATCTCTTCAACGATTTACTCAAAAGTTTGAAACTGACATAAAACACAATTACATTTTCAATAAAAATTATGGAAAAGTACTATAAAGAATATTCATTTGAGAGAAAGGAAGATAAGTTAATTAAATCAACCTAAAGCATGCATTGCCGATGTTTTTCACACTGTTGCATTTTAGACACATTTTTTTGTTTTTCTTAATAGAAGCATGAGTGAATTGTTTTTTTGAATGAGAAAGGTATGAAATGATTGATTTAGTGTATGAATGAAGGGTACTTACACATTATCCCAACAATCGTCAACTCTTATTAATAACTCGCCAAGCTGGCAACCTGAATTTCCTAAGAGAACAGGCTGATTTGGGAACCATGTACTTCGTTTCAAATAATGTCGCCAATGGGTTGCAATAATACATAAGTACCGAATGAAATGTCCTTGTTACTTAATTATTAGTACATTTCCAATGTTTCCCTGCTTTTGTCTGATGCCATTTGGCAAAAAACTTTTGTCACCAAATAGACCAGGGGGTGGTTCTAGGGTTTTGCAGACTTATTAATTTGGAAACTTTTATTCTGGTTACCAACTGATCCACGGTGCACTTTCTAACCAGAGTAATTTTAAAAAAGATTAACTTTTTAGACCCATTTGAATCTGTAGATTCCTGCATCCTTTTTTCTTTCTAACCTTTGACTGGTAAAATCTGTTGAGATGAGAGTTGAGAATTTGATATTATTTAATTCATATTATTTATTAATTGATATTAATTTACTTATTAATTTAAACTTCATATAAAGTTATACTTAAAAAATGCACATTAGAATTTAGTTTGTTCTATAATCATGTTTTCCCATTTGTGGAGTTTATTCTAAGTATAAAAGAAAGTTCTACCTGAAACAGTTCCTTTTTTGGTATTTTTTTATAGCTCAACTCTCCGGCAATTTTTTTTCTTCAAGTTGCGCCAAAATGCATTTATAAAAGCTGAGTCCAAGCAAACTGGGAAAAACATGGCATTTTGTTTGAAGGAGCAAAAATATAAACAAGAATTAGTGTAAAATTTTTGGTTGATTTGTCGAATCGGGCGCCTCTCGCGCCAAGTGTTTTCTCGCCAAATTGATAAATGCGCCAAATCTGGTAACCCTACTGAATTTGTTTTCCAGTGAAGGAGTCGTTTTTTTGTGAAATTTTGAGCATGCGCAGTAGATTTCTTTCATTTTAACAATATTGCTGCAAGTTAGCGCATTCGTAATTCGTTTTTTATTTTATTTTAACAGTTTAATTCTTCAACGGTCTTTCTCGCGCATGAGCAGAAAGCTTTTATTACTTTAAAAATTCCGTTAATGAGGAAACTGGGTAACTCCTAGGAGAGCCCCCACCCTTGGCGCCAAACTTTGGTTTGCGCCAATTGCGCCGAAATGGCGCTTGCAAACCCGACAACGGTGACAAGTAAATATAGCAGTATAAGATGGATGCGCAATGAAAATACATGTAAACAATACAGAAATTTAACATTTAAGATAAAAAATATAACAGCACTTACTTTCTTATTGTTGATCCTTCCCAAGTGGAGGGTAAAGTGTAACAACTGCTTTTAAAAAATTCTGGAAAGTCTCGTCGCTGAGTGAGTGATTGCGAGACGCCATAAATACTCAGCGAGATAATGGTCGAACATGCCTTCTGCGTGGCTGGTGTGATTACGGAGAAAACGTTTTATTGCCGATTAACTTACTATTGGAAAACCACAAATTCTTTCTTATACTTCTGCAAACATCATGCGTATTCACGCCTTTTTTTCGACATCTCCATTCAAATCCATCCAAAACAACACTCTTTCGTTCATTTAATCCCATTTGCTCATTACATTTAGGACATTCATAACTTGAAGCAATTAATCTCCTTCTTTCATACACCATTCAATCAATTCTTTCTTGCTTCTAGCATTCAATAACGTAAAAAATTCTAACGTGTATTCACTTACAAGCGCAGCCATACTTTCAACCCGTGCCCAACAACAAAATGAAATTTGAAATGCGCGCCCTCAAATGACTAAAATTCTAGAAAAGTTAGGGTTTGCCATATGTTGTATTTAAAAAAGCAAGGTTACCATTACGGCGCAATTATCGCCAACCAAAGTAATTCGCGCCAAGGGTGGGGGCTTTCCTAGGAGTTTACCGTTATTTCTTTTGCTCCGGTTGGGTCAGCTGTTCGGCTTCGTTTTGGGAATTACTTTTTACAGGTAATATTTTTATTTCTTTCTCCACATAAATTTCAAAAGATTGTCATGATGTCCAGTGATACTCTTAGGATTAATTTGAATGAATGCACAAAAAGATACGATTACTATTGTTAAAGGTTTTTTTGCCATGTTGCCTGTGCTTGGAAAGAAAGCTGTTTTAGAATGGTGCATGAAAGAAGGTTTGATTGGATCATCGTATGTATGTCCGAAATGTGGAAAAAGTATGGAATTGAGAGAAAGAATGGGTAAGAAAGTGAATGATCGTCTTTGAATGGTACTGCAAAATTCAGCCCTGTGTGAAAGGATACCCGTCATGTAAGAAGTGTAAAGAAATGGTTTTGGTTTGAATTGACTAATATGGATTTGTGCACCGTTTTGTTAGTGATGGAAAAATAAAAATGTTTTGGAAGGTGCTCTCAGAAATATGCAGTAGCACACTAGGGTTGAATCCTAGGAGGACTCACTTTTGGTCGCCAAATTTTGAGCGATAAAGGTTACAATATGGTAACCCTTCCATTTCATCCAAAAATTTGGATTTTCAAATCACCGAAAAAAATGGCAACCCTAAAAAAGTACAACACTTTTCGCCTTTTCCAAAAAAACGTCATTTTGACATTTGACTTCGTTTGAGGTTTGCTCTCCACCGGTTGTTGTTAAGAATGGCGTGTGAAAGGAAATTAATTGAAAGTGAGGCTATGACAGGTTTCTTTGTGCTCCTGTGCACAAAGGGAAAGAAAGAGACATTAGAATGGTGTATGAAAGCTAATTTAATTGCTTCTCGTTATGAATGTCCGAGGTGTAAAAAAAATATGCGTTTGCAAAAGCGAACGGTTGACGGCTACGAATGGCGTTGCCGCAACCAGTCGAAAGATAATCGCCACGACGTTGTTCAGAGTGTGAGAAAGGGCACTTGGTTTAGCGAAAGCAAACTTGCTATAACTATTATCTTGTGTTTGACGAGATATTGGTTTGGCAAGAGCATGAATGCGTTCGTGGTGAATGACTTGAAAGTTAATAAGAATAGGTCACAAGTTGGTGGATGACAACTTCATGAATTCCTTGCATCCATCGCAAGGGTGTATCCACCAACGGAACATGACGAAATGCAAGCGTAAGGTAAGTGCCTTTTAAATTTTTTTAAAATGATTGATTTCATGCATTTCTTCGATTTTATATTTGCGAAACGCCCCTTTCGTCCTTTTTTAAAACAAATCATGTTGTACACACTGGTTTTAGAATGCTTTTTTAAAATAAATTTCATTGCTTTCTCCGTTTTTTTCTTTATATAATGATTAATTTAATGTATTTATTCGATTTCATCTTTGCGAAATGCCCATTTCATCACCCCCTTCTCCCCCCGCTGACGCATGCGCTTCCAAGAGTTTTTCGTCATTGACGCCTTTTTGAAAACCTTCAATTTGGCGCCAAATTTACCGCACACTGGTATTATTTCAGTAGGCAACTCTCATCGTCATCATAAATGTCGGAAATAGCAGCATTTTTTAAAGGTGAGTGAAATTATTTCCATTTTTAAATGCCTGATTTTTGCAGCAATTTTCAGTTTCAAAACTTTAAAATGCTATTTTTTAATGATTTTCCTTCCACCATCTTGAATTTCGCGCTCCGGCGTTGTGGTAGGGTTGCAACTCCAAAACACAACACGCGCCCATTCGACAATTTCACCAAATTTTTAGCTTTTAAAAATAGTAGGTACTTTTTAAAAATAAGAAATGGTGAACATTATGAAAAGAAGGAATCAAAGGGTTTGAAGGAGAAATTTTTCAGATGTGAAGAATAAATTAATGAAAAATTCAGCTTCTAAAAGTAGGAAATTAAGGAGATTCTAATAATGAAAAACAAATAAACCTTGCTTTGGTCTCATTCTTTATAATAACCAGTAATCCCATGTATTATCCAAATAACAGCAAAGTGCACACAAAAAAAAGGCAATGGTCATTACCACTTGTATGGTTAGTAGGGTTGCCAAAGTTGACCTAATTAATGAAAACTAATTGCAAATACCTAACTCTCACTAATAAACGCCTCTTATTTTAAAAAATGAAAAAGAGGGGTAGCTAGATTGGCGACAAAAAAGCTCAAAAACAAGGTGTGAGCCTTAATAGTACCCAACTTCGTCTATGAAAAACAGGCCAAAATTTGGTAGAGAGGAAACAGTTGGCAGATTGCAACAAATTATACAAAAATTTAAAACTTCTTTTAGATTTCTTTTAAGAAACATGCACCATCAAATTGAAATTTTTGTGCTCCAAATACAATATTCTAATGAAGTTTACTTTAAAGAATTCTGACAGCTACATGTGGATTTATAGGAATTCCAAGGAAAACTAGGTTTGAGCCTTAACAAAAACAATAGGACATGGTTTCGTTGCAGCAATTTTGTAACATATTTTTCTATTAAAATTACTTAAACAGATTACAGGCATTCATCAATGAGGTAGGTATTTTTGGATTACATAGAATTAACCTCAGAGAAGACAGCAGGAAATGATAAAGCAATAGAAATTGACAAGTTGAAATTCGGAAAGGAAAATTAAGGAATAGTTGAGGGACAACAGAGCTTTGAAGAAATGGAAGGGGGTTCAGTTGAATTTAATTGCAGTTCACAACCAATTTGGGGAGAAGCTTATTTAGCACTATCAAAAGGAATGGATAAAGCCAGCAACTACAATTTACTCCAACAAAAGAGAAAGCATATTAAAATTAAGTTCCATTTTGTGGATCCTGTAATTAATTGTCACACATACATAATATAATACAATGAGATTTCACCTTAATAAAAAAAAAAATTAATTATATTTTAACTAATCTACAAGAAAAAAAACGGATACCAAAACAAAATATATAACTGGAAAAAGATTAAGAAAACGAAATTAAAAAATTTAAAACCGACAGTTAATGCAGTCCTTTTTTCACACCAAATATCAAAAGAAATAAAAAAAATGTCCACCTCTAATATAACAATCTTATCTGAATTTGGAACAAAATTGTATCATTTGTTTCATTGGTTCGTTATTTATAAATAAATTACAAATATATGATCAACATTCATCATTTACAATATAAAATATCATCGTAAAGCACTCATAGAAATGTATTTTAAGACAAAAAATTGCATAGATCATGCATAGAAAATCTTGGGTTAAAAAAAAAAAGATGGCGATATTTGATTTTTTTTTCATTGATGTTCTACACATAGAAATTGCAGAATACGTAGCAGTAACGATTATAAAACAGCAAACAATATCAAATTTCAAAAGCTATACTACTTTCAAATATTTAACATATAGAATAAAAAAACTTAAGTGACTGAAACTTCGTACATCGAACAAGCACTTCCATTTCAAAAGTCGGCAAAATGGCGCCAAAGTCACAAGCTATTTATAAAACGCAAAACAAATAACACTTACATCCATTGGATTCCTCCCACGTCTTTCCAATTCAATCCTCTTTTCCATATCTTTTTTGGAAAGTATATCCACTAAAATTACACTTCTTTCTCAAACTGTAAGTTAATTTTATAAATTTACTGCAATGGACGAAAAGCGCGAATATGACGTTCTTTGCGAATTTCAAATTTATGTAGAGGTATTACAGTTACGATCAAACTACAGTTATAGCAATCGTAAAAATACAATGAGTGGCTTATCAAATCTCAAACAGCACAGACAAACAATATTTCGACTGTTGATAAAAATTATAATTATATGAAATTGATTTTTAAAAATCTAGTACTACTTTGGTACTAGAGTACTTTTCAGTGCTTTACTTTGAATATAAAACAGCACATTTTTGTATGAAAGAAAAATTATATATATATATATATATATATATATAATCCAATATAAGAATTTTTAATATATAATCATATACATATACATATATATATAAATATATATACATATACATATAAACAAAAATATAAATATATATATATTCTCAATAACTTTCAAAATCCACACATCACAGTGGCAAAAATCTAAAATCACTATTAATAGCTCAATAAAAGACAAATTATGATAATGACAGATAAAAGAGCTCTTTATAACTACGTTTTTTTAAAATAGAGGTAGTTGTTTTCCCACCTTTTCTACTTTATTTCAAAATTCGACTATACTCTTAAATTAGTTTAATTTTGCATGTAAGTTTCTGAGTTTTAGTATATTTAAAATTGATCCCCTAAAGTTAGTTAAGCAATTAAATTCCTTTCATTAGCGCCTTCGATGACAATGATGAAATCACTGGAAGGAGCTTTTTCTTATACACCTGCTTTCACCTACAACAGTGGTCTTCAAACTGTGTTCAACGGAGCCCTGGGGTTTCAGAAGGCATTCCCAGGGGCTCCACGAATCAGTAAAAATCGAAAAGAAAATTATAAATGTGTATTCAAAGTGGTTTTCTATCAGGGGCGTAGCTACCACCGTATCAATAATACAGGGTCCTGAAATGTGCAAGTACAAAATTGCAAAATGTTAACAATAGTCCCATTTCTAAAAGCAGGTCCCCGGAAGAATTTTGATACAGGGTCTACTCAGGACTTATCACGCTAGTGTTTACTATATTCTATTGTTAACTATCCCGAGTTCCTCTAAATAAATTCATAGTCATAAGTACAATCTTTTGCAAAACTAAATTGCAGTATAAGGAAAAATGTATCTTTTTCAGTTGTGGAAAAAACACTAATAATAAAGTAGATGGAGAAACTTATCGACATTTTGACGTAAACATTTATTTTCAGGCAAAAACAGTTCCTAAATTTTAAGTTGCAAATTCATGAAAAATACACAGGATTTTTCACACAGCTATAAACATTCAGAAGAATGTATTTAAATGAAAAATATTTTTTCAATATGAGTGCCTGCAAAACCATATTGTAAAAGAAATTAAACGAAGAATATGAAATGGAATTATTGCAGATAATTTCGATAGACCTCGAAGAAAAAAACACATATTTCAGTAATTAAATAAAATTCATGCATCGATGATAATTGATTCATGAATATACATTATTCATCAACAAATTATATTAAAATTGTTCAATAACAAAGACAAGACAATTTAAAAAAAATTGTCTCAACATAAAATATCTATTTAACATGACGATTTACTCTTCTAAGAGTGTGTGGAATGTGATTCCCCAAAACAGTATATAGCTGTAAGGGTTTCATGGATTGAAAAGTTTGAAGACCATTCACCTATAATAAAGGTGATACTTTCCGAAATCTCTCCATCAAAAAAAAAAGTATAGCATAGAATATAGGTCCTACAGTTTTAATACGAAAGTATTCCGGTATTTTGATCTTCACTAACGGGGGTTAAAAAAACGCCAAGTACATCGAGGCAGCGTCGTACCCTGGTTGCACCTTACTTCGTACCAAGATAATTCTAAGAGTACCTGGTAGAACCCCCTCAGTATAGAGGGCGCTGCTTGTAAAAACATGCTTTGTTTACACTAGAGATCTTGTGTACATGACCGAGTGCAGACGCACTCCATATTCCATTAAACTTATTATTTAATCTTACACTTGTCTTCGATGATTTATTGAATTTAATTGAGTCTAACGATTGTGATGATATGAAAGTTGATTGATATAAAAGCATTCTACCACTGATGAACTGAACCATCGATGATCGTAACAGTACCCCTTCCCCGAATAACCTTGGATTTTATTTCTATTGATTATAATCCTGCAAATATAGTACGCAAAATTTAATAATAATTTATTTTATTAATTACTACTAAGTATTAATTCAATAATTTATTTCGTACTGCTATTTGTTCGCTAAAATCAATAAAATCGAAAGAATGTATGTTTGGTGGTGGTATGATACGAGAATGGTGGACGTTCCACCCTGAACCTTCCTTGAGAACTTCTAGTGTGTGCCACTGCCTAGGAGGATAATGATTTTGGGATAGGAGAAAGAGGGATTTGGGCAAGAAGAATCATATGGACAAGTTCTACCATAATGCTTACGATGAGAAGGGGGGGGGGAGGGTGCTTCAGTATTTAAAAAACCCTATTATTCTACCGGTCATAGCAAAGTCAATTTGTATGCGTTCTTTACCGAAAGAACACACACATAGTTTTTTTTTCATTTAAAAAATTCTTTTTCATAATAAAAAAACTTACATAATACAAAAGGCAACGAATTCTTTTATAGATATCATAGAAAACGTACTATAAAAAAACGAATTTTAAAACAATTTTATATATTCACCTTCCGACGTGCAAATCATAGATACCAAATCATTATATTTAAGGGCGGACAATTTGGTAAAAAAGACTATTTCCAACATAAATCAATCGAAATTCCACAAAAGATAAGTAATAATAGTTAATTACTTATTTTTTTCCCGAATACTTAAAAAAATATATATATATATTTTGTAAATCTATCGTTTGACATTTATATATGATAACCTTGGCGACAATTATGTATCCCTCTCTCGAAGTGTTTTTCTCGTTTTATTTGATTATACCATTTTTTTTACTATTAAAAATTTAAAAAATGCATGAAATATTTCAACTTTTTAAGTTATTTGTTTGAAGACTTTTGGCCATGACTCACATGCAAATATAAACAATCTTAAAACATTAGTATTTTAAAAATTTCCAATTGCACACTTATATATATCTTACATTTATATTTATTAAAATCTATATAATTGTGTGATCTAATTATCCCAGTACTTGTGCATCAACGTCACCGCAGCCAATTTGCGCCAAAACCTGATTCTTTTTCAAATAAAACAAGTAAAAACATTTCTTGTTTTGGTATCATGGTGCGATTCGTGTGGCGCAAATTTTGTTGCAGTGACGCTAATACATAAGTAACTATCTCTCAAAAACTTAAGATGTTATAATAAATAGTTTTAAAATTTTGTGTATCCTATTCGTAATAATTTGAAAAACTTTAACAATATATATTTATGATCTACTTTCTATAACAAAAAAAAAAGAACAAACAAAAACGACACACCAAGAACGAGTCGTCCAATAAAGCCAAAAATTGGTGGGTGGAAAGATTATGTACGAAATAGAAAATGATTAAAATTTCAGAAAAATTGAACGATTTATTTCAGAGTTACAAATTAACGAGCTTAATAAGGTGTTGACCTATCTCTAGCCTGGATGCAAGCTGCCACACGACGCAGTATAGATCTATAAAGCACCCTGGTGGTCTCCTGCGATATTTCTTGCCAAATATGTTCCAATCTTTGGGCAAGGTCATCAAAATTCCCTGGTAGATTCAGTCGCCTTCCCATCATATCCCAGACATGCTCTATTGAAGAGAGATCTGGCTGGCCAAGGAAATGTTTGACAAGCTGTAAGAAAGTTCATAGCAACAGGTGCCGCCTTATCTTCTGAAAAATAAAGCCAAGGTACTATAAAAGAAACGGTAGCAAAACAGTTCTCAGAATGTCGTCGACGCACCGTTGGACTGTAAGTGTGCCTCTAATGAAGACCAAAGGAGTCCACCTGTCAAAAGAATTGGCCTGACCATAACTTCTGCTTGAGGGCCTGTATTGAAAGCAGGATCGACACGCTGCCCTTGGTATCTCAAGACACGCTTTCGATGATCGTCAGGACAAAGATGGAAGCGAGATTCGTCGCTGAACACTATACGTCCTCAGTCAGCTTGATTTCAACCTGATCGAGCCAAGCACCACAGTAATCTGGCTCGGCAGTGTAAAGGCGTAAGTGGCAGGTGGCGTAGCGGCTGGTACGAGCGTAAATTTCTCCCTATCATAGGTTTGTGAATAGTCATGGTGGACACTCTCCCGTGAGGGTCGCCCGTCTGACGGTTGATAACGATGAATCAGGCACTGTGACAGTTGATCTCACAATCAATCTGTCCTCCCGATCTGCTGTGGTCCTAGGTCGACCACTATCATCATGACGCTGAAATCTGCCACTGTCCACCCATTCTTGTCAGGATCTTCTAATGGCTGCATAGATTTGACCCATATGACGAGCGATTCTCTGATTTGCCTATTTCATTCCAATAATACGACCTCTTTCAAACTTGAGCAGTTGCTCGTAATGAGCTCGAATCCTGCGCCAATCATTTTTTTCAGTCATTGGAAGGTATCCAAAAACGCCTATTTATTATCACGTTCACTCAATAGCCATAATCTATGCGAGTATCGTGGGATCACCTGTTCCTTGTGAGCGCCTTTTTTCGATTGCCGGCAACATCGCAAGCCATGAGCGGAACCGCTTGGATCTCAATAGACTTGACAGACTTTAGATTTTAAAAAGCTTAGATATTAAGCATTGGGAACAATAAAAGCTATATTATCTATTTTCTAAACTTTTTAATGTAACAAATACATTTATAAAATAAATGTCTTCTTTTATACCTTATACTTTGATACGGTAATAAAAATAATTGTATTTTCTGAACCAGTAGCACACACAGGAATTTTTCAAGGGGGGGTCCGTGGTCAAAAGTTCACCATTCTTGTATTATGCTCCTTTTGGTTTTGTCAATTTTCGGGAACAAAACACAATAAAAAGCTAATTATTGAATAAATAATTAGCATTAATAAAATTAATCATTAATAACAAATACTTAAATTTTGCGTACTATATACTTAGAATTATAATCAATCAGAAAAAAAATCAAGGGCTTTGGGGGTTTCCAGACATCCCCCTTGTGTGCGCCACTGGTCTGAACTACAAAAATTCCTTGATTTTACTGATAAGAGATCGTTTATTATGGTATCTTTCTTGTTTTTCATAAAATGGATTTATATTTACATTGTAAATGCAGACTTGGAAAAAAAAATCGATTTTTAGAAATCGATCTTTTTTGTGAATCAAGTCATCAGGTTACAATTCGAATCGAACTTTTTCGGAAAGAATCGCCATCTCTAGGTGCAACCTATTTTTAGACTTGAGTGAGTGAATATTAACGTCGCACTGTTCAGCTACTCGAGGGCTTTTGGTGACGGACACCTGAGCTGGCACCCCCTCTCTTAACTCTCACACCACACCAATGGGAGGACGTTTGAGCTCTCGACAGATTTAACTTGCGTCGCT
This sequence comes from Trichonephila clavipes, assembly GCA_019973935.1. Lineage (NCBI taxonomy): Eukaryota > Metazoa > Arthropoda > Arachnida > Araneae > Nephilidae > Trichonephila > Trichonephila clavipes. The sequence goes on along the minus strand of BMAU01009650.1, from coordinate 93,250 downwards.
CCCTATACGGCGGGTCTTTAGTGGTACTGGGCTCGAACTCATGACATACAAGCCACGATCCAATACCTTAACTACTAGGCTATCGAGTCAACAATTATTAGACTTTACAGGTGTATGAGTGTAACTTATCGAGTTAGTTTTGAATAGAACAGGATACTCCATTCTTATCTCATTTAATTGGTACTAGTATTTTTAACAACTGGATAAAAGTAATTTCCAACCATGGATATTTTTTGTGCAGTTGCTTATTATAGAACTTTCAAAAGGAAAATTTGCATTTTTTTTACCCCAAATTAACGAATAAAATAGTCAGTCTCGATAAATAGGGGTCTGACTGTATAAAAATATATATGAATTGCTCTATTAGTGCACAACCTCTTCCGATTCTAAAATTTATTTATTAGTTTGTAGAAAAGACTTTTCCTCATCCTGTGGATTCTAGTTGCGTATCATTTCCAGATAATTCAAGAAACAGCAGATAGTCAGTTCCCAATGTTTTTATTTTAGTCCAATATGATTAAAATCTCTTAAATTTATATGATTGTTAATTGCACATACAAATGATTTATATGTGTTTTAGTTTAATAGTATTTGCATTTCTTAAAAAATGAATAAAACTAATTTATATTAATCTTGCAACATTCTTTAAGAAATAAAAATATTAATAGGTAATTTGTGTGCCCTTTATACCCAAAATTTAAATTTTTATTGCTTGGTTATATTACAATGAAGGAATATTTGAAGATATTATTTAATACAAATAGTATTTATAATTTTTATAAGATGGAAAGAGATTCAAGAAGTCAGCATTATAAATATAAACAAAATGCTTTTTAAAGATGAGAGAAATCTTCCAGTTTTCCTTAATTATTCAGAGAAATGCTCAAAAAGGACCTGAAACTTCATTTAAGAAGCACCAGTAATTTATCTGTTCTCTTACCTTGTTTATTATGCTCCAATTCGTGTCTTGCATCACACTTTCAAATGATAATTATCATTTCTTTGTATACAAAGAAATATAAGCAAACTTTAAAAGAATAAGTATTAAATGGGTTTTCAATTACAGAAATATAAGTTCAGAATATGAAAGTCATATGGATTTCAAGGAGTTTGATGATTGTTGCAGAAAATTAGTTTCAGTTAAAAATTATTCTGTTTCAATAAAATGCAATTGTGATTTCTAAATAAAAATACAGCATTGCATTTTGTTGTATCCTTATGGATTATATTATTGTTTACATAATTCATATAAAACTTTGCTAATGCATTTGTTATTCTTGAATCTGTTTTATTTTGTAGAAATCTGTAAAATGTAAATATGTCCCTCTGCTTTATTTGCATAAATACTTGAAAAATAATATTAAAGTTATGTTGTGTTATAGCTGATTTAATTTTTCTAGTTTAAAAAATAAAATACACCATGAGTGAATATTAACCTCGCACTATTCAGCTACATGAAGGCTTTTTGCGATGGAACCTCTAATTTTTAACCATGGTCAAGTGACGAGGACTACACCTAATCTGGCTATGTATAGCAGTATTCAATTCATTACACATAAATGTTTTTAAGAGTGCAAGACAACTGATAGTTTTCTTCATTCTTAAAGAATGATTTATTGAAGAACAGTGGAATAAAAAACCTTAAAAATTCTGAAATATACTTTTATCACATAGTATATTTTCTTTTTGAATGATTTTATACACTGAACGCAAATAAATTTCCAGCCAAAATTTAAATCAACACTATAATTTAAAAAGTTCAAAGTTTGATCTTTTAGAACCAGTGATTTAAAAAATGAACATTTTTGCCAAAAACATTTCTTTTGCGAATTTTTAAAAAATACTCAAAGTTTAAATCAAATATTTAATAACTTCTTCAGGAAAAAATAATGGCATGAAACTTTTTTTCCTGTGTGTTGAACTTTTCAAGAAATGCTCACAATTTTAATTCAACATTTAATATATATTTGTGGAATTTTGTAAATTTAAAAATTTCTACTTTTCTGTCTTTCTCCAATATACAACTATTTTTAAAAAAAGTACATTTTCAGTACAGAGAGTGAGTGCATTTAAAAGTCGCACTGTTAACCTTCTCAAGAGCTTTTGGTGACACACCTCGAAATTTTGAATCATTGTCAAGTAACGAGGATGACACTTAGAAAAAGAATAATGGAAGTGGTGATTTTGTGAAAGGATTGGAAAATTTATTAAAGTAGAGAAAACACATGCAACGCCGGGCCATGCAGCTAGCGGTGGTCATAAATCTAGAACTGGTTTTATTAGTACTTCGCTTGGCGAGAGTAATAGAATTCTGGGCGTTTCATTTAAGAAGTGCAACCTACAATCCCCATCGTCTAGTTCACTGGGAACATCTTCGGCATCCTCTTTTACCCTCAGTGTAGTTGTCTCGTGTTTTTGAACTAGTCTAAGTTCATTTGTAGTATTAATCAGTCGTAACTTCGTTTCTCGTAGCTCAAAAATGCCAAAACGTAAGTAAAAAAATTACTTCTTCAGGAAGTGTGGATAAAGGTGCTAAGAAACTTTCCTTGCAATTTTTCTTTCTTTTTGACAGGCAGATATATAAAATTAATATTATTAATTTACAAAAAGGCGAGAAAAATTACCTTTTTTTAGTAGTGCTTATGAATTTAAAATTTCTTTTTATGTGGTTTATAAAGAAAATTGAACCTCTATATTACGAATTTTCCACATACCCAACTTTTTGGGAGGATTCAGTGACTTCATTATATAGAGGTTCGACTGTAATTCTTAACAAAGTATGGTAAGCTTTTAATAATAATGCATAGCTAAAACTATGGTTTATCTTTTGACAGAAACTTGTAACATAGTCTAAAATATTAATTACAACTAAAACAAATGCATATATTTATCTTTTGTTTTAAAATGCATTTAATCTGATTAACAAAAGTTAAAAAAAAAAAGAGACTGTAATGATACAAGACTTGTATATATATACTTTCCACTTCCAGGCACTGTTTAGTTAAAATTGCTTTTTTGCTAATTCTGCAATTATTCACACAATCTTATGTCAATTGTATGTATCTTTGGCTTTCCTTTGTTTATAAATGCCCTAAATCACAAAATTGTAGTATGAGAAAAGCACGGCAGATTTGAACAATCAAATACAGCTGAAACCTAGCACCATGCTATTAAAAATTTTTTTTTTTAATGCATACTGCACTTTTACCATTTGGCACTTAAAGAAGATAATTTTTTAATACATTGTTTCTCTATTATTAAAAATTAATATTTCCTTAAAGTCAATTTTAGAGGACAAGTTTATGGTACATGAATTAACTCAAACTCAGTGGCGCAACAGCTCATGAGGGCCAAGGCCTACTGTGCCCATCCCAGTATACAAGACTACTGGGTGCTGAGGTGCATGAGCAGATGTCCCGATCAATTGTAAATTGAATATTAAATATAATTCCTTATGTAACACTTAATATTAAAAAACACGCATAACACGAAGTGATACACATAAGCATGTGTATAGCTTTTCAAATTTGGATCTAGCGACAGTAAAATCTACTAATTAACGAAACATACCTTAAATGCAATGTTATACCAAAAATAACCAACTCACATGATAGATATTTTTCAAATGAATAATATACATATATTTCTCTGCGATTCAAATGTAAACACTGAACCAAACCAGATCAAAATGCCCTCTGGCTTCTATGCTGTTAATCTAAGGGAAATAACCAAAGGTTTTCAAACTTTCAATAAAGGTTTTTGAAACCTTTATTGAACTGTATGCATAGAAAGTGCCCTAAACCTTTGAGATCCTGGACTTTTACTTGTCAAAAATTAATTTAATATTGAAAAGCTTATAATATTTTATAACCTTCTTAATGAACAACTGCCATAATGGTATTTTTTTGCTTGTTCTGGTAAATTTTTAAAGTACTGATAGGTTTTAGAAAATTTTTTTTTTGAACTGGGGTGTTTTTCTCCATATTTATTGCAATTATCAGATTAAAATAAATTAATATATTTTTTGTTAACTTAAATACATTTTGATAAATATTGCCTTGAACACATGAGAAATTCATATAATTGTAGCTCTTTAACAAGCATCTCAAATCATTATTTCGTTTTTGTGCATTTAGTTCGTTCAACAGGTATAAAAATAATATAGATTTATCTGTTTTTGAATTAATTTGGTTTTATGTAAATCAAAGTATAATGTTAATTTGAAATGTTAGCTGAAGTTTTATGTGTTTTATTTTAAAGTATATCATTGTTTAATCAGTACTTTAGCTTCATATTCAGCTGGAATATTTATAGTGATGTGACTTTTAACATGTTTTATAACATATATACAATACATTAAAACAATAAAAGTGTTGCACATATGTAAGATAATGTAATTACTAGTTCGTTTTAAGTTTGTTAACGTAATATAATGTATAATTTTGACCAGAAGGAATTCATAGTATTATCGGCTATATTAACTTTTTAAAATAATCTTTTATTATGTATATATACAATTGTGTAATGTTAATTCAATTTTAATAATGACATTTTATGTGTCAACTTTAAAAGTAAAGCAATTTGATTAGATCAAAGTAAAAGGATTGATCATCTATTTTCACTACTCTATACAAAATTTCTTTTATTAAAAACATAATTTAATACTTCATAAATATAAATTAAATCTTATATACATTTTCTGTTAGAAATTATCTGTGTACCATGTGAATATCCATAAGATAAAGTATTTTTATATAATAACATGCAAACAGATCCAACTAAAATATAGTTGAAAATCAGCTAATTTTTTTAAAAATTAGATGTTAGAAAGTACAACAAAGCTTTAAATAGCTAAAAAAACATTCCTTAAGAGCTTTTTTTCAAACTTTTGGAGAGAAAATGTTAAGGAAATAAAATTTCTCAACATTTTAAAAAATAAATGATAAAATTCAAATTTATTTTAAAGTGAACTGTGAAAAATTTATTTTACGTCTAATATATAGCTTCTTTTATGTCAGTATTTCTTTTTGTCCAAACAGAATTTTTTTAAAGAATCATTTAAATGCCAAGAACACTCAAGAGCTTTATTTCATCTGGAATCTATGACGAATAGGAAATTAACACTCTTAATTATGTGTAATTTGAAAAAATTTAAAAATGCATATGAGGGGGGAAAACTACAAAGGCATATTTAATGCAAAACAGATTACAAAAATTCTTTTTAATGCATGATAAACAAAATATGTTAAAAAGAAATAGCATGTAATGATACTAAAGTGAGTGATAAATTCAACATTGAACTGTAGATAAAACATGCACATAAAGCTAATAAAAAATGGCCAGTACACATAACAAAATTCCTTCGAATAAAAAACTGTTGATAAGCATATAATTTTTATATAAATATCAGTGGTTCCAGTTTACAATTCATAATAAAAAAGGATTTGTAACAACATGCAATTTGAATTTCAGCAGAACATGTATTTAAAAATTTGTTTTAGTTGAATTCATGGTATAAAAGATCTATGACATTTATACACTTTGCTTTTAATTTTAGAATTTCATGCATAAAAACTATAGAAAGTGAAAAATTTATGATACTGCAGCAAAATAAAAGGGTAATATACATGCTTTACTGTACAAACATTTTTCACATTAAAAAAAAACCTTAAAAAGCAAACAAAAATATTATGAACTATTTTAACACAAAATAACTTAGAAAAAAAAATCCAGAGTAACAAAAAAAAGGGGCTAAGGTTAACAAAAGTAACGTGCATATGCTACACTTGTTCTAATTCTATCAATACACCACTGCAATCTTTAGGATGCAAAAATATTACAGGCTTCCCATGAGCTCCTATTTTAGGCTCATCACTTAATAAACGAATCTTTTTTTCCTTTAAATCTTTCACAGCATTCTCTATATTATCTACTTCTAAACAAATGTGATGCATTCCCCCTATGGGGCTCTTCTGAAGAAATTTTTCAATAGGACTCTTATCTCCAAGTGGATGAAGTAATTCTAATTTCATGTTTGATAGCTCAACAAAAACAGTAGTGACTCCATGCTCAGGAAGAGGAACTGATTGGCTAGTCTAGAAACACGAAAGATTATTTCATTCTGTGTTATAAATGGATTTTATTACATATTACACAACAAGTATGTGTCTTTTTAATTGAAATGTTCAGTAATTTTCATTCACTATGTATTTCTTTATAAAAATATAATTAGTTTGAATTATACCAAGCATCAACTTGTAATAGAAAAGCAGAAAATACAAACATGCAGAGGGGAGGGAGAAGAAAATCACCAAGCATTCTCAATAATTTTGAATAATTATACTTGAATGATGAATGGGAAACCTGAGATAATCAGTACAAGATTAATTATTTACTTCTTTTAGCAAATTAAGCTTTTTTCCTTTTCTGGTATTTGTTCAAAAATATTATAAAGAAAGATCTAATGTGTTTCAAATTATATCCAAAAGAAAATTTATTATGGGGATCCCCCCTTCTGAATTAAGTGATCACTTGATTTATTAGAGAATATTTGAAAAACTTTAATGAAATTACACTTACAAAATACAAATGTAGGTTAATTTTTCCCTCCATATGAAGCATTTATTTATTAATCAGTTGCAGATGTAATTTTATTTAGGATACAATATCAATTTCAAATAATAAAAATGAAAATTACAAAATATTTAATACAAACTTCATAACACATATAATTAGAACTTAAACATTACTTTAAGAACAAATAAACTATTAATGTATTCTGGGAACAGAATAACTCTCCCTTATTTTTAAAGGACATGTATCCTGGTAAATTGCAAAATAATTTTTTAAAATGAAAAACCATTTTCTTATTTTTGTATGGAGGGGGCTTTTAACAGTTTTGTTATTTTTTAAAGGAACCAAATTGTTTTTAATTCAGTATTTTATGCAATAATATAATTGTAAAAATTACTTAAATGTAAAAACTTTCAAATGAAATTTTTCTAGCAGTGTTTAAAATTTTACATTAATTAAAATTCATTTGATCTTTATTCAAATTTTTAAAATACAATATATGTAATATTCAGAAAATTCTTTTGGAATATTTGATGAATATTGTGTAACATTTCTAACAGCAAGATTTTGTAAAAAAGCTTTTATGATAAGGGCAATATTATCCATTAGGCTATGAACATTAAACTATAGTATAAGGTTTTCCCTATCCTTTATAATGAAAATTTTTTGTAATATCTCCATAATACATAATTTTTCGTAATAATATATGTTTTAAGTTTTTTCCTTTATTGTAGAAAAAAGGGCACATTTTGAAATAAAAAAATACAACCCTCTTAACCAAGAGAATAAAGTATAAAGACTAATAAAAATTTAAATACAAAATAACTTTTATAATATTCCATTTATCAATTTCAAATTGAAACTTTGCACTTGATAGAATTTTTATTATAAATAAAACACCCAGAACATACTGATAAGAATTTAAGCATTTTATGTATTAATTAAAATAAATGTCAAAGTAAAATAATCAATTATTTATAGCCTAATTTTTTTTATAGATTTATTAAAAATATTAAACATTACCTTAATTCCTAATGTATCTTCAAATAGTTTAACACTTTTTTGCATATCTGAAGTAGCAACTGCAACGTGATTTGCTCTTATAACATTCCATGTTCTTTCTTTTGTGGAAGAAGAATATTTTCGTGAAATGGTTTGAAAATTAAAAAAGTCAAGAAATGCTCCTATTTTTCTATAAATAAAACTTGACATTTTTTTTTGCGAATAACTGGAAAAGAAAACAACTATTAATTTTTTAAAACAAATATTATATTTACTTTTTTTCATCCTTAAACAGTGGTTGTCTAGAGTTCTTTTGATTCTAATACTGGATTCATTATTTAAATGTAGAATATATACATTAGAAATTTCTAAGTGAAATATTTAATTTAATCCAAACTATGTAAAGATCAAAATACATAGAAAGAAAAGATCATTAAAAAATATATTTTTTAATGGAATAAGCTCTTAATATGTTTCCTTCATAAAATGTTCTAAGAAAAACATTCAGTATTTGGAATAAAAAATGATCAACATGTAATTTATTTAAAAAATTTTAATATCAATATTTCATGGTAATTAAATTAATCAAATACACAGTGATAGATATCTATACATTTTGTATTATAATAAATGATGAAAAAACACCACAAAATATAATTACAAATTTGTGAATTAATTCTAACATAATATCACTACAATTTAACTACTCTGGTATACTAATTGATTTCTTTAAATACTTCTTCTCTTGGCCATAAATGCTTTGGTCAGTCATATAATCTGAAAAAATTATCATTTAAATTATTTTAAAATAGAATAATTAGTAATATTAATGTAACATGAAACTTAAATTCTTAATTAAATTTATACCAAACCCCAATATGTGCCTTACAAATACATTTATTAAAAAAAATACTTTGTCTTTAACACTTCTGAAAAAATATTATACAAGCAATATAACAAAAATTATAGTTAATAAATATTTCAAATACGAATGAACTTAAATTTGAAACACAATTTTAAAATACAAAATGATTTTTTTTGTGAATACATTTAATTCAAGTACATAAAGCTGTTCCTTTCTCTTCCTTTACACTACTTTTTTAGAGAGAGAACTTTTCCTGAAAATCTAAAAATATAGATACTTAGAGAAATGTTGCAATGATTAGCATTAAAATATTACTATTACTATAATGAAGCTAGAACAACAATTTTATGTTATTTGTAAAGGCATTTATCAAATGACTTACTTTTCCTTATAGATACGATTTAAAGATGCTAAATAGATCAATAAATTTTCCTTATTTCTTTCTGTTTTCCTCCACTTAGGATAACTAATTAGAAGTAAGAAAATTGTTCAGTATTTTTTTTTATACATATGATGATGAAACTGAGGGCAATTCATTCTACAATTGTTCTGTAAAAATTTAAATGTATCGACCAGTAGTTCCCAAACATTTTTGTCTTATAGACCCCTTGCCATGTTTTTCGGTTTGGGGTAAGCCCCTGCTTATCTAATACTGAACTTTTACAAATTTATCAACTTAAATATCTTTTTGACAGCTAGTATAGAGCAGCTTACTTTAAAAGAAATTTAAAAAAAAATTTAAAAAACACGTTTTAATTAATTAGGTTAAAATTTAATTAATACATAAAATAACTGAGCAACAAACAAATACTTCTAATGAGAGGGATAAATTCAGGTGCTTTAATTACAAATTTTTAGCATTTGGTATCAATCTTGTCAAGTTTAAACCTAAATTTCTTCTGTTAGTAATGGCCAGTCCCCCCCTTCTTTTTTTGTTTTAGAGATTGGCAATCATGTTGAAACTCCTCACTACGAAAAGCAATTAAAATTTTTCTCACAATATTCCATAATTCGAGAAAAATCACAGGTACGTCTTATTAAAGCCAAAATTGCTTGTATCCATTTCCAAACTTTACTTTAATTTCTTCGTTCGTGCCTCTATTCTGATCAGTTCCTATTGTAATACGAAATTTTTTTTCAGTGTGACCATATGAATTGATTGTCCACTGTGGTATTAACATAGTCTTAAAGCATTCTCAAACCTCATTTCAAAATTTGAATAAAGGGTATTAAAATGCTGAATGTAGATTAAAACAACCCTGACAAACTGAGAAAATTCACGATTTCTAATGCTATATTATTTTAACTTAATTTTTGAAAGAAACACTGAAATTGTCCTTAAAATAATTTGTCTTTTCATAACTGTAAATTAACCTCATTAAATCTAGTAAATAAATCTGTTAAATAGGTAAAATCTCTGGTTTCCCCACAAGATTAAATTTTCTTTTAAAATTTAAGACTTGATCTGGTTTAATGAAAGCCACTTTCATAGACTCCTGTTATACCTCATGGACCCAGAATTATTTTTGTGCTTATGTGGACCCCTTGCAAGTCGTCCTAGACCCTAGGGGTCAATATAGACCACTTTGAGAATCACTGATGTAGACAAAAAGAAAATCTATAAAAAGATGATTTGATTTGAAAAGAACAAATAAGAATTTGGTTATAAAAGCCTATCTTGCTTATAAATAAATTTAAAATACAGACTAAAATTGCAGATAGTTTGTTACATTAAAAAACTTTTAAAAAAAGAAAATTACACCTGCCAATGTCCTTTTGGACATAAGGCGTCTTGCAGTCAATATAAAGCAGATATTGCACTAGCAGGAGGGAGAACTCTACAGTTGTTTTGTGAGAGAACATGAAGTATAGACGGGGTAATCAAAAAACTAATCCAAGATGAAAATTGTGGTTGAAAAAAATTTACGCATGAGCTAACGACCGCACGCGATAGAAGTGAAAACTTCAAATTTTGTAATATTATATAAGGGTTTAGTGCAGATTAGTTTGGTGAATAAAAAACAAGGTAATATTAGTATTGCGATGTAAAATTATATATTCATATGTCTGTACTCGTAAAGTAATATTCGTTGCAAAATCTACAATTGTATTTGTGATTTAATTGTATTCCAAGAAGGAAACAATAGGTTTATGGAAGCTTAAATAGGTTGTAAATACTTTAGATTCAAATGTATTAAAATATTTTTTAAAAAACTCAGTCAAGCGTTGTTCCATACTTCATTCATTTGGGTCATTTGACATAATTAAATTGAATTTTAATTTAAAAAAACATGGGCCTAAAATGTTTTCAATTCAAAACTAAGCACAAGTCTTCGATCTGAGCACAATTTCTGACTAAAGTTGAGTGAGCGCGAGTGACATTCCTCACTCAAATCTGACGCTTCATATAAGTTCACTCTTCAGAAAAACGCACCAAAAGAAAAAAGTTATCACTTCAAAAAAGTAAAAATATTTCTAAACCCAATACAGTCAAATCATGTCGGTTATAATGTTTTTTTTGTAAGCAAACAATATAACTTTTTTTTATTAACCCTCTAACCGGAAAGCACGGAAAATTCCGTCAGTGTAAAGATGCTTCAAAAATGGACTGCCGCGGATTTTTTTCTGCCTTCAAGTAACGTTTTCAAAAGCGGATTAGCCGCATTTTCTGAAATCCTTTCTACCCCCTTTTAAAGGTTTAACCAAACTAGGTCATAAAAGTGTCCCCGTTCGACCTCCCAAGTTCTAAAAGGGGGAAAGAATTGAAGTCTGTTGCATTTTTGAAGGCAATAGCAAAAAATAAGAGTAAAACGCTTTCGGAATAACTTTTCAGGAGGAAGGTATCCACTTAGAGGGTTAATGTAATATTTATTCAAATCCTTTAATTTATATATAAATGCATTCAAAAATCAAATTTTAATAATTCATTGATTAATTTTTTTTTGTTTGATCTACAAACTCAGTATTTCTTTTTTAAAAGTTCTTTTCAAATTAAAAATAAATTAACATCTATATTATTTTCAATACATTAACACTCACATATATTAATTTTGATTCTTGAAATAGTATAATATTGAAGATTTTGAACAAAAAATGCATCTTTAATGAAGTTTTTCACTAATGTAAAAACATTTGTCAAAATTTGTTTCTAATTGCTCAAAAATTATAAATAGTATTTGCATAAGTAGAATAGAAGTGAAATTAAATGTGGTTAGATTGCCCCTAAACAAAATGTTACTATTTTGTGCATAGTCAAAACCAAAAAACATATTCCACAATTGTACAGAATATATTTTAAAGAATTCGTATTATTCAGAAATACATATGCTTCAAATTATCAATTAACAAGTTTATGATACGCCAATTATTTTTGGAGCAAAAATTCAGAAACTATGTATATTGTTGACCAATTTTGTCAAATAAAAAGATGTTGCCAAATACAGTCATCAGTAAAATTGTGTTCGAATATGCATCGAAACAGTTTTCCTACAAACAGCTAATGCACATCATAGGTTTTGGCATTTTTTGGATTTGATGAAATTGGTGTAAGGTATAATACATAAGTACTGAAACTGTTTTCTTAATTCAGCAAAAATATTTCAAGTCCATAAAAAAAAAATATTAGTTATTTCAGATAGAAAAATGAATTATGTAAAAACAAACTTTGTTAACAAGGAAACATTCATCGAGAATCTTATGCATCTATTTCCCTAAAGTATTAAAATTGTAATGAAACAATAAGCACAGTATTTTCAATACAAAAATATATCATATTCGGTATTTTATTTTACTGCAGATCTATTTAATTTCTTACAATGGTCAATTATTGCCATATTATTGGATATCAGTCCAATATAAAAGGAAAAAATTAAAGTAAAACTTTTAAAAACAAGTTTTTATTTAAATACGCTAAAAGGAATAAAATAAACTTTTCTTTTAAAACTTTTTTTACTATCACCTTATAACGTCATTACACAATTTATAATATAAAACCTTGTCGCGAGATTAAGTACTCATGTTTACTTAGTTTGAAAATTTTACAAATTAAAATCAATCAGATCAAGTTATTTAATTTGCTTGTTTATCCACACAGGTAAATCTTGTGACAAGTTTTTATATCATAAATTGTGTAATGACGTTATAAGTTGATAGTAGAAAAAGTTTTAAATGAAAAGTTTATTTTATTCTTTTTAGCGCATTTAAGTAAAAGCTTGTTTTAAAAAGTTTTTTTACTTTTTAGTTATCGCTGGACAGGTTTCTCAGTATGTTCATCTCATTTAGCTGCAAGGCCGTTTGCCGATTAATTTCTCGAACAGTCTAGCTCAGGGGTACTCTCAAACCCTTTTACCCGCTGGGACACAAACATATGATAGATATTTCACACAGTAAAGCTTAGTGTGTACAATTTAAAATCAGTTTTAACATGAACAAAATTGCAATGCCACAATTGCATCTATGTACTTAGATACCTACAGCAATGTTATATAAGAACAACCTCCGATGTACTGTAAAATATGGCATATAATGCATACCTATACTTTCCAGCTGTAATTTTTAGTAAGATTCAATCATTAACCCCAGAAATATTTAAAGGGACTCTTTGGGAGACTGGTACTTTTGTTACATGGTGGATCGTTTTTCAAAAGTAGGGAAGATCCATGTAAATTAACAGGCAGGTTCTTTCAGTGTAGATCATAATTTTGTCTAAAACAGTAACATAAATATATATACTAATGTAGCACCAATATTCACACATATACCAATTTTTTTTTCACTGGCAAAAAGCAGGTTGCAGTTTAAGCTTTGATAGCTGTTTTAAGAACCGTGGCACTTACAGTGGGTCCCAAAATTGAGTATACACCATTTACTCTTTTTTTTTAAAGCTGTAAAAAATAAATACAAACTTACCATTAAAACTTAATACTTATAGGAGCATTAAAATATACATTAAGAAGTACATTGGTCAGAAAACAAATATTAAATCCGTATAATATATTTTAATTATGTATATTTTGGTAATAAAACTGAAATTTGGAGTCACAAAATTGAGTATACACCAAAAGAATTTAAAAGTTAAACACCACTTTTATTATCGAGATTTTTCTTCAAACCATTTCTAACGTTGAACTCAAAGAGTACAAACGTAATAACAGTCGTTTGCTAATATAATTTTTTTTCACATGTAAAAACCCTTGAGATGAACTCCAGGTGAGAAACGTCTGAAAATGAACAGACTTTGGTTATCAAGTGGTCGAAAGAGGGCAAATCTCTGAGAAATTGCTTCATTGATCAGGAAAAGCCAAGGTTGTATTAAAAAAATACTACAAAAATAACGTGGAACTGGATGTGTGGCCAATATTCCAGGAAGAGGGCGCAAAGAAATTTTGAGTGCTACTGCAAAGATCAAGATTATACGCTCAGTAAAGAAAAATCCACTGTTAAGCGCCCCGAAACTTGCATCATCGATATCATCAGAAATTGGGAAAAAATTCAGCAGAGTTCTTCATAATGCAGGATTTCATGGTCGTTCTCCAGTACGAAAGTCACTCATTAATTGTGTCAATAGAAAAAAGAAACTATCTTTTGCAAAGGAATACATTTCAAGGCCAGAATCATTTTGGAACACTTATTTTCTCTGATGAAAGCAAATTTAATCTTTACAGGAGTGACAGACAGTATAAAGTGTGGAGACAAGTTGGGAAAGAACTGGATCCTAAAAACACAATAAAGACGGTTAAGTATGGAGGTGGATCCGTCCTTGTTTGGGGGTGTATGTCTGCAGGAGGAGTCTGAGAACTTGTGTTTATTGAAGGCATTATGGATAAAATGGTATATTTGGAAATTTTAACGAATAACTTGCAAAAAAAGTACAGTTAATGTAGGACTTGGATCAAATTTCATCTTTCAGCAGGACAATTACCCGAAACATACGGCGAAGATTGTCAAGTTGTATTTATTGTACCATTGCAAGAAAGAACTACATATTCTACCCCAATCTCCAGACTTAAATGTCCTCGAAAATTTATGGTCCCAGTTGAAGAAATCCGTCCACAAGCACACCATAACGAGTAAAGAGGACTTAAAGAATGTCTTAAAAGAAGAGTGGACCAAAATCACAGTGGAAACAACCAAAAAATTAGTGGAATCCATGCCTAAGAGGTTACAAGCTGTGATCAAGGCAAAAGGTTTTTCAACTTAATTTACTTTCTGTCACAAAATGAATAAAAGTGTATATTCAATTTTGAGGTGGTGTTTTTCTTCCAATTTTTTTTATTATTGTATAAAAATAAGCCATATTGCAAAATTTTTACTTCACATACATAAAGGGGATAAGAACAAGTTTAAATAGTTAAAAAACACGATTTTCTTAGTGAATAATTTAGCCGGTTATGAAAGTAATTAAAAGGTAAAATAGGGTGTTGGTGTATACTCAATTTTGGGACTCTGTGTATCTTAAAAACCATCTACGAGGGCAATGGCTTCCTTTAAATTAAAAAAAAAACTCCGACAACGGGTTGAATACAGAGATAGTTAAAAAAAACTTTTAAAAAGGGGCGGAAATTCCAATTACAGACTTAAAAATTAATGGATATACTTAAAATTTTCGTTTTTCACAAAACAAACGCACGTAACTAACACTTGATATTACGTAACATTTTTGATTTACGATGTTGAGTGAATAAAATTTTACCTAAAATTTTTCAGGAAAAACTTTTTCTGTTAAATCCTCCTCGTCTTTCTTTTCAGCTAGAGCCTTTCCTGAAGGCCGCTTTACTCTCACGTATTGAAACACTTGAGAACTAAAAGCAATGGCTCCGAAGAGAGTCAATCCCATCAAACAAGTAACAGCTGTTTTATGTATAGTATCAGCAAGCTTCCTCATAATAAATAAATAAAATTGTTCAAAATAAGACAGAGAAGGTCACTTCACTCAGAAAAGTGATAACGTTAACGCAATTTATAAGCTATTTCGGCCTTTCACTCAGCATCATTAAAATGAAAAATAAATATAAGTAGAAGTTGAATTACTTGCACGGCTTGTGATTTTTATTAATTAATTTATTGATACATTTTTTATTTCTGGTTATATCCGATTTTCTAAGCAAATACAAGCAAACTTTTACGTTTTTTTTTAAAGCAGACTTTTTTTAATTTAAAGAAATTGATTACTATTTCAAAAGAAAATTTAAATCTAATCGTAATCTTGAAAGTGTAAAAAAAAAAAAAAACAAAACGTGATATTCTGTGAGTTGCCGCATTTTAAATGAACAATAATGTATATTTGAGAGGATAAATTTCTTTCAACAAAATTTGTAGCTTTTCTTCATAAAGTTTTCACCCCTTAATTCTGTGAATTATAAGAAAAAGGATAAAAAGTTTTCTTCTCGTTTGTGAAAACATCAACCTTACGCCCGACATAAAGCGCACTGAACAACTGTTGATCTCATAGCTATTTTATAAACTTTTTTTGCATCTATAAATTCAGTACTTTTTATTTTATAATTTTTCTATGCAGTAAATTGAAATGGGAATCGAAGGTATTTTGAACTTGAATACTTTTGTTCATATAAATGAAATAGAAAACCTATTTTTTTAACTTGGTTTTTAGTATTTTAATGTTTTTGTCTAGTTTTTTTTATATTTCCTTTCATTTTTGATATTTGTATTTGTGTGAATCATGAAATCTCCTATTTATTCCTTTGATTTCTTATGTTAAAATACTTTGTACAAATTAAATAATTAAAATATTTTGAAGTAATGGGTGGACAGAAATAATGGAAAATTATAATGGAAGTCGAATTCAATTTTTTTTTTGAGCTATCTTTTTACCTCTTTTTTTTACTTTTATATACTGTTTAAATTAATCAAATTTTAAAATGAAAATTTTCGCTTAAAAAGAAATTTAAGTCAAGCTTGAATTGTACTGTTTTTATTTGAAAAACAATTACTTTTTTATTAAAATTATTAAAAAAAAAATATAGTATTAAATATGAAATGAAAATTCTTTAAATGTATTTAATGATAGTATCTTGAAGTATGAATAAAAATTTCAGCTATTGCTGATTTTAGATTAATTTTGAGCTTCTGATATGCAAACAACTGTGTTGGAAACAGAATTTTTATAGAGTAATTTAAAAGTAAATAATAATGTAAGTATTTAAAGCGGCAGCTTAGCATTTGATCAAAATCATAACATAGTATATTTTCCCTTTATAAAATGTTTTTAGCATTCCAAGGAATCCCCATACAATTTGTTATTTTTGGATGTGGTCTCGGAAATTGTTATTTTTGGATGTTATTCTCGCAAATTACATATCATGAGAATACTCTTCTTGCCTCAAAATATGAGAATGAAAATAATATCAAGAATATAAAACATATTGTATTAATGATACAACAGGACTAAAAAAATTTTTTTTACTCAAAATATTCAGTTTTAGATATAGCATAGGAATTTTCCAATTACAAGAGCAATTGGACAATAATGGCTGTTTGATATTCAAGTCTTGAGGTACCTGTTTAAAATATTTTAATTATAGGTCAGTTAATTTTCATTGAGAGCATAAAGGAAATTAACCAATTTTATGTGGAGGAATTTCTACTCGCTATAGTTTTCTTTATACAGCGTGGGCATGGAAACTTCCTATTTTAAAAATGCAATAAAACCAACTACATGTTTCATTTGGGTTGTTATTTTCCACCCACCACATAACATTGGAAATTTGAATTTACACAATTTTAAACACATCTGTTAAATGTCACCCTTTCAATTTCGGCTCGGATGTTGTTCCTTAGGTCTTCTAGGGTCTAGGAAAGATCTTTGTAAACCAGGGACTTAAAATATGCACACAAGAAGTAATCAGGAGGGGATAAATCAGGTCAGTATTTAGGTCAGTTTACATCCCCTTGCAAGGAGATCAGTCATTCCAGGAAGGCAGCTCTTAAAGTATCCATGGAAAGCCTAGAGGTGTGGGCTGTGGCCCTATCTTGTTGTAATCATACGTTTTCAAGATCTCTTTTTTAGAGAGCAGGTGAGAAGAATTTTTGGATCATTGTCACATATCAGTCTGAATTGACACTCGAACTTGTTCCACTTTTTCAAGTGTTCTAATGGTCCTTCGAAGTCCTTTCCTTTCTTTGGAGACATTCCTCGTTGCTCTGAAGGCATCCATTCACATTAAAACACGGGAACATGATTTTGTGGAGGAATATCAAAGGGACAACAAAAGGCATGTTGCACTGCAATCATTAACCCACCATTAGAGAAATATGCCTTCTCAGAAAAAGCGCTCTGCTGCCTCGACCACAACTAGTTTGAGATTGAGACGGGTGGAAACACAAATATCCCACTCCACCCCCTTCCACCGAATTGCTCCAAACAAACATTACTGGAACATATTAAAATATGAAGTTCTTACACCCCACCCTGTATTTTCTAAAAATTATGTTGCTAAATTTTTTTTTTGAGAAATTTTTGATAAGTTTAAGATTTTTTAAAATAAAGATTATTTTTAGTATATGAATATGAAATTTGTGTAAGTTTGTGTGTATTAAATTGAAAGTTATTTGAATTTATGGAATGAATGGCTTGTTAATATTATCATTAATGAAATAATTTTTTTTCTTGTCCATTGTTTAAATAATTTACTATCTGTTTTCATTATATGGTAAGATGTGAAATCTTTTTGTCTTGCAAATACTATTACATTGAAGCAATTCTTTGAAGTAATATAATAATCAAATATTTTATTAAATAAATAATTTGGGTAATTATAGGTGTGAAAAATATTATTCTTGTTCTGTCTGGTAAAGGAGGAGTAGGAAAGTCATCAGTGGCTGCTCATCTTGCATTGACATTGAGAGATCTAAATTTTAAAGTTAGTATTTTTCATATATTATGTATAATATGTCTCTGTCCTGTAACAAATTGAAACTAATTTTTCATTTAAGTATGTTTATTTTTATGTAATATTATGTTTATTTTTATGTAATATAATAATTTTCAACAATACTTCCTTTTGCAATGTATAGTAGTTGAAGTACTGAAGTTGCATCACATTTTTTAAAGTGTAGGATTTATTTTGAATTATTTTTGGTGCCTATTCGTACTTCAGTAGAGAGAGAGAGAAGTTTAGATCTTAACAAAATATCTGTATGGAACCAGGAACAGAAATAATTTTCAATATGAGACTAACTATTCAAGGAGTTTAATTTATGTTTTTCACAAAAGTATTAATTATTTTTTATTAGAAAGTAAAATTTTCAAAAAGATTTTTGAATGGGTAAGGAAAGCTTTTTCAATTTACATCCAAATTGAATATAGATTTTGTAGTTGTTACCATAGCCTTCTGGTATTGAACATCTTAATGCATAAGTTAGGTAAGTTGAATGTAGTTTCATCAATGTTAATCATGGAATTGACACTCAAGTGCAATAATAAAAAGGTATGCTGAACTGTTCTATAAAAAAGTTTTATAGTTAGGTATATATGCATGGGATTTTTCTAAAATAAAGGTATTCTTTATAGTTTATAGGAATTTTTTAATGTTTGGGTGTGGATTATAATTGAGAAAATATTTGGTTTCATCAAGCTGGGTAATTTTCTTATACAGATCAATTTGTGAAGCTATTGTGTATAAATTGAATTGTGATTTATGCTTGTGAAACTCTTGAGATAAAAATTTAAATGGTATAGTACGTGGAAAATTGCATATTTTGAGTTTCTCTTCAGTTGAGTTTCAAGTTTTCAATATTTCAAGAGTAGTGAATTTATTCATTTTTTATACATAAATGAGTTCATTTCAAAGGCATTAAGATAAGTAATTTTTGATTGTGGTGTTGCCTTTGTAATAAAAAAAACTACTGATGTTTAATTAACTATTGTTAATTTAAACCGAGCTTTTGAAGAAAGTGAGATTTTTGAAGATAATTCAGATATTGTAACAGATGTTAAAAATGTTCATGGAAATTTAGTTTAAAAAAAAATTAAAAAATGTTAGAATTAGTGAAAATCAAATTTGAAACAAAGCCTGAAGTCATGAGCTAAACAAAATTTGAATCTTATGATTAATCAATAAAAATTATTTAAATTTAGTCTGTGAAATTTCCTATATATATTCAAAAGACTGAGATTTTTAATTTTCTTTTTTGGAGAGAGCATTTAATACTCAAAATTAGGTTATAGAAATGTATAAGGTAGAAATTTTTTCATATATTTTTGGGGCAATAAAGCCTGTAATATAATTTATTTGTTTGGTAGGGTATTTAAAATTTTGTGAAAGTAAAAGTTTTAGTCATGAAAAGTTTTAACCATATTCATGTTGAGAGCACTTTAGAAAAGAATTCTAACAACCACATAAGACTTGTATTCACTTTGCTTTATGTCTAGTGGGTATTTGGATTATTTAAAATTAAGAACATTTGAGTGACTTTGGAACTCTTTAACAATTTATTATATTGGATTAATTATACAAAAAATTAAGCAAGGAAAACAGTGCCTCACATTAATATGAGAGGAGATACATAGTTTTCACTTAATAAAGTATTGGATTACTCATTTTATCGTAAATTTAGGAAGATTCCTTTATATTTAGTGTGATAGGGATTAAATGTTTAAATTTATTAGGATAATGTGTAAAAATAGAAATTCATAGATTGTGCAGTATATTATGAAAGGATTAACAATTATTATATAAAGTACATGTAAATCTACATTTTAATCTACATCATAAAAATAAATAATTTTTTGTGTTTAATAAATTTTATTAGTAAATCTATCTTCATATGGAGTTATAGAAATAAGCTTTTTTGACTATTTTTGTTTTATAGGTTGGATTACTTGATGTTGATTTATGTGGTCCAAGTATACCATTAATGTTAGGTCTGGAAGGAGAAGTTATTCACCAGTCTTCTGATGGGTAATTTTTTTTTCTTTTATTTGTTTCTTAAGTAGAGATAGAATCTACTTTTCAGTTACATGTATCTTTTGTAAATGTCGATTAATTCTATATTTTGTGTAATTAATTGTTAGGATGTTTTGAGTTAAACTTTCTCCCATATTTATAAAATAATAATTACTTAATTCATAACATGCTATTGTATGAAATAACCAATCATTGTAGAAACTCATTGGAGCAAAATATTTTTAAATATTAAATTGTTTATTGGAATTCACACAAAGCCATTCTTAATTTCAATTTATTTAAAATTTTTAAATAAATTTCAATAAGGTATTTATTGGTGTAAGAATGACAAAAAAATGCAACTGATTGGGTAGATATAGGTTAATCTTTAAAAAATTGAATATAAACTAACTTTCATAATCACATTCAATACATTTTCCTTGCAAAATTTCTTCTATTAATGAATGCATTTGGTCAATTTCTTTTGTAACACCATTGATTTAAAACAAAATATTTTCCCCAAATATTTTATTTTCTTCTCAATTCTGTAGCATGTTCCATGGGTAAAAAATTCTCCCAGAAAAAAAACCCCCAAACTGAATCACTTATTGGAAAGGGGGATAAATCAATGCAAATAAATTGAGCTGATATGAAATAAAGGTACACTAACTGAAAAAACCAAATTTTGTGTACTTACTAGTTGATAAATTTTTTTGAAAGTTTTTATCACACTATGGTGACTTTTTCTCCTGAAAGTTGCCAACAGCAAAAGGCAGGAATACAATGTACTTATTAATGAGTGTCCCCAAGAGGACTTAATTTTTGTTCCAATCATCTGTGATCAAAGCACATGGTCTTTGGTCCTGAAGGTGAGCAATTCAAATCATCCTACCTCAAAAGCAGCAGTTTAGATCTTCATGGGTGATCTGCCTCTTAATAGCTTCTTGTGAAGAGCACTGGTGACTGGGAAATTGAATCCTAGAAGGCAGCAAAGCATAGCACTACTCTAAGGAGAATGTTAACTAAGGTGTTCCCAATAGATTTATATATATATATATATATATATATATATATATATATATATATATATATATATATATATTAGCTGCAGTAATGGCTGGAAAACTACCTTTATTATGTATCTCTCAAAAAATCCATCAACAGCAAAAAAGACTTTCCTCCCTAGGAGGGGTGATTCCTTAGCCTGCAACTCTCAAGCATTATGAACAGGAATAAAAGTGTGTAAGTGGCAAGAGGTGAGAGATTCTTTTTCCATTTTAGTCGCATACTATGTGTATAGTGGAGTCGTGGACCAGCAGGTTTGTGGTTCAAATCAAACACTTATGCCAAAGTCGTCAGCTTGTGCCAAACATAAAATATTTTTTTAAAAAAATTCCTCGTAAAATTATTGTCTTCAAATGCACATTTAGTAGTTATTTTGAGTTAAGTATTTATGTTAAAACTCATAAGTATTCAACATATTGCATGATTAAACATGGAAACAATAACATGATCAATTTAAAACTTTATATTAAAAAGGTACAAAAAAAATGATTAAAGTACAAAGACATAGAAGTATTCCACCTAGACTGTTTTGAGTAATCTTTTCTTAAATATTTTTTCCTTATTTTCCAGTTTTAAACTTCAAAAATAAATTTTAGTCATGCTGTAAACATTGCTACTTGTGTTGCCCAGATTGTGAACTTGCTCCTCCTCCTTATACGAGGGCTGTTCAATAACTAATAGGACTAAAATTATAAAAAAACCAGAATACCTTTAATTGTCATCATTTACATAGTATTTTTCAAAATGACTTCCGTGGTACATAATGCATTTATCCAACATTCTGTCCACTTTTTAAAAACATATATAAGTTCGTTTTATGAGAGCTTTTTAAAACTGCCTTCGCAGCCTTTACACATGCTTTGTTGCTTGCAAAACATTTGCCTCGTGATTGTTTCTTAAGTTAAGGAAACATCTGCAAATCGCATGGAGTGAGGCCAGGACTGTATGGAGGATATGGTGAAATCTCTGTTGTTCTGCTGCAAAACATCCAGTGTGCAACGAGCAATATGTGATCGGGCATTGTCATGGTGCAATAGGAAGTCATTTTTGAGCAATGGATGTTTTTTTTAATGTGCTGTACCATTGTTTGTAGGACATTCGCGTAGTAAGAGCCATTTATTGTAGTACCGGGTTCGACAGCGTGTTGATACACACAATTCCTTCATAATAAAAAAAAAATTGTGGTCATAACTTTACCAGCCGATTTCACAGTTTTTGCTTTCTTGGGAGTAGATGAAGATGGATGTTTCCATTCACTGCTTTATTGTTTTATGGTTGGGTCATAGTGATACAACCAAGCTTCATCTGCTGTGATGAAGAGTTTTAAGATAGTGTTGCCTTCTTGTTGCAGTCTTTCTTTCATATTGTATCATATCAAAGGTCTCCGATGCTGATTGTTGCTTCCATTTCGACAACTGGCTGTGTCTCGTAGACTCCTGCAAACATGCTTCAGTATGATCACGTGATACTCAAAAATATGAGTCTGTACACGTCATCTATTGGTAGCTTTTGTTTGTACACGTCATCTATTGGTAGCTTTTGTTAATACAGACAACTTTTCTTATGCCTCAGAAATTAAGATTTTGATGAGGTAGTTTCGCGACAGTAAAATTAGTCTTATTACTTATTGAACAGCCTACGTATATATCATCTTAGAAATCATACCAGGATAGCCCACTGAGTCGCATTCAGAAAATCTCTTACTGTCAATACTATTGTTTCAACTCTGCCAAACATTGCAAAAGATGCAAGATCTGAATACCACTATTAGGATATATTTTCTCATCCTTTTTCCTTCTCCATCTGGACTGACATTTCTCCATTTGTCATTGCGAAGGCATCTGTTCTGTGACCATCTCAAATCTAGTTATTATAGCTGAGCATCATCACCACAACATTGATGCAGGTTTGGGGTTCCTTCATGGCTTAGGTGTCTTCTGTTTCAATATCTTCATAATCAAACATAAGAAAATTAAAATAATTTTTAAGAGATAAAGACTAAGATTATAATCATATTCCTTTGATGAATGGATAGACTTTTTTATGAAGGATCCATTAATTTAAAATAGTGGCTGAAACAAATTTGATTAGCTCAGTTTTTAATGCAAACAATGATTAAGTACAACAAACATGTAAAAACCTGTGCTAAGTTTTGAGGGGGGAGGTTTGTTAATTTTTTTAGGGGGTAGGGTTAATTTCTCTTTTAATAAGGATGTATTTGTAGAGTTATGTGATAACTACTTAAGATAAATTCTTTTTTTGCATAATATTAAATAAATATTTTGTACACATTATTTTTGAATTTAAATTTTTAAAAATTTTTATTTTGATACTTGTTTATTAATATATTTAATTTGTATACAGTTCTTCATATATATCAGTTAAAATTGTTGTACAAAATGCTTAATTCTGATACACTTCACAGATGAAGATGTATTGTATTGTTAATGCATATGCATCAATTAGTTTATTTTAGATAATTAAATTACAAACTTTAAATAAAACTGTGTAAATGGTTAATGTAAATAAAATAACTTAGTTTTTTTGTGAAAAATAATTAATCTGTTTGAATTTGTTTTCAGATGGATACCGGTATTTACTGATTCTAGTCAAAGCTTTGCAGTTGTGTCTATGAGTTTCCTATTAAATGACAAAAAAGATGCTGTAGTGTGGAGAGGTCCAAAGAAAAATGGTAAAATTTAGAAGGGGAATTATATATATATTCATTCATTAAATATAGAAGATACAAATTTTTTTATAATGTATTTTTGATTTTTTTTTGTTCACTTTTTTAGTTTGCATGATTAATTGGAGTGAAAGAGAGAGAGGAACAGTTACTTAATATTCAATGTAATTAACACAATTTTTAAAATTTTCAAATTAAATTTTTGTTTAAAGTCAAATTTAACTGTTCAAATTATATTTTGATGCATTACATTTTTTAAAGTTTTGAATAAATTTTTGTAGTTTATTTCTTATTCCATGAATTTATTAATTTACTTTTATTTAAACGAGAATATTTATTTGTAACAGGTTCTGTGTCACATTTCATTTTTTACAAAAGTTTTAACGGAGGATAAATTTTAAAAACTATAAATTTACAAATGTTTTTAATTTTGATGATAATATAAATCTAGCTTATATATAAATAATACATAAAAATTATCACGCACAAACCTTTAAATTTCTTGTTAAGTGCCCATCATATTCTGACAAATGATGAGCTAAGACACATCTCGGCCCTTCTCTATGAGAAAAATGAGATATTTTACAGAACATAAAGTCAAAGAGATTTAAGACATTTTTGAATCAGGGCATTAAGAGACCAATAGCTGAAATAGTGATTTTATGGAAATTTTTCCACGCTGCAATTTCAAAATTGAAAAAGAAATGTTTTTTTTAAGGTCTTGAAATTGATTGTTTATTTTATCAAGTAATTCATAGGGTTTTTTATACTTTTTTTGACAAATTTGGTTTCATGAAAATATAGTAATATAAGGCCTCCATCTAAATTTTATTTCCTTGGCCACTCTCCTTTAAAAGTATTTTAATGTCGTTGACCATTTGCTTATGTTTGATTCTTAATAATTTAAGATAATCATCGTAAGTCTTTCTGCAAGTTTCAAGAGCAATTATTGATTCGTATTCTATGTTTTTTTTCTTTTTAAATAATATCTTGCTTTTTCTCTGATATCTCTTAAAGTACTAAAAAGCTTTTAATTCATATTTCATGAGAAAAATTTTACCTTTAAGGAATAATCTTTTATTGTTGAAAGATTATCATTCCTTATAAAAAGTCTTCTTATTGGAACTGTGTGTATCTGTGTGATAAAGCTCAAAGGGCCTCTTGCTACTTGTATCTCTAATAAATTTAAAACTTTTATTTCTAGATTTTGCATATCTTCACAATCTAATTTTAATATTTTTAAATTCAGTTAAAATCGATACTTCAGTATACTTGATTGTAACATATAATTCAGATTGATGAAGTAAAACCTTCTATGCGGAGGTCTTGCATTTGCATTACATTGTTTAAACTTTTACTTTGTTATTTGCTTTTCTGTGTAGCTAGTCCCATTGCATATAGATTATCCCTTTCTGTGCTATATAGGTAATTTCTCCATCTTTAAACTAGATTTATACCCTAGAATTTCCTTCATTAAATTTTTCTTCAGTTATCCATGCTGATATAGAAAATAAATTTCATCCAAAATTGGGAGAGGACATGTCTCCTTTTGAAGTGACTATTTTTTACCTCCATTTTTAAATTAATTGTTTATACTGATTCATTCTACAGTATAAATTCCTTGTACAGTATATCTTTTCTATTGCTAGGTCACATATTATGATTTGTACCTTTTTAAAAGTATTAAAAAGTTTATGATAATGGCAAGAACGAGTTGATGTCCTTTATCAAATATTTGAAATAGGTTGTCAATTTATTCATTTTTATTACTTAGGGCAATAGTTTCAACCAGTTTGCTGTTCTTTAATCTAATTTCTAACACAGCATTCTTTAATTACAGGTCCTTCTTTTCTACATTGAAAGCATGAACCCAATTAAGTCTTTTCTATTTTTTATCCTCTTTATATCTGCCTCTTATAACTGTTCTTAAAAACTTCTGTAGTTTGAATATTCAAAGCAATATATATTATATACATATATGTATATATGGATGTTTTCAATTTATCAACATCCATTTTAACTTGTTTCATCCAATCTTGTTCAAGCATGAATTTCATTTTCTCTTTTTTCAAACTTAAAATTCTTATCTTCCCATCTGCGGATTGCTTGAACTATGTCTTGGAATTCAGAAGGCAGCACCAAATTTATTAAAATGCATATTGTTTATAGTGAACATACAGTTAGGAGAATTTTAATTGACATGGGTAGTGATATTAGTATATCCTATACTTTTGTGTATTGTTGTTGTCTTGTCCATGCAGTGAAATGAAATGGCACAAAAGATATCCAAAATGGCCCTTGCTATGTCAACAATCTTTGGCGAATAAAGCAGTTGATGGTCCATGGGGTTTCAGTCTATGTTGTGGAGTTTAGCCAATATAGAAGGTCAATTAAAAATATAGTTAGGGGAAAGTTGAATGGCAGGACAGTTAGATGTGTATTAAGAGAAACAAATGAGTACTAGTCATGAACTAGAACTTTTTGCTCCTAATTTGCAAACATTTTAAATTTAAGCTGTAAAGATATTGATTTGAATTTCAACTTAAGGCAAAAATTCAGATGAGATTTTATCGTTGCAAATTGGAAGCAAAGTAATTAATCAAATGTTGAAACTTTTCTGGATTTTCTCTATAACAGGATATATTCTTAAGCAATTTCATGAATTTACAAATCTTTCAGTTCACAGTAAAAAAAAGTAAAAATGTTTATTTTATTGCAATTGAAAGGCAGCTAATTTATGTTTGAACACAAAGACTTCTACATATAAAGAAATTAAAAAGAATTCTAAAATATAATATATTAGGTAATTTGTCAATCTTCTGAAAATAACTGGTCATCCTCAAATAAATAGTTATGGATTTGCTGAGTTTAACTACAAATGTGCGTAGTTTTTAGTATGATTTGATGATATTTAACATAGTCAAATGATTTTGATTGTAGATGCTACAGTCAGCTCTTATGTTGTTTTTGAGCTGTATCTTTTCGAAGAGGGTTGAGTTGGATTCGAATTTTATACTTGATTTTCCTAAGCTCAGTGCATCTAATTATTCCATTTGGAAAAAAGCATAAAAGTTCCGTTGATAGACCATGTATCATACGAGTTTTATAACTGGAGAAGAAAAGCCATATTCTGAAGATTTTACAGAAAAAGATTAATGAGCCTATCAGTGTTTAAAAGCATAAGGTATTCATTGAATTATTCTAAAATAATTCATTGTGTTGAAGGTATTCAAACCACTATTAACTGAAACTGAAGATGGGAAAACAGCATATGATATCTTAAAGGAAATTTTCAAACCAAGTTCACCTTACTAGACTTGTGAGCAAATTTTTTTGTCTGAAGTTAAATTCAGAAGATACTATAAGTATTTCCTCCAATTTAAGTGTTTTACAAAAAGGAAATTATTATGGAAGGCTGGTTCAATTTTGTATTATGTTTTTTAAATTTTTAGTACTAATACTTTACTAATCAATTGATATAGAACAAAATTTTATGAGACACAGAAATATAAATAGAAAAAAAAACTATTATAAGCTTAATGCAATTTTCTACATTTTCAGCTATGATAAAACAGTTCTTATCAGATGTTTGCTGGCCAAAACTTGACTATTTGGTTGTTGACTTTCCACCTGGCACTACTGATGAACACATAACACTTGTTGAAAATCTGAAAACACATAAAAACGCAGCTGCTATTCTAGTTACTACTCCTCAGGTAAATATATATATATATGTGGGAGACAACAAGGGGGTCCAAGGCGTTGGTCTATCTTCTATTTTATTTTAACATTAAACAAAAATTAATTAAAAAGGTAGTTTTTAACAGATAAGTTTGATGGTGATATTCAGAAATGCTCGCGCACCTCTCGCGTTCTCCTTTGCTGCTTCTCTCTTTCTCTCTAATTCTGCTCTAATCTCCAAAAGTTTTGTTTCACTTTCACTAATTCACAAGTTTCAGTTCTGCTTTTACTTTGATGCGCCTAGTTCATGCCCGCGTACGCTGTCCGCAGCGGTATAAGAATCTGAAACATACAAAAAAAAAAAAAAAAAAACGGAACAGACAAGGACTATACGACAAATATATAGAGATTAAACATATCATATTAGACAGTTTCTCCATCATGTGAAGGCACCTCTTCGACATCCGGATTCCAAAAAACATTGTGTTTCACAGGCATAAGAATGACTTTTTAACAAGTTGATCTTTGGTTGAACGCATATATTTTCCTCTGTAGAGTTCTGGACGTCTGTTCAAAACGATTTCTCTTTTCCTTCGCTTCCACTGCCAAGGCTGAAAAATTTTTCGGAGCAACACAAACCGATGATGTTTACTCTTCATAGGTAAAGGGTTAGGTGAGCGGGAGATAAATTCCACGGAACTTTTTCATGGCACCATTGGCTTTCTTACACAATACTATATCAGAACATTTTTTCTTTACAATACTCAATTTAACTTAGTACTCTTAATTTTATTACACTTATAATCCTTAATTAGAGAACTCGAATCATTTCTAGTATTAAAGTTCTTAACATATGGCAAATCATAACTAGAGTTTTCTATCACATTTGAAACAGAAACATTTGGAAAGAAACACCACAATCTGCACTCAAAGAGGATCCACTTTCACTCAATAAAACATCGCTCTTTGCGTGGCCTAGTTTCTCTATTTCAGAATATACACTGGGATGTATAATAAATTCAAGGTCGGTGAAATTAAGCTAGGAGAGTGTTGATTAAGAGAAATATTTATGGGTTTAACTTCTACCATACGCTGTTCGCCAAAACATGAACTTAATGTTATGATCTCTTCGGAAGGTGTTTGCACTCTAATTAGTGAGGAATTTAAAACTGGGATCTGGCAACCTGAATCAATCAATGCTGTTAATTTTCCACAAAAATGTTTACGTATTGAAGATTTGCATTCTTCGCTATTTTGTTTTTCGCTCTCGATTTTCAAAGTATTCACGTTTATTTTATTATGGATGTGATCATTAGATTCTTTAGGTTTAAAACGCTTCATCAATGAGATGAATCACCGCATTTAGCAATTTTTATTTTTCTCTTTCAAGATATTGGGGATAGTTCTCTTTAATCTTTGGTTTAAAGTTTTGTGATCTATTTTTAAAGGGGTCTTGGGTATATCCATAAGTAATGGGAATTTCTTTATGTGATCCGCTTCTAGATGAAATATAAATATCACACTCTTTAGCTAAATCAATAGGCCTAAACCAATCTTCTGTTCTCGAATGCCAATATGAGTTGCAGTTTCAATTTAAAGTTTTGAACTGTTTCTCTTCGAATTTAGCTGCAGGATTTAAAAAATGCTTTATTTTTAACCCTTTGAAGTTCGAATTCTTTTTCTAACTGTGCTAACTGTAGTTTCGCGAGCTCAATTTTCTGTTTTCCTGAAGTTACTTCTCTTTTGTTTCGCGATACCCTCTCATCTATACAGTTTTGAATTAAAGTTTTAACGAAATCTGATCACTTTCAAATGTACTACTGTTCTCAATTTTAGTCTTTAGTTTAACTATAGTGTCAGTATTCTCCACAGTACCGTTTAGCTTCTCAACAACTCTTATGAAATCCTCTTTAAGAGCGTTTTTATACATTTTAGAAATGGAAAGATCCTACCTTTTTTTTTTTTCTGGCTCCCTTGTTGCTCACACGTACGATGTATCAATAAAAACGTTGATTCCACTGATTTCACCTCTTCGCAGGTTATATCGTTGAAATTGTAGTTCCGGCCTCTACACAGGCGGATTATTCACACTGAATTAGTTCCAACCTCTACACAGGCGGGATTTTCAATGGGTTTTCCAACCTCTACACAGGCGGAATATTTGTCGATGGGTTCCAACCTCTACACAGGTGGAATATTTGTTATTTGTTCCGACCTCTACACAGGCGGAATGAAGTTGAAAAATCCAACCTCTACACAGGTTGAACATTTTGGCTGAGCGTCTACGGACGCTTTGTTCATTGTCCAGACTTTGGTTCAAAATCGAAATTTTGTCGATCCCGGCCGAGCCCCCATAATTTGTGGGAGACAACAAGGGGGTCCAAGACGTTGGTCTATCTTCTATTTTATTTTAACATTAAACAAAAATTAATTAAAAAGGTAGTTTTTAACAGATAAGTTTGATGGTGATATTCAGAAGGTAACGCCTGTTCTCCTTTGCTGCTTCTCTCTTTCTCTCTAATTCTGCTCTAATCTCCAAAAGTTTTTGTTTCACTTTCACTTTCACAAGTTTCAGTTCTGCTTTTTTTTACTTTGATGCGCCTGCGCGAAGACTGCTTGGTTTTGGCTGCATGCCACATATATATATATATATATATATATAAATTGATTCTTTAGTTTATATAGAATGCATCATTTTGTTAATAAATATCTTTCTTTTGTATGAATAAATTTTGACTTTAAATGTAAAATATTCAAATTCATAAATTTTATAAAATTTTTTAAAAGTGTCTTTATGGCAACAATCTTGTGAAAGAAACTTAATTTTTAGTCCATACAATTGAATTTCAAAAGTATCAATAATGAACAATTAAATATTTTGCTACACTGTCATAAATAATGGTTCTCAGTAAAATTTTACTGTTAACTGTTATTTAAAAGAATTCAAATATCTTTAATGTTATTTAATGATTTATATTTTAGCTCATTGAGTCTCTTTATTAAACTTAAAAAATTTGATTTTTGTAATATAGTAAAATTGCAAATTATAATTTATGCTATGTAGGATTGTTAACGTGAAGAGTTATTAATGAGAGTGATCAAAAATGTTTTATGTAGTTTACTTTTTTTGAATATGAATAAATAATATAGTACAAAAAAGAAAGACAAAAGCATTCAACATGATTTTCTTTTATTAAAAAGGAATAAATTAAGTTTGAAAGTTAGTGACATAGTATTACGTAGATTTCCAATCTTAAATTTGTGTCTAAAAATAAAAATAAAGTTAATTGAATCAATGTAATTTCACTTGTATCTGAAGTAACATTACAATTGTTTTATATTACATTTTTTTGAAGTACTTTCCCCCCTCCCAAATATAGATAATTGCCGTCAGTGATGTAATGCGTGAAATAACTTTCTGCAAAAAAGGAAGTCTGCCTATACTTGGAATAATTGAGAATATGAGTGGTTTTGTGTGTCCAAATTGCAGTGTAAGTATTTAATATTTTTATTACATGATAATGGATTAAAATATTTTAAATTTATCATGCACTTTAAAAAAAAATGTGTTTTGTGTCTCAGTATGAAGAAAAGTGATTTGAGGACCAGTTTGTATTAAAAATGATGATTTTTATGTCCAAATATTTATAGATATATATAGTTTAAAGCACTATTAAAAATATTAATATTTATTTTTAAAAGTCTTTTGAAAACTTAATAAAGTTTTGTTGTTTTTTATTATGTGCCTATTTTGTACTTAAGTTTAGCTTTTCTTTAGTTGACGAATATTCTTTAGAATTAATTTTTAACAGCATACACAGTCGATCCTCTATTTTGTGAATTTCATATTTGCAAACTTTTCACCAGAACCAAGAATATATTATGATTTTCTGCATAAAATAACCTCCAAATAGCAAAGTGCATGAAATTTTTTTCTCTCCATTTTTAAAATATTTCTGAACATTTCAAGTTATTCTCTCTTTTAACCTACATTTTATAATGATCAATGACCGTGAACCTGTTTTACCAGGTGCCTAACTCACCTAGAGCCATAAAATTGCCACAATTCTGTACGTTTCATCCAAAAAATCTCAAAGTTAACTGTATCAGTAATTAAATGTAAGGATGTATGAGGTAATGTGTGATTAAAATTAATGGTTATAAAATAATGTATTTTTAAAATTATTTGTAGGCTTAAAATTAGAAAATGTCATTAAAATTCATTTACTTAAAAATAGAATTATTTTTTAGAGTTGAAATACAGTGTATTCCTGGACACTGTTTTGAACTTGTTTTCTTTACAGATTTCTTTCTAATGAGTAAGGTATATAATATAAATAATTTATATAAAAAAAAGTGTGAATAATTACTTTTTTTTTAAGAATACATAGTGTTTTTTAGTTTAAAATATTTGTTTTATAGAGTTTATAAAGTATATTGAGAGGTGAATCTATTTATATATAGCAAATTTTCCACATAATGAACGTTTTTCTCAGGATTTCGCGACTTTGTTAAATAGAGGTCCGACTATATGTACATTTGAGGAAGTGTTTTTTCATACCATTAAAACTATTTATACTTTAAAATATTTTATGTTAAGCAATTAAACAAAAAAAGCATTTTCAGTTTTCAACACATCTTTGGTAGAACAATACAAAGAGAGAGCATAACTTTACAATTTGTATGAAACCTAAATTTCATATGCATGATTTATGTGATATGTAGTATTTTTGCGAACTTATCACTTAATTAGTCAAGAGTTGTCTGTAATAATTAAAGGACAGTAAAAATTTTGAAACCTAATTTGTGTGTTAAAACATTTGCTACAGCAAGCTTGTTTTCCCAAATTCTAGCAGATCTAGGTGGCTTGAATATTTATGTACCCTTGATACAAAAATATTCTATAGATATAGGTCTTCTATCCTTTTAGTTTATTAAATTTAATTTATACTTGGGTTGAAATATAAACTTTCTAGATATAAATTAATGTGTTTTCAGTAAGTATAATTTTTAATTTTTTTTGATGATAGGAATGTTCTGCTGTTTTTTCTAAAGGAGGAGGAGAAAAATTAGCGAAAACTAGCGATTTATGCTTTTTGGGTATGTATGTGTTTAGAGAAAGATGGTTTTTCTTGAACTAGTATTAAAATGGGTATTATTTTTTTAAGTGTTACCATATGAGTTCTGCTGGCTTATATATATATATATATATTGATTGAAAGAGAGAAATAATAATTTCAGGCAAGATATTAATAGATGAGTGCATTGTGTTAACCTTAATTTTAGTATTTTGCATATCTTTAGCTATATCATGATGTATAATTTAAATAAGCTCCTTTGAATGTTACAGTAAATTATATTAATGGAGGAAGAAGAGAAATAACTTTAAAACAATCTTTAAATTTACTTTGAGCCCTGAAAATTTTCTTTTTTTTTTTATCTATAATGTGTCAGAAATCTGTTTTTTCATTCAGTGTTGAGGTAACCATAGTTATATTAAATTCAATTTTTGCATTTTTAGCAAAATAGCTTAGTATTTTTAACTTATAGCTAGTAACTTATAGTTTAATTTTCCACTTAAATGGGATTAAAATACAGCTCACTTTTCATTACTGGTGGCATAAAATGCTTTTGCTGCAAGGAAATTTTTGACATATCACGAAGATGCTATACATATCAATCTTGTGCACAAAGAATGAGTAACTTTTAAATCTGTTTCAATGTAAACGATTTTGAAGTTACATATAGATTATGTCTGATGCAAAGTATTTAATAATTTTAAAAAAGCATCTGGCCAAGGAACTTTTTTTTAAATCTATTATTCTATATTTATAATTATGATTATTAGCTGTGTGTATGTTGTTATTTTATTATTTACAATTAAAACAATCCTGCATAATTTTCTGGTTGCAACATGTTAACAAAGCAAGGTAAACATAATTTTATGTTACTTAGCATCTTGATATATTGCCTAAAAATAAATAGGAAAGACTCCTGTTAATGCCTTATGTTTTGTTAATGACCAGTTTGATGAGACATTTGGAAATGGGTTAATTCCAAGAATATACCATCAATGCAATTACACTGAATGTTTTTTTTTGAAATCAAACAGGAATCCTATGTGATATAATTTAAATGATCTTCTCAATGAAGTAGTTAAGTATAGCCTCCTAGGTGTTATATCAACTTACATCAAAACAATGCTTCTTGCATGATATAAGGAAGAATTTAAAAAAGAACCCCCACCTCCATTTTTTTAGTGGAATGTTATTGTGTTGAACCATTAAAAAATAAATTGGAAACAACAGGAAAAAACCACTTTCAGTTTAAAGATAACATTTTTCTTCTATGTCTTTCCCTATATTTGTCAAAAGTTGATTACACTATATGAGTTGAATTTTGAATGAATGTCTCATCCTATTCTGCAGCTTGTCTAATGTACATTTTTTTTTTTGTAAAAAGGATTTCATGCTAAAAGAATTTACTATGTTGGTAAACTATACAAGCAATCACAACTTTAAAAAAAATATGATATAAAACAAATGGCAACTATGTAAAAATTAAAGGTACTATTTATAGATAATGTGAGGTACTATAAAGCAGTGAGAATTTGTTTCATTTAATTCATTCTGATTTAATGGTGATTAATTAAAATTTAAGTTTTCAGT
Source organism: Trichonephila clavipes (assembly GCA_019973935.1). Classification (NCBI taxonomy): domain Eukaryota; kingdom Metazoa; phylum Arthropoda; class Arachnida; order Araneae; family Nephilidae; genus Trichonephila; species Trichonephila clavipes. Next base: position 58,807 of record BMAU01009650.1, on the reverse strand, counting down.
TTTTAATATAAAAGGGCATAACGAAGTTTAAAATATGCATGATAGGTGTATTAATTTTCTAAATTCAATGTTGTAATACAGAAGCATTTTTGAAATTCTGAGGAATAGTTTTTAATGTCTTTGCAAGAATTATCCATAGTTCTCCTTTAGATACAGTTACATCCTGGCATTTCATATTTTATATAGTAACAAATAATGGAATCTTTGATTCGCTAATTGTTTGACACACAAAAAGAACTGAATGTTAGAACTTTCTATGAAAAATCATTGTGAAAAATATATTTGGATTTAGAATCAGAACATTCCTAAAAAGTCAACTTTAAAATTACTAAGTTCCAAATAAGAGTAAATTTTTACGTGTGTTTAAAATTGATAAGTTATTACAAAAATAAAGCTTGCGGATTTTTTGTAAACAAGTATTTGTCATAATCTTATTTCATATGTGTATGGGAAGAGGATGTTTAATTTGGGAAACCTTATCTTTCTGTGAATGTTATTATATCTTCATAGAGAGGGGGAGAAAAATTTTTTCTGTATACTCTCCTGATAATATACCTATCAACTGCAAGATGGTAGGTAGTAACTTTTCTCCATCTTGCTGTCACTTCAATTATTCTCACCTTCTCCCATGTACGAATTGCAAATACATTCAATGCCAGAAAGCAAAATATTTGTTTTAGAGATTCCTTATGTGTATATGTATTCTTTCTTGAAATTTTTAAGCCCATTTAAATTGTGATAAATTCATGCCATTTAAATTAGAACAAAATGTTGTATATGTAAAATGGAGGAATGACTTTCAGTGCTAATTTTTGGGCAATTAAATGTTAAATTTACTATCCAGAATGTTACTTGGAATGAATTTTATAAAGTTATTCTTTATTTCATTTTTCAGGTTCTCTTCCTGTAGATCCAGTATTTGCTGCTAGTATAAAAAAGCGATGTAAAAAAGAAACAGTTGAGACAGAAACTCTACAAAAATTTCATTCCATAGCTGAAACAATCATAAACAACATGAAAACTATTCTGTAAATGTTGAGTTCATTCATTTTCATTTTGTCTACCTGTCATTTAAAACTTTGATCTCATCAAAGAAAACTTTCTTTGTCTAGAAATAGCATAAATGTTAGCTAATTAGGAAAATGAAATATCTGTATTTGATTAATTTAAATGAATTAAAAACTCAGTAAACTCTTTAAAAAAGTATTTTTTTTTAAAAATTACCAAAGGTAAAGATTTCTAACCTGTGAAGAATTTAGTACACTGTAAATATGCTGAGTTTGTTATAAAGTAGTAATTTATATACATGTTAAATGTTTTTGTAAGAAGCATATGTGATTGGAATTGCACACATGTCATGATGTTTCATCAATTATTTACATTAAATATGACCATAATCAGTTTTAAAATTTACATATATTACTTTTTCTACTGAGTTTGATACAAAGTGAACAATTTTGTTATAATTTGATAAACTGCAACATAAATGAATATGCATTGTCTATGTATATTTTGTGTAAAGTGCTCTGTTCAGTTTGGCTGAATAATTGTTCAGGCATTGTTATCAGATAAATGTAAAGAAATGTCTAGAATACTAGTCTATTACTGTCTTGGTATAAAGTAATAAATATACTTAAATGTTTTTCTGATTGCTTATCTTATCAAATGATTTTATCCTAATTACAAATTATATACTCAATAATTTAAAACATTATTAGAATTATGTCGAATTAGTAAATTTTATTTATTCTTAAAAGGTGAGGGACAGGAAGGGCTAACATTAGTTCAGAGCTACTGGTAAGTTCCACAATTTTGAACCACTGCTTCAGCTGTGGTGTTTCTTCAAAATTCTGTTCAATAAATTTCTCTAAATAAGTCAATATTTTATTATTTCTGTTCTAGTAATTATGAGTTGGATCTAAATTCAATCCTTCTAGATAGTATGAAACTTTGTACTGCTGAAGATGACCCTAACTACAAAGCAGTTATCTTTGTATAATAATGATGAATAGTACCAAAAATTGGAATATTTTTTTGGATATAAAAGTACTGCATCATTATTTTATACAGAACTTTTTTTTATCATACTACTTATCTAAGTTGATCCATTGTTTTACATTTTTCCTGTGCAGTAATGCTAAAAGCAATTTATTTCTGGAGTACTTAAATATTTTCATGAAAGTTTGAAATATTGTCAGACAAAACGTATGAATTACAATGTGCTCTGTTTATTTTAGGATCTCGGATATTTGCTGAAGACAGCTGTAAAAGAATTCAAAATTTGTCAGAAAAGTATAATAAAGAAAAATGCTGTTATTTCTTTAAAGGCATAATTTATTTATACTCGTTTTGAAAAAGTTCAGCCATATTTCAGTGATGCAATAAATATTTAGTCCATACTAGCCAGTTAACAATTCTTTTTATAAAAGTAGTTAATTCCAGTAATATTTTGAATTAATTAGTGTATATTAAAATTTTGTTATGCATTAAAAATTGAATAAATTTTTAGTAAAAGTGCACAAAATCTACTCTGCATTGAATATTTTTTTTTTATTTCAGATCCAAAACAATAAAATATATTTAACAGGAAACACCATCACATATTGCACACTAGCACCAACATGCAACCTTAATATCTTTCACACTGTTGTGATAAAGGAAAATGCAGATAATTTATATGAAACATTCAGTTTACATAAAGCTAAGAATATTTGTTGCACAACCATACACACTTTTAACATTGGCCTTTTTATTGGGAAGTATATAAAGAACTAAGGTGCAGTTTTCACTCTAAATATATACATTACAATACTGGAGAAAAAAATTATGTATAATGAAACAATAGATCTCTTACAATATCTATATTGACATTTAATATAAAATGCAAAAATAAATGGAATTTACTAAGTTAAAACAAAATTTTCATCCCATAAATATCAACTTAAAACGTAACACTGCATCAAGTAATAAAATTGTGCATTCTATTCACTACAAAAAGTTGTAGTTTTTAATACAAACATTTAAGTGTTCCACACTTAATTGGCACACTATTTTTTGATTGTTTATCTTGCAATGTTAAGTAGTCAAAGAAAAAAACGTAATTTTTCATATTTTACAACAAAAAGTTTGTGAAACAAGTATATTTTTCACCATTAACTTAATAAAAATGTGTCGGTATTTTGTACTAAAAATTCTAAGTGTAGAATATGATTTCAGGAATTTGCCCATCTTCAACAGATGTTCCATTATTATTTCCTGCAGCATAAGTGTACAAGAAGGTAACTTTCCCACCACTTGGACAATCTAGAGTAATCTTCCTAAGACCTTTGGTACCATAGTGAGAATCTGGTCCCTACATAAATAAAATTATTAATCGATCAAGAGCTATATAATAAGTAATTTAAAACAAGCCATGTTATTTTTAGTTTCTTCAAATGATGCGGCAATATTTTAAGTTAACATATTCTTCAAACATTTATGTTTGTTAGAATTTTGACTATTGATTGGTTTGAATAAATTAACCACCTCCTGTATTCTAAACAGTTGGATAGAAATGGGTATCTAACTCATGTTGTAATGTTTCATTTGACATTTTTTGCTGCATTCAAAATAACTAGTTATGATAATTTAATTTAAAATATAAATAATAAGTCATTTGGGTTTTTGCAATAAATAATTTGAGTTCTCTTTTCTTTCCCATCAGTTAATAAAGCAATTTTTTTTAAAAAATAAAACCACAAGTAAAAAGTGCATAATCACAATACATACTATACTGACAATGTAGTAGTTAGGTTCAATATAGAAGTAATATTTTTTCATCACTTTACCAATTTTACTTCTTCAAATCAAGATTGATAGAGGTGAAATATATATAACGATTCTTATAAAGAGTTTCTCTATTCTATGTGCACAGTAATCTTCCTAGATTCAGACATCATTAAATAGTAAATTTATCATGTTCATAAAAATACATTAATTTTGAAAAAAATAAAGTTATGAGTGAATTATTGTTCAACAGCAAGCTATTTGAATTTTTTTCTAAGAAACATTTTATGTCTTTAGAACAAGCTTTTCTTTAATTATACTGTAAGTACAAAAATTATTCATACTGTTTATTTATTTATAGGCAAAGTAAAATTTTACATTTACATTAAGAATAATCAATATATATTATCTTGCAGTAATATTTATTATATATGCTTGTTGTTGCAGAAGGGATGGGGAGGAGGGATAATGCAACAGTTCAAAATCCAAATTGTAATTTATTTATATTGTATTTTGAAATTTGGTCCTGAAGACAAACTGTTATAAATGGTTTTATTTTATAAGAGCTTGAAAAACTGCAACATAATTATCCTGATAGTTTATTCTCATTACTTTATAGCAGTATATTTTAGTTTTTAATATTATGAACCTTTAAGCTTAATTGAAATTCACCGAGTTATTTTTCGCTTTCATATTAACAAGGAAAATTCTGACTGATATTTTGGCATAGCACTTTACTACATAATCTGAGATGAAGCAATTTTATGCCTACAAAAAAAGAATATTCTCTTGTATTATTCTACTTTATCTACAGCTTATTAAAAATGGAATATCACACATAATTAAAATAAAATACTGTACGTTAAATAATCATTGAAGTTTTTAAAAAATATTATTTGTAAAAAAGTATATTTATTTAAGTATATTATGTATAAAAGCAAATGTTAAATAGCATTTATTATGGTGTTAAGGAAATCTTAATTTAAAAATGTTATCTAGGTCTGAAATACACTTTACTTACATGCATATTTTATACAGTAAAAACCACGATGAAACAATTTTACAAAATGAATATTTCATAGAAAGGAAAATTATTGTAAAAGGTTCTTTTGTTTCAACACAAATCAAAGTAAAAATATATTCAATTTTTGTATTTTTTCTAATTTTTTCACTGAATATGAGTAAAATAAAGTCTAAAGCAAAGTTGAAATATAAATTATGTATGCACTTATACACATACACAGATGTAAAAAAAACAATTACCTTAAGCGTTGCACATGCTGTGTAGTTATTCCCAGCAACTATTTCTATAGGCGTTTTAAACATAACTCGGAATGTGGAAGAAGACCCATCACAGCTAAAACTAGTATCATTTGTTCCCAATAGTTTTCCAGTTCCAGTATGTATAATCTGTAATAATAAAAAAACGTAATGGTATATTTTTGAATGATTTTAAAAGTTTTCTAATTAAATTTAAAGAAAATGCCAACACAAATTTTTAGTTTAGAAACCAAAAATCTATGTTTCATTCATAATTACATATGGCAAAAGCTTGTTCATAAGTATATCAGTGTAAAAAAAAAAAAAGTTCATCACAATTCATTATTTAAAGCTTTATATAGTAGCATCATAAATTAGGTCACAAATAACAGACCATTACATTTTTTTCCAAACTTGTAACTAGAAACTGTTTTTTCAGAATATTTGACATACCAAAATATAAATTTTACTATTAACATACTTTTTATTATTGACATACATGAGTTGATCTAAAGGACAAGCACATTTCATTTGGTAGATATAATGTATCAATAAGCAGTTTTAATACATTTTGTATGCTAACTTGATTTTTTTTTTACATTTAAGCCCTTAAGTTGTCACTTGAAATTTGGGTACACAAACAGTTGAATACATTTTGTGAGACTAGTAATGTATAAAAGTTGTAAAAACAAATATAAAACCAAATATTGTACAACTGAACAATTTCATGAATATTGGCTAACAAAACTAAATTTCCACTAAGAGAGAGAGAACCAATTGGGAAGTAGATGGAAAATTTTGTAAATCTACACAGTATTATTTAAAATAAAACTTCCAATGAAAAATTTCAATATCCACATATTTTAAGAAACTCGGGTAAACAATGATATATAAAAGTTAGTTACACAGCAAACTGTGAAAAATACTAACAGTAAGAACTGTGCAGCCATGTCCTAAATATCTGCAACATCTACTCAAATCACTGTCTTTTGAATACTGCAGAGACACACACATACCAGTTTCTTACACTCAACATATGTATTTTTGTCATTCAGCAGGTTGTTTTTAGACCTAAAACATGCTTTTTCATTTCTGAAGCATTAAATTATATATTTCTAGAACTCTAGCTACTATGAACCATAATTCTAGAGATATATGAAGATTTTGCAATCATCTTTCACAAGTTTGAATAATATCACACATAGTTTTTCCTTATTTCCCTTATATCACTACCATAAAAATTTACTGCTGATACATTCAAAATACAGAAAAAGATAGCTAAAAGTAAATTACGAGACAACTTGCAGAGAAGAGTACTTTCAGCATTTCTCAACTAAGGCTGCCTACTTCATCTTTCTTTGCATTATAATATGCTACAATTTTAGGTTTTTGATTTTCAGTGTGCAAACTTGGTTTTGCATAGAACAGGCAAGTATTGTTGCATTACTTTTCTTTTCGCTTTCGAGATTGGAAAGACTTTCTATCAGGATGCTTCACTAAAAATGTAAACTGACAGACTTCACCAACAGCAGATTGTTCCTTTTTTGAAATACTAAAAACATACAGATGTTTCAAATTTATGGACAAGATGACCAATTACCTGAGCACTCTACACTGTTAAGAATGTGGGCGAGTTTCTTCATTGTGATGTGTTGAATTTGAAAATGCAACAGTATCACAAGCAGCATTTGATGACTTAAGGGTTAATGATTATAGGATGAGATTTATGTCACAATATAAAGCAACATAAAGGCTATTGGTGACAGATCTTGTAATTTTGAGCCAGAATCAAGAGACAAGGAGCACCTGAGCCAGCACTCTATTCTCCAAACTTCTATATACCTCACCAATAATAATAACAGTAAGCTATGTTACAAGTTGTACATATGTTCATAAATTATATAAATATTTAGCATAAGAAAATCAGATCAAATAAGATTTGCAAAATAAAAATGACCAACATAAATCTTTTGGTATATTTAAATTTTATCATGATATTTCAGAAAAATTAATAAAAACTTTATTCACAGGCATGAAGTTTTTTGACATATTTTAATTTTCTAATATTTCTAAATACGAATTTATTTGTAGAATACATAAAAAAAGTCAATATTTAGCTAACATGTTTTCAATTATTTCTAATAAAGACATAAATATATAACAGGTTTCATATTATGAAAATCCTTTTTGTGTGTACGAATGAAATTTTTAAATAGTATCTATAGAAGTCTATACTAAAAAAATGACAAGTGAAAATGTTTTAAAAATAATTTTTATACAAATACCATTATATAATTTATTAAAAATATTTATGAACATTAATGAAGAAATATCTGGGGAAATTATAAATAAAAAATAACAGATAATGGAGACAAATATACTAAAATATATTTTTGTTTTAATTACTACAGCAATGACAATTTGTTTACTTGTATATTAACTGTATAGTCAGATGGACCATGAATAGACCCATAAAGACCAAAACCAACCACATAGATTTTTCTATCAACCATAAACCTAAAAAGAAAAAATTTTTTTTTTTAAAAATGATTTGTAATATTTTTACATTCAATTACATTTTAGAAAAACATGCTTGATACAAAATTAACCCATAAAATATTGCAATGCATATGTAATACACAATACAACAGAATCGATAGTATATATATATATATATATATATATATATATATATATATATATATATATATATATATATATATATATATATATATATATATATATATATATATATATATATATATATATATATATATATATATATGGAAAAGGCTACAAAAATAATTTAGTTTATTATTATTAATAATTTAGTTAAAAAAATTAAAATAGTTTTCATAAAAGTCATTACTTTTTACAGGCAAAAAGCACATATTTTTCTCATGAAAAATAGAAATAAATTTAAAAAATGTAACTTTTAAGGCAGCCTAATCTTCTGAATTATGGATATTATTTAATCCTAATTTTTATACATAATCATGAATAAATTACTCATGTTTGAGAGAAATCTTAAAAACTTAACATATTTATGAAATTTATTTATTTATATTTTTAAAATAAGTATTTTCCCCTTAAAATATGCAAAAAACTGCATCTGGGGAATAAACTCACCTAATTCTGTCACTTGTTCCACTGTAGCCCCATCTGCTTTCTGATTGTTGAAATCGACAAACTGTTTGCTCTTTCCCTGTAATACAGCATCGAGGTACATCTGGGAAATTAATTGGTGGTTTAGGATTAACAGTGAAATAGAGAAATAAAGAAACTATTTCTTTATCAGTCAGAATATTGGCTTGTGCTGGTCCAACAGCAAATTCTTCAACAGTCATAATTGGAAATCTTATTAAATGAAGAGCTCGTCCAAGTAAAAGTCTAAGATTTTCAGCATTTACTGTTAGATTTTGACGAATGCTTTCTTGCTCTGCCCATCTGAAATTAGGTAAGATAGCAAAAACATTGACCTTATTATGATTTTCAGAAATTTTATTTTAAACAAAAATATTAAAAAAAATTAATAACTAGTATTTTATTTTCCATTATAAATTTATAGTAAAATTGGACAACCAATTATAAAATGATCTTAAAATAAAATAATTAAGATCCCTTTTAAAAATGCTTTTAAAAGAATAAAAATACACAACTGCATACTCATTAAAATAGACCAGGAAATATTGAAAAATATTCTTTTATTTGGACAAAAACAGTTGACAGTACCAAGGTCTAATATCTAGTTTGAGATAAAAACTATATAGCTTTTTTATTAAAAAATATTAAATTTTTTTTACATATAATTTTAATAATAAGACAAATCTATTTTTAAAATAAAATAATGATTTAAACAAGTAAAAATACATCATATATCAAAGGGTAGAATACATACAAACTACAGTCATAAAAAAGTTTTAGTTAAAAATGATGGAATGTTTGTATCCCTCTAGAATGTTTCACATTTAGTATGTCTATCATTAACTATTTTTTTTTTGACAATTTATTATACTATTTTTAACTTAATTATAACACATTTCAATCAATACAGTTGTATTTTTTATCTGTGATGAAAATAAGGTTGATTCTGATAATTTTAAATTCTATATCAAATGTTAAAAGTTTTCAAACATGCATTTGAAGTAAATTAAAAAAAAATTTATATTTAAATCAATACAAATTTTGGATGAAATTCTGATTTTTAAAAATTATTAAATAATATAAATATATACATAAGTGATGTTATAAATTTTTGAGAAAAATCTAAACTTTACAACTATTATAATACACATTTTAAGGTTTACACATTGAAAAATATCTCTAAATACTTTTAATAATGATGAATTATATATTTACTTAAACATCAAATATTTGTTTCCAATAAAAAATGACAATTATTACAAGGGAAAATACTTCCTAAATGACAAAGAGATTTTCTTTGCTTTAACTTATGACACATTTATATAACATTAGATATAAAAAATATAACTCTTAAATAGAATCCAGATAATATCCTAAAATATAACAAATTGCTTTTCCAATCAAAAAGACAAAAATGATCCAAAAACCTTTTACCTACTAGTGAAAACTTTAAATTTATTAGGCAAGGCACAAAGAAAAAATTATCAACTATTAGTAATGGTGGTTGACAAAATATTGCCAACTGCTACCATTCACCAAGTAGATTTTAGCAGTAATATTTAAATTTCTGCCAACTAAAAGCAAGAAGTTTTTATTTGCTCATATTTTAGGTGTAGTCAACAAAAATTTCTAATAGATAAGATTAGTTCCTCTAGCTAACAATAAAGTATCAATTATTCTTGTACATGATTAAAAAATGCAGCTTCACCAAAGTAGGGATGGAAACACATAACTTTGACAAATCATATTTTATAAGTTCCTCCTTTTAAAAGATTTAAGAATTATAATTCTAAAAGTTATTTCTATCATTATTTTACAGAATCTAATGCAAGCCAAAGTTGTAGTTGTAAAACTTGGTATTTTTTGTCTTGTCAATCTACTGGGGTTACTTTTAAATAATTGTAATGCAATAGGATTTACACTAATTTTTCTTAGTGAGTGGTATTTTTATAATGTAATAGACAAAACTAAAGAATTCTAAAAATAGAATATATAATAAGATTTGAAGAATACTTTGTCAAGTTATTCTTAATTAAAATTTCCATCAGATAATAAATTGTATTTTATGCCTTCTAAATATAGAAACTTTTAAATCCCCCCAATCCAAGTAACGAGGCTTCATGACAGATTAACAATTAAAAACTTAAAATCTATAAATTTTCAGTCAAGAGGAAGAGTTATGAAATAAAGATGAAGGATGCTAGAAAGGAGAAAGATAAGGTTTTTGATCTCTAATAATATATTTTTAAAGTTTAGTTTAATTATAGATATCAAAATTGAGAAATGTATAATACACATTTGTCTCACATGTATCAAATCATGCATTTTTCTGTCGAAGCCAGAGCATAAATTTTCAGAATACATTGATTTACATCTATAGTTAGATACTTAATTATGAAATAATTAAGAGCAAGAATGATTATAAAAATTAACAGGAAGAAATATATGCTAAAAAACAAGTAAAGTGGCTTTAATAGAAAATATTGAAGATTTTACATAACTTTTTATGTAGATTTAAAGTGACAGTAAAGATAATTTAAGATTTTATTAACTAGTGAAATTTAATAAGTTTATGTAGACTTCAAGAACAATAATTCTAAACTGTTTTTCAAAAGAGTAAATCCATCTTCAAGCATTTTTTTTTTGCATTCAAAGTAATAGTCTGTTGTCAACGATTAAACAATTTTTATTTAACAGTTACAAGGATGAAATAAATTACATTAATTAGCTATACCTTAGGAAATTAAAACATATGCAGCTAAAATCTAAACACAGAATGAAAAATAGTCTGTTTAATATCTACATACTGAAAGTAAAATCCATTTAATAGTAATTAATGTAACAAACCTAACAACAGCATTGAATAACTTGGCCTCTCGAATCCTCAAAGTATCTCTCTCAAGTACAGCACAGAGAGTTTCATGATCAATATCTGTGAAGCCTTCTGCTGCTAAGGCTTCAGATGTATATTTGTCTATTGTCTCTAGACATAAAGCAGCCAATTGCGGTTCATCAAATAAACGAGCTTGAGTGAGAAGCATAAAAGCATTATCACTGCTCAAGTTGGACTTTAAAAAATCAACACATGCTTTTTCTAATGCAGGAACAGCATACTTTTTAGCTGTATATAAAGTCATCATGACAGTTTCAGGACCTATTTGAACTTCATCAGAATACAAAAACCTGAGAAGAGCTAAAAATGCAGCTGGTTCTACATCAGGTAGTTCTATTTCATCTGAAGTTGTGGCCATTGCACCATTAAACATAGCATCAAATACTGCACTTCCAACAGACAAAACAAATTTATGTGCAGGCATCCTTTGCTGTTGAGTTCCTTTACCAACAATAAAGTGAACATCACTGAGGATTTCCCTGTTGAAAATAAATGCCAGTCTATCTTTCACAGTGACTCGTGAAGCTTGCCAATTGAAAAGAACTTGTCCCGAGAAACTTGCAGCATTATTTCCACTTGCCACAGCCTGAGAAGAGCTAGATACAGCTTCGTCAGCTGAACGGCGCCCATTGGCACTTTCTCTGTCCCGTTGATTTCCAGGAATATTAACAGGCAACTCTTGCATTTCTGTTGAGCACATATGTGATCCATTACTTGGTAAAGCTTTTGGAATACCAGATGACATTTTGATCCCTTTTTAAAAATTTGCAGGACAGTAGAAGTAATGTTATACTTTTAACATCTAAAATGATAATATACAGTATTATAATTAAAACTGTATTTTTAAAATTCTAAATAGCTTTCAAATATTTTATATACCTTAAATTTCTTACAAGAATTTAATAACTTGCGATTCATTTTAAAAATCCAAATATTTTATACCAACAAAAATTTAAAACAATGAATATAAATGCATTTTAAGTTGAAAAATACTCATTTAAAAACCATTTAAATAGAAATTTCATGCTAATAAAGGAATAACAAAACAGACAATAGTTAGTACATGGATATAATTTATTTAATTTACATTTTTATTATTAAAATAACTAGTAAATTAATTTTGAATTGGAGAGTTGCAAAGACTACAGTTGGGAACTGCTTTTTCGAGTTGTTACCAATGTGAACATTGGCGATATTATCAAACCAGAAACATTTCCTATAAAGACAAGAAAGAAATAAAGTTGGGCATATTTTTTTTAAGTGCTGCCCTGCTTAGTTTTATTGTTCCAATAAGTACCTAAATACATTTGTTAGCACCACGCTATTTTATTTATCACCAATTTGAAAAATTATTACCATCATATCAAAAAGAAATGCAATAGAGAAAGATGAGGTGTATGTATTAGTTACTATTTCCCCCTCTGTCAAAGGTATAAACAAAATTGGGATTTCCCACCCTTTATCAACAACAAAGTTGAAACAGCTTCGATAAAGAATTATAAAAAAAAAATAGGTACAGTATTGCCTATTAGACATTTAATTCTCTTCCACTTTTATTTTTACATTTTATCTCACATTAAATTAAAGTTGGAATGTGCTTAGAATAAATTTTAATGTACCTTGTAAAAAGAAAAATTATAAAAAAATTTGCGAGGATTAATATTCTAGAGATCTCTCAATAATTTAAAAACAGTAATTAAAACAACCAATATTATTAATGAAGCTTAATAAAAGTACTCTACAAAAAATAATAAAGTGCAGGTAAGTTTTTTCTTCCATATTATATATTTTCAGTTTCGAGCAAAATTGAACAACCCGTTTTTTGTAAGCATTTTTATACCGGAGAAATAGTGAAAAATTTACGTTGCAAGAAAACATATTTGATAGGTTAATTTTGCCCTACTACGCAATATACATATCGTCAGTACAGTAAATCTTTTTTAAACATTTAGTTTCTTATTACCACAAAAAGCTATGATTTTAGGAAATCAAAATAATAATCGGAATTCTTAACAAATTAAGGAACAAAAACTTTTGCTATTATTTTAAACATATGTCAAAACTACAGAATTTTGCGGCATGCTATGATTAACTATAAAAGAAAATTAATTCCAAAACTACGCAAGGGAAGTTTGAATTAACAGTACTTAAAAAATGCGCAGTGCATCGGCAAAGTTTTTCAGAAAGTTGAATTGTGGAGACTTTTTATATTTTTAAAAAAAAAACATGTAAGTTATTTTCAAACAAAATAAACCCTCACTTTTGTATTAAATATTTGACAGCACAAAATTATATTTGACAGAAGAAATTTAAATGCCAAATACTGAAGATAGCAGACAGGTCACAGATACAGGGAAAATGATAGCAACGATTTTTAATGAGATGTTTATTTATCGTTTTGACGAACAAATAACTGGGATGATGAGTTTAAAGTCATACATTTACATTTAACCATGTTTTATATTCAAGGCGATAGGAATAACTAAGATTAAATGATTTCATTATTTTAAAAGCTTATAAAAGTTGTCTAATCTTAAAAGTCATCAAAAATTTATTTTTGTTATTCAGATTTGCAGCATGGTTTGCAATGTTGCCCCCAAGGTTTATTAAGATCAAAAGAGATGTTTGATGATTTTTTTTAGACATGTAATAGGTTTGTAACTTTTATGGGGTATATAATTCTAAGCTACGCCGTGGTTTTCTTGCAATAAGGAAAGCTAAACTGGCTGGAAATTTCATTAAAATAACAAGAAAATAGGTGTGGGGGCGGGTGGGTTTACGATTTGCGTTCGCATTTTCTGTAAGTGAGATGTTTTCTCAATTTTTGCGTGATGTATTAAAATTTTTCTTCGATTATTAAGCTTTCCCACTTATATGTTGTAAGCACACTGCCAGAACAGTAGGTATATGGAATATGTAATTTTGGGGACGATGGCAAATAAACCAATTCTAAGCACATGAATTATGGACTTAAGCTAACAGTCTTTTAGACAAGAAACCTCTTTGGACAAGAGGCCTTTTAGTTAGCCTCTTTTGGACAAGAGGTACGACATTATCTAGACGTCACATTTCCAAAACAATGGGATCAGACAAGAAGGTTATGAAGTTTGGACAACCTGATCTGTCGAGTCATGATTTCTTTTTATTGAGACAGTTGAAAACTCCCGTGTATAGGATTTCTTTTGGTTGTGAAGAGGACATAATTATAAGATTTTCGGCTTCTGCTGGGAAAGTTCACTATATGCTTGGAATATTCCAAAGCAGCAGTCCTCCACCTCTATTCTTGAATCTCTGTTGAAGTTTGCTCTTTTGAGCAATTATTGTAAAGGAAGTCTTCAGTATATTAGAGATTGAACCTAGTTCAAAATGTGCCAAGATCACCAAACAGAGCGAGTATCGTTCAAATGGAGCAGCTGTCTGTCTATAAGATCTTCTTATGTCTGACTGCATCACCGAGTTAGAGTAAATGAGTTCGAATTTGTACAACTTCTGTAACATAATAAAGTTCGAAATACATGTCGGAGGGAAGATTCGATCTGAGTACCTTCCGTTCCGAACGTACGAATGAAGCAAGTACGCTAACCATCACGCCAAAACGATCGTCTTCGCGGGATGTTGGTACAAGTTCATATAGATATCACACCGCCACATAACCCCCTGCCAGTGTTTCGGCGAATAGGCGAACGAACGATACCATATTTTGTGGCGAGCATGTAAGCAGTTGCGTCACTTTGTGGGTTGCGTCATCGTGCGTGACGGCTTGAGAATTGCGTCATTTGTGTTAGACGGCTTTGAGAAGTAACGGCTTATTTGCGTCAATGTTTGACGGCTTGGTTGCTTTTGCGATGGATAGATGGCGCCACGACTGCGGCGCGCGAAGGGTGCGGATTATATCACGGCCAGGGTCACCAATGTCGGAGGGAAGATTCGATCTGAGTACCTTCCGTTCCGAACGTACGAATGAAGCAAGTACGCTAACCATCACGCCAAAACGATCGTCTTCGCGGGATGTTGGTACAAGTTCATATAGATATCACACCGCCACATACAATTACACCTTTTAACAGTAACGTAAGGAAAAATATTAGAGTTCCTCTGCAAAACCAGTTTTTGCCTTTATTATTTCATAAATTTGTTAAATACGCACTTGGTGTCAGTCAGGTTTTGGACCCTCTAGAATTCTGGGTGCCTCCACGATGCGGGGGCGTACGTTACGCCCCACAGCCTTTTAAAAAATACATAAAAAATTTAATGTCAGCATGCGGCTTATTTTGTATTAGAAATTTTGATCCAGCCATAGAATAGTATTTTGAGGGTAGTTGAAAAGATAAAAGTATTAGAAATTTGTTTATATATTAAACGCTCAAAAAGTTTCTTTACATATAAAATTTTGTTTCGAAACAATTATAGCTTTTTTTTAAGGCAAGGAAATCTTGTTATTTCAATATGAAATAAAAATTGATGAAATTTATTAAAATAGTATTGAATATGTAAACTTATTTTCAAAAGTTTTCTTTTTCATCTTCTTTATTTATTACATTCACAAACTATGTTTACTTTACTATAAGACTGTTTATATATATATTTTAGAATTTTTACATATTATTAATTATTTTATTCTATAAACTATTTTCTATGTGTATGCTATATATTTTTTATATATTATCTTTAATATTTTTATTATAGAATTATTTTTTACATATGCTATATATATTTTAATACATTATTATTTTCAATATCTTTTCTACAAAACTATTTTTGATTACTCTATATAATAATGTTAAGGTAAAAATTAGTATTTGATTTATATAGATATGCACATAAAATTTAAAATGATAAGCATATTTGGTTTGAAAAATTTATTTCAATGAAAAATAATTTTAAAATTTTTTGCGTCTTTTTTTAATTTTGAAGCTTTTTAAATGTAAGGTTAATAAAAGTTTTTACCTTCTTAGTTGTTATTTCTTCAATAATTCTCTTGAATCGAATTATGTATGCACTACCAATTTTTAAAAGCAACTTTTCATTATTAGGAAGACATTTTTTTTATAAGAAAGAATATTTTTATCATTAACTTTCAATTCTAACTAAATATATTTTTGTTACTGGGATACGTTTCATTATACAATTTACTATTACAACCAAATAATTTACTGTTTTCTTGTATAACTTTACACTGCTGGCCACCGAAAATGCAACACCCTGAAGGAAGCATGCAAATAAAATGTAATTTACAATACGCATTAGGGGAGGTGAGATATGCAAATGATTAGAATTTCAGCTTACACATCACGCGCGCCTGTGGCGCCACCTCAAAGCGCTATTTAAGGTTTAAAGATTTCGACGATTTCAAGTTCGGCAATTGTGTTTTTCATGTGGTTTTTTCAAAAAGCGATAAGTTATGTCTCGTAGAAAACAGCGATCAACGTTTGACCAAGTATCCGAGTTCGATAGAGAAAGGATAGTGGTCTACCGAGATTGTGGATTATCTTTCAGGGAAATCGGTAGTAGTGTTGGACGAAACCAAACAACTATAATGCGGATATGTGACCGTTAGATGCAGGAGAGTACGACGGACCGAAGTGGTTGATCGCATCCATCTCAGTGCACCACTTCACGTAAGGACAGGCAAATTGTGCACATGCCAGTGACGGATCACTCAGTCACATCACGAACTGTAGCACAGCATATTGAGTCTGTAAAGCATCATTCAGTGTCTGAACGTACCATTCGACGCCGTTTACAGCAAATTGGTCTGTCCGTAAGACGTCCATTGCTTGGTCTACCATTGACGCAGAGCCCCAGACGTCTCCGCCGTCAATGGTGCGATGAAAGAAGGATGTGTTTGGCAGAATGGAATGAAATTGTCTTTAATGACGAGTCACGCATCTGTCTGCAACACCACGATGGTCGGATTCGAGTTTGGAGACACCGTGGAAAGCGGATGCTGAACAGCTGCGTTATGCATCACCACACTGGTCCTGCACCGGGTATGTATGGGGCGGTATTGGATATCACTCTCGCACTTCTCTAGTACGCATTGCCGGTACTTTAAATCGCCAGCGCTACATTTCCGAAGTGTTGGAGCCAGTTGTCCTTCCTTACCTTCAGGGCTTGGCAACAGCCATATTTCAACAGGATAATGCGCGACAACAAGTGGCACGCATTGTACAAAGGTTCTTCGTCAATCACCAGATTGAATTGCCTCCCTGGCCGGCTCACTCTCCGGATCTTTCGCCGATAGAAAACATGAGGTCCATGGTTGCTCAACGATTGACCCATATTACACCCCAGCTGCCACACCAGATCAACTTTGGCAACGTGTGGAAGCTGCTTGGTCTTCTGTTCCCCAAGTACATATCCAAAGTCTCTTTGAAACAATGCCAGGGCGTGTGGCAGCGGTGATCTCCAACAAAGTTGTCTACTCTGGCTACTGATTCTGGCAGGAACCGCGCTTCACAGAAGTCTATAAATTTAATCATTTGATGCTTGTGTGGTCAACGTGTTATCTACAACATAAATTTTGTTGTGCTATCTCTTGTCTTTCTTGGTGTTGCATTTACGGTGGCCAGCAGTGTATTTACAATTTTTAGACTTCTCTCAAGCTTCTTGTTGTTGTTACTGATGCTGCCTGATCGGCAAAGGCCATATCGAGGCCCACGAAATTCAACATGGCAAAGAGCTAAATGACGCATGCCGTTAGCCGTAGCTTTGAGCACCATACATGTGACTGTATGATTTGGCTTGTTTCCACCCCAATTTTGAGGGAGGACACCTGGGGGTGGTAAGGGGGCCTCCAACCTCTCTTCTCTTTCCATCAACCTCACGAGAGAACTTGCGGCTCGAAGGCTATTTATAGTACCCCCATGCCACGAAGGCTCTATACCAGTGCTTCTCAAACTTTCAATATACGCGACCCACTATTCAATCATCTTTTTCATCGCGCCCTCTCCATACAATAACAGTGTATTGAATTCTATAATACTATGCTTTGACACTAAAGCTACAATTCGACTTGAACTTTTTATGTGCCACAGACGTATAAAAACGTCTCATTCAGCAAAATCATTAATTTTCTGGACGTATATATACGTTCTTCTGAAGTACGATCTTTTATGTGCAGTGCTATCCATAAAATTATTCCGACGGCTTTGGAATGCTATAAAAGAACCTTCATATTTTTTGAGAAGAATTTATTTATTTCAGAGGATTTGCTTTTTTATTTCTTTTCTCCCCTTCACAAAAACATCAAAATACACTCGTCTACGTGGTAAATGGTGTGGAGCGAATCGCATAACTTTTAATCGGCAGTTAAGGAATTATTTATAAACCGTACAAATTATCAAGATAAGTGTTAATACAAGCCCATGGGGTGACTGATAACTATCTCAAACTTGTTCTTAACTTAGTATTGTTAAATCAATGCTCAAATATACATTGTACAGTACATTTATAAGAGTGCATTATATATTTTATTATATCAGAAAGTATTTTGTGTTTGTTTACTTTCAGTAAATTAATAATTTTTAAGTAACCTTTTGTTTTCGACTTTTCAATATGCTCGCGCCCCCAAGGGGGCGCGCCCCACAGTCTGAGAAACGCTGCTCTATACATTTACAAACATCCATATCTTCTCCGGGATTTGAACCTAGGCCCTAAGGCACAGCAGTCAACGTCACTAACCACTATACCGGATTGGCGACTCTTTGAAGCTTATAATATGTCAATCAATACTTAATTATAGGAAATGTTAAATCTGCATGTTGTTTTAAGAGGAAGACGATGACGAAAATCATTCTCTGCCACACCACATTCACAATAGGGAGATAAGAGTTAAATTCATATATTTAATCCTTTGTTTTCAAAATTTACTTATATGAATATAAACTCAGTTTTAATGTTATTCTTTAAAATGCAATTATCTTTCCAATCGAAATTTTGAGAATATTTCTAAAGAAAACTTTTTTATAGCTTTTTTTCCCCCGCAACTACCGCAAAAAATATATGCCCGTGTTCTACATTCTTTCTCAAATTTTATTATTAAAATTAACGCTGTGTGTGTGTGTTGTAATTTTTTAATTATTTAAATATATTTAAAATTGTTTATTCCCTTCTTTAGTAATGAACTATGTATAATTTGAGAATAAAGACAGACCTCTGTGATTAACGAAGTCGCTAAATCCCGAAAAAAAGTTTATTATATTTTCAATATACTTAATCACTGCAGCAGCCTAGTGGTCAAGGAAACGGACTCGTGGTCATCGTGCCATGAGTCCGTGTGTTAAGAAGACCCCGTGTAGATGGGTGGATTCACGTTAAATCTACCGGGACTTAAACATCCTCCTGTTGGAGTTAGGAGAGGGGTGTCAGCTCAGGTGTCCTCGTCACTTGACCATGATTCAAAAATATGAGGTCCGTTGCCAAAAACCCTTGTGTAGCCGAATAGAATTAATAATCACTCATTTGTTCACTATACTTCATGTACTTGGTTCCAGGAAAAGTTTGTAAAATAGACAGATGCGCAAAATAGAAGTTCGTAAAATGGAGGTTAGACAGTAATTTTGTCTTGGCTACCTGAAACTATGTATAAAATGAAAAAAAAAAAAATGTTTGAAACATAGCTACATACCTGGAGATGGAGATTCTAAAACTAAATAAAACAAAAAATAATTTACTTTAGGTATCTGACTACATTCGGAAACGTGATTTTGCAAAAGCACATAAATGGATAATATTTATGATATTTAGTGTCACTTAGATTAGAAAATGTATATAAAATTGTTTTAAGAAAAGTATTGCAATAAAAAATTATTTAAGTTCAATATTTTGACAAAAAAATGAACATAGAATGATCCATTTTCAAAATATTCTCCTTTTGTGAAAAAGGTTTCTATTATAATAATATTTTGTCTGTATATAACTCAGACCTCTGTGTACAGATGCTCAACTAGAATTTTTGAAATATATAACTTAGAAGTGGGTTTATCCATGTTTAACGACAACAGAGGGGAGACATTTTTAGGAAAAAAAGCAGATTAATGTGAATTTAAAAAAAAAATAGTTCAGACTCTGGAAAGTCTTCTATATACTATATAAAGGAGAAAAGTGACTCTCACTCACTGACTGACTCACTGACTAATCACGATATCTCCGAAACTATTAAACCTACAGACTTGAAATTTGGTATAGGTAGGCTCCCTTCATGGAGTAGACGTCAGCTAAGAACGGATTTTGCAAAGTTCGAACCCCAAGGGGCATTACGGGGGCTTAAGGGACGTTATAGATAATTATTTCCATTACTAAACTATTAGATGTACAGTCGTGAAACTTTGTACACAGATTTCTTTCATAAAGTAGAGATTCCCTACATAATGATTTTTACAAAAATTGACCTCCAAGGGGCGTTGAGGGCGCTTAAGGGGCGTTATACATAATTATTTCCATTTTTAAACTATTAGACGTACAGTCTTGAAATTTGGTAAGTGGATTCCTTTCATAGAGTACAGATCCCCTACAGAATGAATTTTGTGAAAATCGACTCCCAAGTGGCGTTGTGGAGAATTAAGGGGCGTTATAGGCAATTAACTCCTTTTTTAAACTATTAGACGTAAAATCGTGAAATTGAGTTAGCAGATTCCGTTCGCTGAGTAGAGATCTGTCATAAGAGGGGCTTTGTGAAAATCGTTTCCTAAGTGGCGTTGCCGGGGCTTAAGGGGCGTTATAGATAATTATTTCCATTTTTAAACAATTAGACGTATTGGTAAGCGGATTCCTTTAATAGAGTACAGATCCGCTGCAAAATGGGTTTTGTGAAAATCGACTCCAAGTGGCGTTGTAGAAAATTAAGGGGCGTTATAGGCAATTAACTCCTTTTTTATACTATTAGACGTAATATCTTGAAATTGCGTAAGCAGATTCCATTCACTGAGTAGAGATCTCTCATAAGAAGGGTTTTGTGAAAATCGTTTCCTAAATGGCATTTCGGGGGCTTAAGGGGCGTTATAGATATTTATTTCCATTTTTAAAATTTTACACGTACAGTCTTAAAATTTGGTAAGCGAATTCCTTCCATGGTGTAGAGATCCGCTACAAAATTGTTTTGGGGAAAATTGATCCCCAAGGGTCACTGAGGGGGATTAGGGAGCGTAATAGATAAATATTTCCGCTTTTCAACTAATAGAATCACCTGCTTGAAAATTAGAAGGTATGGTCCGTTAATGGAATAGAGTTCCTTTTACAAAGATTTTTGCGAAAACGGACCCCCAAAGGAGTGGGATTGCGAGGGATTAAGTCGTGTTATAGAAAAATTTCTATTTTTGAATTTATTTCATTTACTTGAAATTTGTTGAGCACTTTTCTTTAGTTGGATAGAGTTTCACTAAGAATGGATTTTACGGAAATCAACTCCAGGGGAAAGCGGGGAGAGTTATTGGGGCGTATTGATAGACAAAATTCCCGTTTTTGAACTGCTAAGACTATAATAATAAAATTTGTTTTGCATGCTTCTTTTGTTGAATTGGAATCCGCTAAGAATGCTGTCAACGAGGTATTGATGATAAAAATTCCGTTTTTGCTCTGTTAGATTTAGACTTGAAATTTAGCACGCATGTTTATTTTACGGAGTAGAGATCCACTGAAAGTTGCTTTGGTGGAAATCCACTTGATTGTTAGGTTAAGTGAGCAAAAAACATCTTTCTACTTCTATTTTAGATATAAATAGAAATTAGATATTATAATTTATGTTCTTTTTATATCAAGGGGAGAGAGTGTAACAGCTATAAATATATTTTTCAATACAATCGAATTCTTAATGCTAGATATCAATAATTAATATATATATAAACAGTATACATATATACAACATCGTGAAATACCCAGTGAAGTGGGTGGGTAACGGCTAGTTACTTTATATAAGCAAAATATTATTATTTTAGAAGTATTTCTTATAAAAGGAGATCATTTTGAAAAAAAGTTATTCCAAGTTAATTTTTTGCCAAAATATTGTATTTAAGTAAATTTTTTTGTCAAAATGTTCTTAAAACAATTTTGTACATGTATTCTAATCTAAGTGACACTAAATATCATGAAAATTATCAATTTATCCCCTTTTTAATATCACAGTTCTGAACGTAGTCGGATACCTTAAGCGTGAAACTACTATGAAGTTGCCTGTAAATCACTAATACTGAATAGCAGTAACGTAACGTACACCCCCGTACTGCGGGGTCCCAGAACTCTAGGGCGCCCAAAGTCTGCGCGATGCCAAGTATGTAACATCCGGCTTGGGGCCCAAAACCTGACTTTGCAAGGGAGCCCTAATATTCCCCTTTACGCCACTGAATTGCTCAGTCTGCAAGATGAAAGTACAATTCACTGTAGTAAAAAACCAGATTTGTTATGGAACATCTAAATATACTGTCAAAAGTACTTTAATTAGTATTCTAAGTAATATATGATTGAACCTGAAATCACTTTATATTTCTTTAATTTTTGGCAGTTTTTGAGCGATGAGACTTCAATGGTACCAAGACTCGAAACCGTGATATTCAGGCCACGACTTTGCGACCCTAATCAATAGGCTACCGTGGCCAGTAAAAATGTTCCCGTTGCAGACTTTGTGACAAATCTATACGGAACTTTATCACTAACCTTCTGAGTCGACCTTTTTAGGGAAATTTAATTCCCTACCTATTTCCAATCAACTCCAAAAAGCGGACAGGATTCCTTGTTATGCAGATTAGATAAAGTATTTAAGTCAAACGAAATAGTAAAGTTAGAGCAGTAGGAGATAGATATTGAAGCATAAAGTTATAGTGTATTTGAATTGAAGATTTCTTGTTGGAGATAATTTAATCATTGTGAAGGTCTCCTAGGACCTCACTTTGAGAACGAGAATGTGGCCGCGGTAGCCGAGTGGTATAGGTATCGGATCGTGGCTTGCCTGGTCACGAGTTCGATCCCAGTACCACTAAAGACCCGCCGTGTAGGGCAGCGATGCACGTTAAATCTGTCGAGAGCTGTAACGTCCTCCCGTTGGTGTAGTGTGGTAGTTAGGAGAGGGGGTGCCAGCTCAGGTGTCGTCCACGTCACTTGACCATGGTTCAAAATTACGTGGTCCGTCGCCAAAAGCCCTCGTGTAGCTGAACAGTGCGACGTTAATATTCAATCAATCAATCATTGAGAACGAGAATAAATAGGAGTCATGTAAGAACCAGTAGCCATTTTTATAAACAACTTTCTTTATTTGGTTATCTTATCCAAATAGAATCAAAGACTTATTGACAAATTTATCTAACTAGTATTATGAGGTTTTAAAGGTAATATCCTTTAAATTAATTAATTAATGATCCAATTAATTTATTTATTAAATAACGATCACGCAGAGATTACCAGGATAAGAGATCCCAGAATTATATTTAATAATGTTCTCATTGAACATTTAACTTTAATCTCACTCCTAAAACTTTAATGAGACTTTAATTATAAATCTATAATTATACCAACGGAATCTCAACTCTTCTTGAGATTAAATTATCTCCAACAAGAAATCTTCAATTCAAATACACTATAACTTTATGCTTCAATATCTATCTCCTACTGCTCTAACTTTACTATTTCGTTTGACTTAAATACTTTATCTAATCTGCATAACAAGGAATCCTGTCCGCTTTTTGGAGTTGATTGGAAATAGGTAGGGAATTAAATTTCCCTAAAAAGGTCGACTCAGAAGGTTAGTGATAAAGTTCCGTATAGATTTGTCACAACTTAAAATAATAGTAACTATTTACCAAGGGCTTTTGGAGGTGTAGACCAAGTGGACGAGTTTGTTTTTATTGAGTTGTAGATATTCCCTGATGCCACTAAGGATACGTCGAATAGTGGGGCTATAATTCACATTAAATCTATGGATGCTCAAAGTCATCACATTGTCGTAGTATGGAATTTTGGACAGAGGAGTCTGCTCAGATGCCATACTCGTCACTCGGTCGAGTCTCAAAAACACCAAGGTTCAAGAAGTTCGTTGCCAATAGTCCTCGTTTCGCTTTAGAGAGCAATGTTAATCTACAAACAATCAATCAACCAAGAATTTTGCTCTTGAATTATATTCATTCAATTTTTTTTCATTCCGGACTTTTAATGTTCTACGTTACGCTACTTATGTATACTCTATAATGTAATTGCAACGATTTCATTAATTTACTGTGCTTGAATGCGATGGAAAAGTAATCGGCCTGGCTCTTTGAAGAATGTTTTATTTACTGTTTTCTACTCAGTTACTCAAAAATGGACTCGGTAGCTCTCACGCGCCCTCTCACGGTGAAAAACAAGAAGTTTTAAAAAGAACACAACAGTACTAATTTACAAAAGGGTGAATGGGGGGGCTGGTCCATGATGCTGTAAGGTAAGAAATTAACAAAAGTGGTCAAACTATGCCACTATTCTTTCCTTACGGTTGCTAATCCAGGACACAGTGGGTCTATAGGTGGTGGATAGTGGAAAGGCTCCAAACATTATAAATAAAGAAAGGGAAATGAGTAAGAGAATTAAGAAAAAATATCTCACAAACCATAAAAAGCAAGGTAAGAACTAAAAGAGAGGGAAGGGGTATTCTGGAAATAGTGGGGGGGGGCGTAACAGTTTGAAGTGCCTAGCGCATTGGGATGTTAAAAAAGGCACTGGGCTGAGAGTACACTTCATAAAATGAGCAATTTAAGTCGATTTTTACGTATTATCGCAACAATTGTCAACCTTCAAGATAATTCACCAAGTTAGCAATCCCATTTCGCATGTGCTGTATGCGTTAAATTGGCAATCCTTTGCTTCGTTTCAGAAATTGTTGCCAATTGGTTGTGATAATATGTAAGCACCCTTAAGTCTCTGCTAACCACAATAATTTCAACCTCCATTTAAGATAACAATTTTAATAAGGAGTATGAAAATAGTTGATGATCACGAAATTAAAAAAAAAAACTAACTAAAAAAAGAAGATAATAAAATCCATTTACAAAATAAAGCAACAAAAAATATCAAGACACCCAAAGTAAAAATTATCCAAAATGTAAATAAAATGTGAACAGCAAAAACCGATCGATTAATCGAGGGATAAGAAATTATCAAGCTATTCGGTCATTTTAGTTTCCATATTGTATAAAAAATTGCGTCAAAAGCTTTAGTGCATTTGCGTTATCCTGATACTCTCATATTATTTTGGCTCTGTTTATAAACCTAGCTTGAACTATGCTACAGAATAGGTGACCTGGTTTGTTGATACTTTTACAAAGTATCCATAAACTTTTTTTTTAACAATTTCCATTGCCTTTTTCAATTGAATCATCACATTGGAGAAAAATTGATTAATGACATAAAAAGTTGTTTTGAAACATATGTCCTAAAATTTCATTGTCGAAATTGCTTTCTCATTGAATACTTTAATATTCCTTCAATTCACTATATTCAAAGATACACTTTAACAATGAATGTCCTTTTAATTTACTTCCTCGACATGTTCAGACGATGAAATCGACACCTGAGTAGGCCCCTCAATTTCCTAATCCATAATTCTTGCACCATGCAACTTAAGGAATTTGCACGATGGCCACATTACATAAGCCATCATCCCAACGCACAACGATCTCTATTATAATGTAAGGTGGCCACGGAAGGGGTTTCCCCTCCATCAAATATTCAATAAAGCCAGATTTTTAAAAAAAAATTAAATTCTTCAGACATAAATGGGATATTTTCTTGTTTTGAAACATACATAAAGAACTGCTTGATGTTTACAAAATTTTTTTCAGCGATATCTAATATTATTAACTGAAAACTCACTCCTTGAAAAAATTATCTGTTCCTCAATTTTTAAATCGGTTTAAAATCACACGCCTTATGCAGAATTGGTATGATGTAAATATTTTGGGACACATAAAATAATAAAAGTATGAAAACTTTAACTATATGCTCTTTATAAAATCTCAAGAAAACAAAAGTTAGTTCTGCTAAATAAAAATGTATCAATTTGAATGTGAAATCAAACGGGTTGCGTGAAATTTTCCTTTGAAAAATCAGTTACATTTCAATTATCAAAACTAATATTAAATTCGCTGTGGTCTGTGCTAAAACGACGATATGTTCTTCAGTTTATATGCAGAAATTGTGGAGGTGGAGATAGAGGTCGTGTCGCCATCTATCGTCCCTTCGGGGAATTTCGCCGAGCTAAATCGTACTGTCACCTGTATGGTGCTTAAGGCCAACGACAGGCGTACCTCTTGCCCATGCCACGATGAATTTCGTGGGCCTCGATCTGACTACGTCAGACAGGTGGCATTAGAAAACAACCACAACAACGACGATAACAAGCTATTCATTAAAAATAATTCGACATCAAATTTTAGGCACTTCGACTTTCACTTCCGACTGTTTCATCCTGATTGGTTGAAATTCATAGAATCGGATAATTTGAAGGAAATTCTTTCTTTTACTGTGAGATTTCACTCAGATTGAACGTGCTATAAAACTGCTCTGTGCTAATCCACAAAAAAGTGACCTTGTTTTCTGTATTTGGTGACTTGAAATCTATTGTTTTTCAAAGTTTCTTTCTTGTTTCTTACTTTTATATATTAATCTTATTGAATAGTTTAGTTTTTGTGTTTAGTTTTTTAACTTTTCTGTAGCGTTAGGCTTAAGTCTTAACATTTTATTTTGGCTACTTTCTTTCTTCTCATTTGGCGAAACAATGCCAGATTTTAATGCTTTTTATGAGTCTTTCTTTTCAGATTGCCACCAAGAAGAGGAGTCCATGGACTGGGAGGATGTCCCTTTCCTCCCTGAGATAAGTGCACCTTTTGTTCCTTCTCGACCCCCACGGAAGATGAGGTCCCTCATCTCCGTTCAGGTAAGTGAATCCCCTTCTCCCTCCTCTTTCAGCCAACCGCTCCCCGAACATGAGGGCTCTCGTTCCGAAGGTAAGGATACCTCAGGCACCCCAAGTGTCTGTGATGTCTATTGTTTTTAATGTCGCTTCTCCTATTACTTCCTATTTTGCTTCTTTCTTCTTTTAATGTTTTTTTATTCTATTTGCGTTGTTATTCTACAGACTTTGAGACAGTTACTTCAGCTAGGATGTACTTTTGGCGACCAATTCTAAAATTAATTCTCATTTGACATTGAAATTCTATTTAAGAATACACTTTAAGTGAAAAATTTGCAGTTAGTAGAAAAAAAATGTATACTTTAACAACTTTTCCTTTTTATTTTAGACTGAAAAATGATTTACGTGTTTATATTTTAATGTGACTAACTTTTAAATATTCTTCTAGAAACCTTCTAGTGATATATCTTGCGATTTAGTTTTGATGTACATTTTGACAAATATTTTTAAAAAACTTTATTTTTTTGTATTTTTTAGTATAACACTTGTAAAAGAATATGTTTGACAGATATTTCGGTACTAAGTATTATCGCAGCAATCGCCAACTCTATTGATAACTCGCCATGTTGGCATCCCCGATTTCCGATGTGCCATACGTGCTGAATTGCCACCCATGTGCTTCGTTTCATATAATGTCGCCAATAGGTTGCCATAATACATAAATACAGATATATATTTCTATAAGTAAATTTTTAAAGCGTCTTCTTTGTAAGAATTTTTAATAAATACATTTAAAACCCTTTTTTTTGTAGGGATTTTTATTTTACATGTTCATTAAGGTATGGCGTTTTAAACTTGATTATGCAAAATGTTTTTGGTATTTTTCCGTTTCATCTGCGCAAATCTCGCCAAGCACGCTTCATTGGCGACAACACACAATTTTTTTTAAATTTACGACCGCCAACGTCCTCTCGGCATACAACATACAATAAACACGTAAAAAAAGTTAGTAAATGCTAGTTCTCATTAGTTTTTCATCTATTTTTAATGTATTATGAAAAGATACTAATAAGAAAAGACCGCGATTTGTTTTGAAAATGGGATGGTAAAAGATTACCTGCTGGAATATTCAGTTTGGAGTCGGTAGTATCATTTTCTCCTGTTCCGATGAAAAGGAAAAGTGCCAAGTTCTAGAATTTAATAATTCATTATAAAATTAATTTGTTTTCATAGGGTCAATGACCTTTCTAGTCCGTGTTAGATATTACCAATGCTTTTTGTTCCCAAATAATGTTTCTCTTTTTACAGATTATACTATTTACCTAAGGGGGTGTTTCGTCGCACTCCCGGGCTGCCCTGAGGAACTGCTGAAGAGGGCAGCCTCGAGGAACCAAAGTGGCCGACCTCCAAGTGGTGTTCCTCGGGCAATGCTGTTCTTCGAACGATACTTACGTACTATCGCAACAATGCCAACTTTTAAATTAACTCGCCAAGCTAGTAATCCCGTTTTCGCATGTGTCGTAAGCAACGAGTTGACAGCCAAGTGCTTCGTTTCATACAAATAGAGTCAATATGGTTACAGTAATACGTAAGTACCCTTCGAACTGATAACAGCAGCTGACGGGCTACTAAGTGTGTTGCAACGATAAGCTATTGTAACTTTTAGGAACAGTGTTACGAGAGATAAAGTCTTCCAGTGGCGGCTTTTTGGATTGGCGAGATAAAGATTTCACCAACTTTTCAACCTTGCATTTTCTTTCATCTCCCGGGGTATTTTAGGTATAAAACAGAAATCAAATGTCTCCAAAGCAAGAAAATGCCTAAAGAAAGCAATTTTGCATCGGTGCGTGTAAAAACGTTTTGCAAGGAGGAAAGCTTCAATAAAAAGTTTGGTCAAATTTACTTATGGATTGAAGGATGGATATATTGAAGATTTTTTAAAAAATCAATCTCTTCATGGTGTGGCATTCACTTTATCTATCGCCAAAATTGGCGTACACTTCAAATTTCCCTCGATTACGACCAATTTTAGGAGCAATACAGATACATTTGAGGGATTTGTAATTATACAGCATAGAATATACTACGTCTACGAAGCTGATGGCAGCTTGTGGGTTTTTCTTGTTAAAAAATGAGTCATTTTGCTCCATTTCCCCCTCTTCTCTTATCGGTAACAACCTATGTGGGAATAATATTAATGAAATCTAACTAAAAGCTAAGTGTAACTGCTGTCTCAAAATTACGTAGAAATTGATTTTCAACAGATTTAGTGGAGAAACTAAATGAATTCGTTTTTGTGTACTGTCATTAGGAACTGTATATTACAGATATTTCGTTATTTCTGCACTGTGGAAGATGCCTTACCTTTAACTACACAGATTCTGAGCACAGACGCAATCTAAAAAT
The DNA here is from genome assembly GCA_019973935.1 of Trichonephila clavipes. Classification (NCBI taxonomy): domain Eukaryota; kingdom Metazoa; phylum Arthropoda; class Arachnida; order Araneae; family Nephilidae; genus Trichonephila; species Trichonephila clavipes. The sequence goes on along the minus strand of BMAU01009650.1, from coordinate 29,471 downwards.
GCGGCAATCGAGGCAATTTTTAAAATTAAAGTTACGAAATTAAGTATATTGATATTGTAATGCTATTTTTTGCAATATATATAAACTGAAAAAAACAACATATTGCATAAATTTTATTAATAAATAAGTTGCTTAAACATTACCTATACAGCTTTATAAATTATTGTGTGCAAGGTTGGGTAAAGACTTAGTTTAATCTGAAAGTAAGGTGTCGGTAGAAAAAAATGCAAAATTGGAATAGTATGTATCTGATCTTTTACTATATTCGTTCTTAAATAACTCTATTTAAACAAATGTTTTCTTATTGTTGTTCTCTCTCAACTTTTGCTAGATTCTTTTAGATCAATGATCTTCAAACTGTGTTCCACGAGTCACAACAAAAAATCGAAAAAAAACTTATAAATGTGTATACAAAAGGGATTCACGTTCTCTATGAAATTTGTATGCCCACAAAAATTTAAAGCTCATCTCTATCGCTAAAAATTGAATATTTTATCTGTACATAATAACTTTATTTTGCAATACTTGTTAAACTTTATTATAATATAATAAAAAAGAATATTAAAACGTTTATTTATATACTAGCTGTACCCAGGGCGTTGCTACGCAAACAACTGAAATAAATTTAAGAAAAATAATTTTAAAGGAAAATCAGTACACAAATATTCAATTCATTCAAAGCCGTTTCGAAAAAATTGTGTGATTACAAAGTTCAGTTTCAATTAGATGTTTATTGAAGTGCTGTGGGATACACAATATTTCTTGTTTTTCCATCTGGTGCGTAGACGAATAAATCAGAAGGTTTTCCGACACGTGAGCAAGCCACATAGAGCTGTCCATGTGAGAAGCATGGATTCTACAAATTTAATCCACACACTTGTAACGATTGTCCTTGTGCTTTGTTAATAGTCATTGCGAAAGCGAGTCGCACCTGGAACTATAAACGCTTGAATTTGAATGGCATATCTGTCGGGATCATTGGGATACGTGGCAACAGGACGTCTTCACCTTTGAATTTTCCAGTCAAAATTCTTGCCTCGATAACATTGTTCATCATTTTCTTGACTGAGAGTCTCGTTCCGTTGCAAAGTCGTGGTGTTTTATGTTTCGAAGAAGTATGATGGGTACGCCAATTTTCAATGTAAGAACGTGCGGTGGCATACCTGGCAAATCAAGCGAATTCAAGAATTCAGTTGGACAGTTGACAACCTCATCTTGATTCTCCACAGTATCGATGGACTTATATGTTGTCATTCCACTGGGTATTCCATGCTGAATGGTGAAGTTGATGGTATTGACATCGATGTTTTTGGCTGCTAATATAGCACGCGTACTGAGCCACTGATGGTTTTTCTATTTTTGTGCAATGTTTGGGAAAACGTTTAGCACCAATTCGTTGATGCTTTCTGTGATCGTACAGAAGTTTGCTGGCAGGGTGATACATTGTGTAGATTCATCAATTTCCATTCGCCCATTTCAATATCCATTAATTGTTTTGCAAAATTTCCAGCCAATGCATCCCGTTGTAGTTGTACACGCATGTTAGTTTTCAAAGTCAATTTCTGTAAAAGACGCCATAGAAATGATGATTTAAGACATGCATGAAGTTCATCAGCGGGTGTTGATCGTGGTATAATGGGCAGTGTTTGTCGAAAATTACCAGACAATAAAATAAGTGCGCCACCGAAGATCCGTCTGTTTCCTCTGAAATCTCGCAGTGTACGATCAAGCGCTTCCAATGCTTTCTTGTGAGACATTGTACATTCGTCCCATATGATAATTTGACACGTTTGGAGTACTTTTCCCATTCCAGAGTTTTTACTGATGTTGCATGTTGGTGCCTCAGTGTTTTGCAAATTCAACGGCAGTTTCAATGCTGAATGCGTTGTTCAGCCACCATCCAAAAGAGTTGCCACAATTCCAGATGATGCAATAGCCAGTGCAATATTATTTTGTGATCGTATGGTTGCCAAAATTAGTGAAAAAGAAGAAAAGTCTTGCCTGTACCACCGGGCGCATCTATGAAAAACAGTCCACCGCTTTGTTCTGTAATTGCACGCATGATTCTGTCATACGCAATGCGTTGTTCTAGAATCAACTGCGGAAGATTTGTCTAACGAATGTCCCCAGTTCGTCAGAATCATTGTGTGTTTCTCGTTGCAAATCACGATCAAAAGGTTGTTTGCAGGTCGGTTTGAAGCAGGCATTCCCAGTTGCACCAGTGCCTTGTTAGCGATTGTCTCAAACATATGTCTTCAATCAAAATCAATGCTTCATTATACACGTTTGGTGTGAATTGAATGTCCGGATTTTGATTCGCAGCGTGCAAACGATGTAGAATATCTTCACTCATGTAGTCCTTGTATTTTTCCCAAAGATCTTTTAGATTAGATGGGAAGCAGGTTGTTAATATTATGGCAAATAGCGTGTGTATTTGCTGTGGTCGAGCAGTATTCGATGCATCAGCTAATGCAGTGTCCCAATGTGCATCATTCTCAAGAAGATTTAGTTCTTGGCAAGCTTGGCGATAAGTAGCGCACAGCTGACCGTTGACTGTTCTTAAATCTTGGAAGGATAATGGTCCACGTACATTGATCAACAGCAATCTTAGATAGAAGCATTCTGTATTCTTCGGATGAACAGTGTACAGACGACCCAATGCATCACTGGAATATAAATTGGTATGTCCTTCAACTGCTTTACCTTGTTTGCGACGTTGAAACTTTTTAGACGATGCATTCCACGTGTAGAATTTCGGTACTTCGGAATAAAGCAAAGTTTTAGCAAAAGATCATCTTGGCACAATGAGTAAAACGCAGTTAAAGTTGTTGCCGGTGGAACCAATGCTCTTGCACGTACATTATCTGCTGTAAAGTACACGCGCTGTCCATTCTCGAGATGCACCACCAAGTGTACTACTGTTGGATGTCGTTCATGGATTGGAAATGATAAGATGCGCCATACTGCTTCATTGCTGCTTATGTAGCGTCCAAGTTGGTATTGGTTGATTTCATCGAGCGGTGCAGCTACATTCCCTACTCCGAACTGCCATGTCGCTTCCTTTGTTGACAAATTTGCAAATGTATTTGATCGACTTCACTGAATTGCAATACTCAACATTAATGTGTGCTTTGAAGGTCTTTGAAAGCAGTGGTGAATATGGCACAATCCAACGATTATCTACTTCAATATCAATGTTTCGTACTTTCAGAACGACGGATTTGCCACCATCCTCAACTGATCGTCGACGATACAGTGGATATCCGTCATTGCCAGTAATAGTATCAGAAACCACACACACACACAATTTTCTTGGGTATAGTTTCGTGCATTTCCCATCAGACATGCATGGTGAATTATTGTTGAAAGCGCCACATGGGACATGGATCATATTTTTGGTGACGACGTCGAATAAGTTTGGATCAATGTGCTTATCTGGTATTTCTGCTGAGATGATTTGATCAATTTGATCTGGCGTAATTTTGTTGATTAACCAAACCAAAATATGTGCATGCGGCAATCCTCTTTTCTGCCATTCAATGGAATACATCCAGCAGCGTGTCTCGAAAAACATGATGCTTGATAATAAAATCCATCAAACATTTCAATTTTTGTTTAAATACGCGTGCGGTAATGTCATGGCGGTCCGAAGATGATTGTCCAACTAATAGAAATTCTTTAATTTCATTCCATGTTGGATTGCATGTAAAGGTGACGAACAAATCTGGACGACCATATGCGCGAACGTATGTCATCGTATCTTGTGCGTATTCATGCATGTGCCGGTGAATGTAATTCTGGTAGTTTAACTTTTCCACTGGCGCAGCATTCCACGCGTTTCATTTTTAAATTTGAGTGCACTACAATACATGCAAATTTTATCCATTTTTCCAATGACGACATTTAGATGAAGACTGTAATCATTATTACTGTCATAATGGAATGCACTAAGATTCAAATCAGCGTGCAGTGTTCGTCTTGATCGAGCAGTGCTTATTCGAATATTTTGCAGCCTTCTTTCCCGTAATTCAGTTGTCTCAGAAGAACGGATCTGATTAGTACGTATTCGATCAGTTTCTAATCTTACTTCTCGTTGGTCAGACGATTCAGACGAACGGGTCTCAGTGGCGTGTACTCGAAGATTTTTCAGCTTTAATGCTCGTTGCTCGTCTGATTCTGAGGCTCGTAATGCTCTTCTCTTTCGTGCTTGAGGTGTAGATCGACCAATTGCTCGTCGCTTTGGAGGCATAATTATACAGGAACGACGTGATGCTTTTGAATTTATAAAACGTCGAAAGTCGCAGATGGTATAAGATGCTAATAAGAAAAAAAAAACCGCACAGCAAATGCGTTCAGGATGTCAATCAGCAGTCAAATCCGTCACATACACCATTCGATGATCTTCGTAAATTCACTGTAGAAAATGAATATAATCAGCTCACAAAAACTACAGATATTCAATTTGATTGAAGTATTTATCTAAATTAATTCAGCTTACGATGAAATGCACAAAATTATTCGAAAAACTCTCCCAAATATAAAAATACGCACAATATTGTATGTTTAATGTAAGCTAGATATGAATTTCACAACCTACACAAATTCTTATGTCACTCTCGACTCAAAATGTCATCTATTGTTCGCTTCATTTGTTTCAATTCATATCAGCATGAACTGTAACGACAATATATGAAATTCATTAGAATGACATCTTCACATAATCAAATACATAGTTTACGATTCTAGAAAAGACATACAGGTAAACAATTATTTTTATAGAGATAGAGAAGAGAAGAGAAGGGAATAAGAGATAGAGGAGAAAGAAAAGAGAATAGAGAAAGAGAAGAGAAGAAGAGATAGAGAAGAGAAAGAGAAGAGAAGAAGAGATAGAGAAGAAAAGAAAGTTTATAGTTTTATTTTACTTATCGCACCAAAAATATATTTTGAGAACTTTTATTTATACGAATTCGTATAGATATCTATTAAAATCAGTATTGAACTTGATACATGGAAGCGCCATCTGGTGGTAACTTCCATTAATACGAATATCATATTCGTTTCCTCTGTGTAAAAATACATGGTCATAATGATTTTCATGACAATCGGTTGAACGGGGCGAAGTTGCTACTCTGCAGCGCCACCTGGTGGCGAGTGGCATCAATGAGCATATTATACAAACCTTCTCCGTGGAAAATTCATATATATACCAATTTTCATAAGAATCGGTACAGTAGTTTTTGAGTTCATCGATGACATACAGACAAACATTCATTTTTATATATATAGATATACTAGCTGACCCGGCAAACGCTGTTTCGCTGTGTAAATTATTTATAGTGAATATTTTGGTAGTCAAATAGAAAGTCAAAAATCATTGTGTGTGGGGATGTGGTATATGACTGAAAGAGGAATGGAGCGCTTGTGAACGATGATGGTCTATAAAAGTAACAAAATACCAAACATACATTTTTTGAATTTTTTATACTTTTATTATTTTTACTAATAAATTTCAAATTACCATCTCTATCACAAATTATTACAATTAAAAAATAACATTATCAGTCTTTTAGTGCAATGGAGTATACGATATTTTTAGTGAGTCCATATTTAGCCAACACAAACAAACTGGATGGCTTACCCACGCGAGAACATGCCACGTATAATTGTCCGTGTGAAAAATGCGGTGTGTCCAAATCCAAGACACAAACAGACATCGTTTGGCCTTGAGACTTATTGATTGTCATTACGAATGCTAATCTAATTGGAAACTGAATCCCTTTAAATTCAATTGGCACATCTGTGGGAATAATAGGGATTCTCTCTCTCTCTCTCTCGTGGTAGTAATACTTCTCCTCGGAACTTGCCATTCAAAATGCTGGCGGCGATAACGTTTTTCATCAATTTTTTAATGACTAATCGCGTGCCATTGCACAGCCGTGACGGGTTCAAATTACGAAGCAAAATAACCGGAGATCCAACCTCCAGTTGTAAATGGTACGGTGGCATACCTGGCAAATCCAATGAGTTCAAAAACTCTGCTGGATAATATACAGTTTCGTTGGTATCGCAAACTGTATCGATAGATTTGAATGACATGAAGTCCCCTGGCAACTACTGTTTTATCTTGTAATTAAAATCGTTGACGTCCACATTTTTTGCTGCCAAAATTGCTCTTTCTGCCAGCCACTCATGATTCAAGTATTGTGTGTGTATATCGGGAAATATCTGGCCAATGAGAGCATTTTGCGAGTTAATAATTGTACAGGAATCAGTCGACAATTTTATACATCCAGTATTTTCATGTACAGCTACTTTTCCATCGCCGATTTCTAACAGTTGTTTTGAGAATGTTTCAGCGGATGGATCTTGAAGCATTTGAACGCGCATATTTACTTTCAGGTGTATTTTTTCAACATTACGCCACAATGGTGATGGTTTCAAGCAAGCGTTGATCTCATCAGCGTACGCTGAACGAGGAATGACGGGAAGTGTTTGTCTGAAATCACTTGAAAGGAGTAACAGAGTGCCGTCAAATAGTTTGTCGTTGTTTTTTATGTCTTTCAATGTCCTGTTCAACGCCTCAAGCGAATGTTTGTGTGCCATAGTGCATTCATCCCAGATGATATTTTTACACTGTTTCAGCATTGTGGCCATAGACGATTATTTTTTTACGTTGTGCACTGCGTCTGGGTTATTTTAAATATTTAGTGGCAGTTTAAATGCTGAATGAGCTGTTCTGCCTCCATCTAATAAAGTTGATGAAATGCCAGATGATGCAACGGCCAATGCGATGCCATTATTTGATCGTATTTTGGCGAGAATTAGCGAAATGAGGAATGTTTTGTCAGTTCCACCTGGTACATCCAAAAAAAAATCCTCCTTTTCCTGCCGAAACTGCAAGCATAATGTGGTCATAAATGGTTCTTTGTTCCTCAGTCAATAGTGGGACATTGCGAGTAATAATCGCTGCCATTTCTACAGTACTGTGCTGCAGTTCCCGATTCATTTCAGTGTTCATTAAATCAGATGCACTTCAATTTGGCGAATGTATACCGAAATGACTGCGAGGTAAATTGGCATTGACTATGCAAATATCCTCGATAGCAATCAATGCTTCATTGTACATAGCGTCGCTAAATGTTATCATTAGATCGTTGAGCCGTGTACGATGTCGATGCAATACATCATTAGTCATTGAATCTTTGTGCTTATCCCACAACGTCTCTGCTCGGGCTGGGAAACATGTAGTCAACACTATAGCGTATAGTAGACGAATTTGTATTGCTGTACAGTTCAATGCTGCTTCAGTAAGCATACAGTCCTACTGGTTGTCATCTTCCAGAAGGTCTTGTGGAAGGCATGCATCTTTATACGTTGGATACTGTTGTCTATTCACTTTACGTATATCTTGAAATGATAATGGGCCGGTGACATTAACCAAAAACAGTCGCAAAGAAAAACACTCAGTCTGCCTTGGATTAACTGTAAATACTCGCCCCAAGGTTTTTGATTAGAATAAACCGAGACATGCATCAATCGGTGTGCCTTGGTTGCGGGGCATCCATTTTTTTTGTTTGAGCCCATGTGAAATAGCGTGGTACTTCTGAATAGAGTAGTTTTCGTGTAAAGGCGCCAAAAGCATCTGCACGATTACACTATTCAAAAAATTCGGTGAGTGTAGTTTTTGTAGGATTTATAGCACGATCAATCGCTGTCTCGTTCGTGAAAAATACACGCTGGCCGTTTTCAAGATGGACGGCTAAATGAATAACTTCTGGATCCCGTTCATGAATTTGGAGACCAAATATGCGCCAAACAGCTTCATTGGAGCTGATGTACGGGCCAATTTGGTAGAGCGTTATTTCATCGTTGTTATTCACCGGAGGAACATTCACATTGGTATTTTCAACACGAAATGCAGCCATATCACTTCCTTTATCACATACTTGCAAATGTATTTGATGCTCTTCACCGAACTGAAGAACTCAACATTCATGTGAGCATTGAATGTTTTACTCAGCAGAGGCGAAAATGGCACCACCCAACGATTGTCAATATCAATGTCTGCATTTTTGACATTTTTTTGTAAATGAATGTCCGCCATTATCGGTATTTCTTCGACGATATATTGGATATTCGTCGACACTTGTGATCGTATCATTGGTGAAATTTTTAGGAAAACTCTTTGTACATTTTCCATCAGCCATGCAAGGTGATGAATGATTCAGATTACCGCATGGGCCATGAATCATGTTTGTTGTAACAATATCAAACAGCAATTTATCAGTAGACGCATCTGGAATTTCAGCAGAAGTTATTTTATCGATTTCTTCAGGACGTATTTTGTCGATTAACCAAATCAAAACGTGTGCGTGAGGTAATCTTCGTTTTTGCCATTCAACTGAATACACCCAGCAACGTGTGGGACCAAATATATATAATTTTGTAATGAAACTCATTAAAGACTTTAATTTTTGTTTGAACACACGTGCTGTAATGTCTTGACGATGTATTGCATTTTGTCCTGTCAATAGCAAATATGTAATCTCCGGCCAATAGGAACTTCTTTAAGCTCAATCCGATAAGCCGATCAGCGGAATAAAAAGCTAACAGGGGTAAAAAGTTTTTAATTAATATATTTTTAACTAATTGCGATATTGGAATGTAAATAATCAAAAAATTGCATTGTCATCCAAACTAAACGTGTATACAAAATTTCAGCTCAATTGGTTGAGGAAATCAGCTTCAGAATTGAGTTGCAAGATTCCACCCGAACAAATTACTTTAATTAATTACTTTTTAACTAATTGCGATATCGAAATATAAATGGTCAAATCATGCATTGTCATCCAAACTAAACGTGTACACAAAATTTCAGCTCAATCGGTTGAAGACATCAGCTTCAAAACTGAGTTGCAAGATTCCACCCGAACATTTTACATTGCAAGTTAAATAAAAGCTTGTAATAAAAAACAAGAAAGGACATGGAAATTTAAATTTGAGATTAACAGAAATAATTTTTGAAGGGAAGTTAAAGTGATTTAAAGTAAATCTAAAAACTGCGAGCTCCTGGAAATCGAAAAAAAGGGCAATTCATTTGAAGTCAGCTTCCCTAACCACTAGGCCACGAGGTTTCGTTCAAAGAGTCAAAGTAAACTTCTTACATGGGTAAGAAGAAAAGCAAACAGGGGTTAAATGTTTTTAATTAATTACTTTTCAACTAATAGCGATATCGGAATATAAATGGACAAAACATGCATTGTCATCCAAATTAAACGTGTATACAAAATTTCAGCTCAGTCGGTTGAAGACATCAGCTTCAAAATTTCGTTACAAGATTCCACCGGAATATTTTACATTGCAAAATAATAAAAAGCTTGTAAAAAACATTAAAGAGCGTGGAAATTTAACTTTGATCAAGAGAAGTAATTTTCGAAGGAAAATTGAAGTGATTTAAAGTAAATTTAAAAACTGCGATCTCCCGGGAATCAAGCCCGGAGTAATTTATTTGAAATCAGCTTCTCTAACCACTACGCCACGAGGGCTCGTAGAAAGAGGTAAAGTAAGCTTCTAACATGGGTAAAAAAATATTTTAATTAATTACTTTTTAACTAATTGCGATATTGGAATATAAATAGGCAAAACATGCATTGTCATCCAAACTAAACGTGTATACAAAATTTCAGCTCAGTTAGTTGAAGGCATCAGCTCTCTTCAAAATTGAGTTGCAAGATTCCACCCAAGCATTTTACATTGCAAGTTGATAAAAAGCTTGTAAAAAAAGAGATTATTCTTATGTAGGAGATCAAAGATAAGAGGAAACGAAACATGGGAATTATTTTTTGATTCAGTAGAAAGAGCCTTTAAGCACAAAAATATGCCAAAAGAAATAAAATCCGAAATTTTAATGAAGTTAATCAAAGAGAAAGTTGCCTATATTTTGATTTATATTAGTGTGAAAATTAAAGGATTACGAGAAAATAAAAGCACTAATTGGGGGGAAGTACGAACCCTCTCCTTTTGTTTGTTTAGAAAATTTAAAGAGAAGTAAATGGTTCTCAGGAAGCCCAGGGGCTGAATGGTTAGTGCATTGCGCTTCCACACCACAGGATCGAGGCTCAAACCCCGAGCTGGGCGAGGTTGACTCGGCTTTTCATCACTGCAGTAGGTCGATAAAATGAGTACCAAGCTTGCTTGGGAACTTAACACTGGGGGTTTCCCGTCAGACTGACCACCTGACCGAAACATCTGCTCATGCACCTCAGGGCCTATGGTTGCGTATACTGAATTGGACACAGTAGGCCTTGGCCCTCTTGGGCAGTTGTGCCACTGAGTTAAGTTAAATTAAATGGCTCTCAGGGCATTTCCTAGCCTTACGTAGTACACAGTGCTATATAAGTTTTATAAACAGTACTTATATTAGCGGGGTTATATGAAAGGTGGTACATGATTGCCAATTCATCGAGTACGACACATGGGAAATCAGGGTTGCCAACTTGGCAAGTTACCTTGAACGTTCGCTTTGTTGCAATAGTACGTAAGTATTATATATATAGATAGTTTACATAAATAATTAACATATAAATAATTTTAAATAATTAGATTAATTGACAATTAAATCATATATGTGAGTGTGTCCGTTATTTAAATACTTCAAAAAAGGAGACTTCTTAAGTTAATTACTTTAATATAGATAAAAAGGACATTATAGGACGGACACACAGGTAAAAAAAAGAGAATAAGGCTATCTGCCTTTACATAGTTAGATTTAAAACATCACGCGTGTTAGAGGTTTTTCATCTCGCGCTTATGGCGGCGGGAAGAGGACTGTCTCGCAATCTCGGCTGACTGCCTCAAGTCACTTCAGTTCATGCGCGGCTTCGGAAGTGGTCTGCGAGTAGCTGTGACATCCACATATATACTCATATATACGATAGATATATAATAATGCATAATATAATTATTTAAAAATTGCCCTTTACGGAAAAGGGATGAAATAAGTAAATCTACCAATGAATGGGCATGAAAAAAGAACTACTTAACGCCCGCATGCAAAAATTCCGTAAAAGAAAACGCAGCGTATCTCAACAATTGGATTATCTTGCCCAGAATAAATCAGAAGCTTTTACTTCCATCATTTGGTCATAAGCACACACATAATTTTTATTTTAATTTTGAAAAACCTTCTTGAAGAATCTTAATGCACTGAAGTGTCACTGAATTAGGGATAGCAAGGGCTATGCAACTTGTTAAGTGCTGCACATCATTTATACGCAATTGAGGGCACTGTGGTAAATGTATATATAGCGCGTATTGTGGTTGTTCTGAATTACTTGTTGGAATTGCTAGTATGGGTAGACTGCCTGATTCAGATGCCTTTGATCACAGGCAAATCGTAGGTGCACGACGCATGGGCCATTCAATTTCCGAAATCGGCAGACAGTTAGTGTTTTCAAGGTTGAGAATGTGTCAATATACCAAGAATACATGGATGGTGAAAAAAAATTAGCGATCGGAGGACGATTAACCTTGACAGTGTGTGGTGAGAGAATGCTCAGACGTATTGTACGTAACCAGTGAAGCCAAACATTAGCTCAAATTACCACCCAGCTGAATGACGATGCCAGTCGTACTGTCAATAAACGGATTGTGCAACGATCGCTTCACCGTATGGATTTCGGAGTCATAGACCTACGAGACTACCATTGCCCAATGCTGGCCGTCAGGCTGAATATATTGCATGGGCAAGAGAGCATTGAGACTGGAGAGTAGAGGACTGGAAACGAAAAGCATGGAGTGATGAGTCTCAATTCCGACTTCTTAACCCCGACGACAGGCTGAGGATATGGCGTCAGGATCATGAAGCCGTGGATCCTGCATGCCAGGTTGGAACTGTACAAGGGCATGGTGGTTCAATCATGCTCAGGGATGTTTCTTCGAGGTACTGTTAGGGATATTTGGTGCGTGTACCAACTTCCATCAATGCAATTCGGTACGTGGAGTTGTGACGGGGCTTTCATCGCGATTTCAGCTAACGGTCCTCTTGGGTTCTTTGGGGCCAGAATGGCAATTCTTTCCAACCAACTGAAGAAGAAGAACGTGGTTATGTAAATTAAGAATCATATATATATATATGTATATACTGGAAGTCAGCAGCAGAGCGAGGTCTATGTCTAAGTCTATGTCTATGTGCAGAAGTGATTGCTAAGTGGGAAGTGAAGTCTCTAAGTCAGTGCTTCTCAAAGTTTCAATATTCGCTACTCAATATTCAATCCTAATTTAGTGTCTCGCCCCCCTCAAACAATAACGATATATTGAAATCAATAATATTATATTTTGACGATAAAACTACGATACGACTTTAACCTCTTAAGTGTCACCGGAGTATATAAACGTCTCTGTCAGCCAAAGCATCAATTTCCCGGGACGTATTTGTACGTCTTTCCAAAGTAAGACCTTTTATGTGCACTTCTTTCCATAAAATTACTCCGAAGGCATTGGAATGCAATAAAAGGACCTTGCCAAAGTTTGCGAAGGATATTTTCAGATTATTTCCTTCTTTATCCCCCCCCACTCAATACATCACATACACGCGGTTACGTTGAAAACGGTTAACATTGGGAAGCGAATAGCGTAACTTTTAATCGGCAGTTAAGGGATTTTTTAAAATTATAAACCGTACAAAAATTATCAAGATAAGTGTTAATTTTTTTATATTTGACAGAGTCCCATGAGGTCAGTGGTAATTATTAAACTCGTTCTTAACTGAGTATTGTTAAATTAATTATAAAAAACGTTGTGAAGTATTGGCACATTTATAAGTGTATTATATCAGTGTAAATTTGTATTTTACTTTTTATTATGTCAGATAATGTATTTTGTTTATTTACTTTCAGTGAATGAATATTTCTTTTAAATAATCTTTCGTTTTCAACTTTTCAATATGCTCGCGTATGCCTCAATATGCTCAATATGACTCGTAGAGTTGTCACGTCTCTCAAGGGGGGGGGGCGCCCCACAGTTTGAGAAATACTGCGCTATGTAAAGATATAGCTGTAATGTGATTTGAGAAAAAGTTTAGAAGAATCTTAAGTCCGAGAGTTAACCTAGCCGTGCCGGTACAGACGAACCAAAAGGGGGTTCGAGATTAAAAGGAACACTGTCGGATTATAGCCACTACAGAAGTGCTAAAGACGTAGCTGTTTACCTAGGATATAGCGGTAAGAGAATTTATATAAGCTATAAGGAAAGTGCGTATGTTAGTGAGATATGAATTTGTATAAAGTTAGATTCACAGTGGTCAATTGCGTGATTATTCGGTAATACGTGTTGCGTCTTCTCATTCTAGATCATCTTACTTAGATTATTATTGTTGTGTATTGTGTCTAAACTAAGATCTTAATAAACAGATTTTAGAATGAATGATTTGAGTGGTTCTTCGTTCTTCCCCACAGAAACAGGTCGCGTAGATAGTGTAGAACGTATGTCCCCACGGGTGGGGGCTTCACAGAGTTGCTGGTTGATCACCTCCATCCGCTTATGCTGCTCTGTTATCAGCTCGGTAACGGCGTTTTTCAGCAAGACAACTATACCTCTAACAAGTCCCAGTTGGCTACTGGCTGGTTGGATAAGCATTCCTCCGACTTTTCTATCATAAATTGACACCCTAGAATCCTCGACTTAAATCCTACTGAGCATATTTGGAACAAGGCATGAAATGCCATCACACAGCATCAATGAACCTTAGTGAATTATGGATAGTTTTAGCCAATACTTGGCAAGTAATTCCCGTGGAACGTTTCCAGAAACTTGTTGAATCTATGCCTCGTCGTGTGGCAACCATTATCAAGAGGCCAGAGGAAGTCCAACTCGTTATTAGGTAAGTATCCCTAATTCAGTGGCATTTCAGTGTATTTGAACATGTTTATCCAATTATCAAATCTGAAATTTTATTTAAACCTAACAAGTTAAATCTAATGTCAGTTTTGATTTCAATTGAGAGAACATGTATTCAGTTTTACAGATTCTTTTTTCTCTTTTGGTGAAAAAGTTGAAGTAATAAAATCGTGAGAAACAAAATTTTAGTTCTTTCCGACTATGTGAAGAACACTGCACAAAGTATTTGATATTGAAAAAAAAATATTTTCAAGCAAATCTAAGAAAGGATTTTCAAAATACGCGAAGGAGAATATTGCTGAGACATTCTTTTTCACGTTTTATTTTGTTGAGTTATATTTTCCCGCTTTATTGAAGAGAGCAATACGGTAAAACACAGCAGAAAACATTCCGAAACGAAATATTTTGAAAGTACATCGGAATCAAACAGTGAAAAATATCGTTTGTATAAATGAACGGTTCACTTAGTCTTGTCAAGTTTCAATCTTCACTCGTGACATTTAAGAAGATACAGTAACGCATTTTCCAATACTCAGTGTCTTATAAATTCTTATTGGAAATTCAATTTTACGTAAAGCATTTAGAAACTGCGATATAATTTAGTTGTAATAAAATATAAAAATTATGAAAAATTATTCATGTGTTAGTGATAATTTATATAATTCTTACCTTACGAATAATCATGAGGGTAATTAATGCTCAAATTTTGAAATGATTTGAAACTCGGCAAAAATGCTTCATTTTTTAAGGAGAGATCCCTTTAAAATGTGTTTAAAGAAAATTGATTCCGAGGGGGTGGGATATGGGGGCTTATAAGATAAATTTACTTATGTTTTAGAAATAAAAAATTTGCTCTTTTTAAGTGAAGAGATGACAGCTATTAGAATGCTTTTCAGTTCAACTGAAAGCTTAAGGCTAGGACTTCGATATAAAGAACTTAAAAACAATATGTAGTTGTACAACATCATCAACTGCTACCAGTGAAGAGGGTGGGTAACGATTGTGTTCAGTGGCGCATATAGGAATTTTTGTTTGTGGTGGTGGGGTCCAGAGTCGAAAGTCTACCGTTCTTATATCATGCTCAAATACGCCGCCCAACATATTTCTTTGATTTTGTAGATTTTCGGGAACAAAAAACAGTAAAAATTTAATTATTGAATAAATAATTAGCATTGATTAATAAAATTAACAAATAAAATTAATTATTAATAACAAATACTTACTTAAATCTTACGTACTATATACATAGGATTATAATCAATTGAAAAAAAAATCATGGTCTTTGGGGAGGGGCAGATCCGGCTCCCCCTTGTGTGCACCACTGGTTTTGTTATATACATGATATTTATCTTTAAGAGATTAATTAATGACAATTTATACTTATAACTTTATGTACATTATCAGTGGCGTAATGTACACCCTCGTATTGCTGGGGGACTCACGGACTCTAGGGGTCCACAGCTTGACTGACGCTAAGTACGTATTTGAGCTTGGGGTCCAAAACCTTAATTTCTCCCTAATATTCTCCGTTAGGCCACTGTGTATTATATAACTACTTATATGATTTGACTGCATAAATCTTATATATAAATTTGAATGCTTGTGACGTTGTATATTGATTCATTTTTAACTAGTAGACATTCACACCGTTTATTGCACCTCTCCAAAATTTTGCAAGGGGAGCTTCACTCATTTTTCAAAGAAGCAGTAAGCATATGTGTGGCAAAAAAAAAAAAAAAAAAAAAAAAAAAAAAATTCAAATTTACTTTTGATGATTTTTTTCTAAAACACCCATTCTTAACGCCTTTGAGTATTCGTGCGAAGTTACCAAATGTCATGATATGCAGCCAATATTGGGAAACTGTTCCCGCTCAGGTTTAGAAAACGATTACTACGATGGCTGATCAAAATAAGTATATAATAAGACTAAAATTATATATATATATAAAAGAAAACTCTTTAATCACGTCATCCATTACATGGTCTTTTTTAAAATAACTTCCACGGCACATAATTCAGGTATCCCAACGTTCTGTCCACTTCTTAAAAACATGTAAAGGTCCATTTTGTGAGAGCTTTATTAAAATAGCCTCCCAGCCTTTACTCATGCTTTGTTGCTTGCAAGACATTTGCTTCGTAATGGTTTCTTAAGTTGAGGAAACAGTCAGAAATCGCATGGAGTTTTATCAGGACTGTATGAAGGGTGGGGTAATATCTCTACGTTGTTCTGCTGTGAAACATCTAGTACGTAACGAGAAATATGTGGCAGGGCATTCCAAAGGTGCAATAGGAAGCCATTTCGGAACAATGGACGTTCCCTTTTAACGTGCTGTATCATTGTTCACAGGACATTCACGTAATACGAGCCGTTTGTGGTAGTACCGGGTTCGACAGCGTGTTTTTTGTTACACTATTCCTTCATAATCAAAGAAAATTATGGTCATAACTTTATAAGCCAATTCCACAGCTTTTGCTTTCTTGGGAGTAGGTGAAGATGGATGTTTCCATTCAGTGCTTTGTTGTTTTATGGTTGGATCAGTGATACAACCAAGCTTTGTCTGCTGTGATGAAGCGTTTTAAGATATTTCCGCCTTCTTGTGTTTCAGTCTTTAATCATATCGTATCATATCAAAGGTCTCCGATGCTGATTTTTGCAGATTTTGCTTCCATTTCGACAAATGGTCGCGTCTTGTTGGCGCCCTCAAACACGCTTCAGTTCGAGCACGTGATACTCAACAACATGATTCTGTACACGCCATCTATCGGTAGCATTTGTTAATACGGACAACAAACTTTTCTTATTCCACAGAAATTAACATTCCGATGAGTGGTTTCGCGGCAGTAAAATTAATTTTATTACTTATTGAACAGGCTACGTACATTTGGAGACATCTTTTGAATTCGCAACGCTCACATTTTCGAGAATATTAAGTGTTCTCTATACTAGGATAAGAAAATTTTCTGTTTTTGCATCATAACACTAAAAACAGAGCGACTCAGACGCGGGAAATTTGGTACGCAAAAACTTCATGTCATGATGGTATGCACCCTGAAGAGAATTTTTCGGAATTCACTTTTTTTAAATTCAACTTTTAAGCGATTCTCCAAAGCTCTATTTTTTTAAAATTCAGTTTTTATCACGTCATGTGACATCACTCCCATCTCGGAATGAGAAATTCGCAATTTTTATTCATTTATTGCTGTATTTATCCATCTTTTTCTTTATGTGATAGAATTACAGTTATTATTTTCCAAGAAATAATTAACAATATCAAAATTTTTTTTAAAGTCAATTCCTATTTAGTTCATCAAAGAAATTTTTTATTTTAGTTACTTTTT
Source organism: Trichonephila clavipes (assembly GCA_019973935.1). Taxonomy (NCBI): domain Eukaryota; kingdom Metazoa; phylum Arthropoda; class Arachnida; order Araneae; family Nephilidae; genus Trichonephila; species Trichonephila clavipes. Next base: position 12,236 of record BMAU01009650.1, on the reverse strand, counting down.
ATTAAATAATTACAATTAATATAAATATGTAAGTACATATGACAGAATCACCCTATTAAGTAGCAAAAAAAAAGCGATTTTCCTTTGCATATATGGTGTCAGACTATTATTTCGTTTGTGTTTCTATTTATTCATTCATAAATCTCTTTCTCAGAAATTAGGCCATCCCAGATAGGATTTGAATCCATGACTTTTGGATTGGAAGTCCAAAGCGGTATCCATTACGCTACAGGGACACGTTTCCTTTTTTATATATGGTATTCGACTATTTTATTTTTGTTTACTATTAATTAATTAATAACTAATATTTGAAAGAACTGTATTAACATCAAATTTCATCCATTAGAAGTTGAAAAAAATGTATTTGAACTTGAGTGGATGAATAAAAGGTATATTTTATTAACGATTGAAAATTTGAAGATATATATATATATATATATATATATATATATATATATATATATATATATATATAAAATAAAGGGCACAAGTGGTGAACTAATAGTAGGAATTAAAAAAACCCTATCCTTTCAGTAATTGAATTTTTTTAGTTTTATTGATTTGGCAACAAGGTTTTGCTAAAAATTCTAGCTTACTTGAGGATATTTTATAAAAGTAAGGCTGTGTCCTGGAATAAATAGCTTTGATTTATATGCTTAAAAAGTCTTTAAGCTAAGAGTTGCTTTGATTTATAAGTTTTCTGGCTAACAATTTTGCAGTTTACTTAAAATAATTCAAATTAAAGTTTAAAAGTTTGACCTCATCATTTATTTTTATCTTTCTAACTCGATTGTTATATTTTTTTTCAATTCACCCGTGGGAAGAAAGGGTATCGCAGCTAGCATGTACATCAAAGAATACCTTTTAGATCACAAAAGGAGCTGAATAAATTCGAGTACTATGTGGATATATAAAGGAATTTAAATAAAAGGTATCTATTCTTCTTTTGTATTCTTTAGGGAAAAAAAGCAGTCTTTTTCCTTTAAGAACAATTTTGTAGTAATTTATTGCATCCTGTTCTTTCCCTCAGTTTTCCTCGTTGCTTTAGGTAGCTACGAATAAAAGGGAAACGATTATTTTACTGTATTTTTTCATCTTTCATCTTATATCGAAAAGTAATCTCGAAGCTTTTGGGTTTTAAATTTCTTCAGTATTTATGGAAATCTTACATCGATTACCATTGTCTGATTATTGTTCCATTAGAAGTGTATGAGGGGTTGTTGATAATAAACTTTGCAATTCTGAGTTATAATCCCACGAAAAAAGAATTTTGAAAAAAAAATATTCCATTAAAGTTTAATTTTAATAATACCTATTTGGCGAGAGTGAGGTCTAGATCAGGTGTCGACCTCGTCATCTGATAGTGAATCAAAGTTGCAAAGTGAATGAATTATCGTCGCACTATAAAACAACACGAGGGCTACTGGCAACGCATCTTGTTATTTTGAACCATAGTCAAGAAAAGAGGAAACCTGAACATCTCTTCTCCAAATTACCACATCACATCCCATCAACGGAAGGACTTTAAGCCACGACATATTTAACGTGCATCAGCCCCTCTACACGGAGGGTCTTGGTAGAACTAATTGACTAATCCACAGAATCTGACCTATCATCGTTGAAGAACTGCTCGCAAACATAGCCCTATCGGGTATTTTTAGATGACTAAAAATTTTTTCCAATCCACATTGTAAATTACATAAGTGAAATTATAAAATATTTCTATTGACACATAATAATTATTTATCTTTACAGGGTTAGAAAATTAAATTAAATAAGAAAAAGCTCTTTTAAGATCTTTAAAAAATTAAAATTTAGAGATAAAAAAGTGGTTGGAGCTAGCTTTACCAATCCGAATGTAGCTGAAGTCTGATGTTCCAAGGAGAAAAAATATTACTGTGAAAAATTGACTAAGTCCAGAATGGCAAAGGAATCGTTCTGATTGGCCGACACAAGAGTTCGGCTAATTAGGTATATATAGATCGTAGAATTTTTGGAATGGTTCGTCTGGGAATAGGCGCCTTCGGCGCCCGCGATCATCTAATTTTAGTTTAGTTAGGAATGGTTCGACTGAGAATCGGGATTTTACACGCTGCACTGAGATCTGTATTTTTCATGTACCAGTGTGCATTTAAAATTTGTTTTAAAATTACATTTTGGGAGCTTTTGATAAAATATTGGATTTACTTTGCATGTTTTTATAATGGGAAGGCTTAGGGGAGAAGGTGTTTCAGAACCAGTGTGTAGGTAAGCAATTTGTTATGTCTACTTAAATTAGACTTTCTACAAATAAGGGTATATATTTAACGCGCATTATCTTTAAATTTATTTCTAATGTACATAATGTGTTATCGAAAAAAGTGAGGTTTTTATGAATAATGACATCAAGGTATGCTGAAGCCAGGCGATTCTTTGATTTTGGAGGGTAATTTTTGGAGGTGATTTTCTAAAAGAGAAGAACACTGATTCCGTCTTAGAAATATTATTAGCAATCTTTCAAAAGGAGAACCAAATCTCCACGTCAATAAGGTGCTCGTTTATGTTTTGAACAAGTGCTTGTGGATCTTTATGTTGTGAAAGGATGGCTGTGTCGTCGGCATGCATACATACAGGGCATAGTTTTAGTACTTTTTAGAATGTCGTTATCAGAAATATTAAATAGCACAGGGCCCAGAATTGACCCTTTTGGAATTCCGGTATTAATTAATTTATCTTGGGAAATCTGAGCTATCCTTACAGGTATCAGCTCCCTTATTGGAAGGTCATCTGTACTCTCAAAACCTCATACATTTTTGCCGTTTTTGAGCTGTCCTCTTTGTTGCAGCTCCTCATCAGGTAGCGCTACAGCATATCAACTTTTGCACCGTTTAATCAATCGCCAAGTAGCCAACATGGTCGCCAAAAATGATGCCAACTTGGCTCTATCACCAAAATTTCGCTACGTTTATATTGAATTGTCATTATATTGTAAGGAACGGCTTTGCTTGCGAATAATAATATTTTAACATTAAATAAATACAACAGAAAGTAATATTAACGTATTACACATCCAGATATAAATGATTTACACTATTTTAAGTGTTCATTATACAAAATTTGTAGCAATGTGTTATTTTTGCTGAACAGAGTTCAGCTTTGGAGGGTGTTTTCAAAAAGCGCCCCACAAGAGCGTTAAAGGGCATTATAAATAAAAAAAAAATTCTTTTTATTAGCTATTAGAGTCGCCCAGCCAGTATGGTGGCTATGACCCTCGGTTTGTAACTGAGTGGGTTCAGGTTCGAATCCCGAATAAGACATGGTTGTATCTTCTTCGGGAAAGAAGTCGGTCTTTTGCCTGTAATGGATTTCTGTCTCGAAAAGAAAGCAGCGCATCCCTTCTTGTTATATTTTGGGATCCTCATCTGTAATAAATGTGTATATTCTTCTGTCTGTATTGTTTGCTTTCTGTTCTTCTCTTGTATTTCGTATGTTCCCAGAATAAAAAGAACACACGACAACAACATCAGCTATTAGACCTTCAGACTTAAAATTTAACAAATATGGTCTTTTTTTGTTCAGCTGAGCTATGCAAAAAGCTTTTTTTTGTTTGATTTGCAATTCACGTAAAATTAATCATTAAAAACTTCTTTATCCCTTTGTATTGTTTTAATTTTTCAATCCACCCGTGCAAAGAACGGGTATACCAGCTAGTTTTTTTAAGTGTGATGTATAGTTTTCATGAAAATAAAGGAAATTTAAATATTTAACCTTTTATTATTCATCAAACAGTTTTTAAGCTTCAAAGAATTTTATTAATTTATTACTAGTTAACCATATAAAAGTATTATTTTTTAGAAAATGGAATGGATCAGTGTCACAGAATACTAAGCTTGCATTTTTTAAAAAACTGATTCATGTGTCAATTAAAACAAATTAAAGTCCATGGAATTAATAGGGATTATTTTAAAACTGCATGCACAATAAATTTACTTGAATTTTCCTTCTTTTTTTGATGAAAAGATTAAATAAAATAATACAGTTAAAAAGATTATTTAAAAGGTTGTGAAGGTATAAGTAGAGGCATAATATTTTATGGAATTAGGATCTAAGAAAATCAAACTTTTATTTTTAACTTGAAGCGAATTTAAACTTATTGATTAGTTTGCCTTTATACTTTTTAAAGAACTAATGTTCAAGCAATGTGTACTTTTTTCTTTAGAAAAGAACTTTAAGAATGCTTTAAGGTATCCAACTACGTTCGGAACCGTGATTTTAATAAAACGCGTAAATGGATAATTTTCATGATATTTAGTGTCACTTAGATTAGAGTATATGTATAAAATTGTTTTAAGGACATTTTGACAAAAAATTATTTAAATACAATATTTAGGCAAAAAATTAACTTAGAATAACCTTTAATCAATATCTCCTTTTATAGAAAATGCTTCTAAAATAATAATATTTTGCTTATATAAAGTAAAGACTTCTCCAGAGAGTCTGAACTATTTTTTTTCAAAAATTCACATTATTTTTAGAGTTACAACCAATTGAAATAATTATCGGCGTTTTTTTCTTAAAATTTCTCCACTCTGTTGTCGTAAAACAGTTTTAAGTTATATATTTCAAAAATTCTAGTTGAGCCTCTGTACAGAGATCTGAGCTATATACAGGAAAAATATTATTATAATAGAAGCATTTTTCACAAAAGGAGGACATTTTGAAAATTGGTCATTCTATGTTCATTTTTTGTCAAAATATTGTACTTACGGGGTGTTGGAAAGCTAAAATTTTATTTTTTTGACAATTTGAGAATTTTACATTTTCAAATTGTATAGATTTTAACCTTTCTAAAAATACCTTACTTTAACCTCTAGAGTATTTAGAAGCCCTTAAAACTTATTTTTAAATAATCGTTGAATTTGGGCCACGCCCATTTTAATGGCGAAAATTGTAAACAAATTACTTGGTTTTTGCTTAAAAGTGTAACGACTGATATAAACCAAAACATGTATCTTTTATTTTAAATTGAGCCTTTTATTTTTTTATTTCCTAGCCGATTAGAAGTATCACTGTATACATTAAAATCAATTTATCCCAAAATGTAAATTTTAATGTGCGATGTACCTTTTCTGAGAAACTACTGTTCACAAGTATGTAAATTTTTTATGAATTATTTATAATGATGTCTAATATGTGCTAAAATGAGCTTTTTGTAAAAAACTCAAAAATTTAATTTTTACAAATTTTTTAAGTAAAAAATGGGTCAAATTTCGCAATGTTTAATAAAATATTTCATAATTTATTAAAAAATTCAAAATTAGCTAAAAGCTCCTTTTAGTATAATGAGAGAGGTGTACTTTAATAGTATGAAACATTTCAAGCATATACATAAAACAGATTTTGATAAAAGGTGCATCGAAAACAGCCAATTTAACATTGTCAGTAGAGAGAGAGAGAGAGAGGTTTCCAATTCCCCTTAAATAATTTTTTATTGTAATACTATTCTCAAAACAATTTTGTATACATTTTCCAAACTACGTGACACTAAATATCAAATATTATTCATTTATACGCTTTTGAAAAATCACGGTTCCGAACGTAGTCGGATACCTTGAAGAGTGCTTACCAATAAGGTGTGGATTGAAAATTATTTTCAAAATCTCATAATCTAATTATGTGGAAAAGATGTTCCCTGAAAAACAGAATAAAATGATCTAGGGAAAAATAGGATAAAAAATATTAACTTTTTTATGCTAAGTACTACCACAAAGAGAATGAACGAGTATATAAGCTTTCTTTTTTTTGTAAACTTTCAAAGTAATTTTTATTAAAAAATATTTTAGTACTTTTTAACATATTTTACGATGAATGGACACCTACCGAATATTTATATAAAAAAACAAACATCCAGTACATTACAAATTTTAAAAAATTAAATATTTTAAGAACGCTGAAATTAAGAGTACGATAAAGGGGAAGACTGAAAAAACTAGTAATATAAGATGATTTTTTCAAAGTCAATTCCTACTAAGAAACAACAAAGAAAATTTTTATTTCAGTTACTTTCTATCAAATAATTACAAATAATATAAATATGTATATACATATGACAAAATCTCAATATTAAAGGACAATTAATTTCTATTAATTATTATTAAAGTATCGTATTGTCATCTAAAACAATCGTGTACATAAAATTTCAGTTCAAATGAATGCTTTTAAAATGCGAGGAAAAAAAAAATCTTCTAAAGTTTTTTGACCCAAGTCGCTAAAAATGAACCCAACATGACTCTATATCCGTAATTCTTTAAATAATTAGTTTCAGCATATTAATTTTAACTAAAATTACATTGTCCTATTGTCACCCAAAACCATCGTGTATAGAAAACTTCAGATCAAATGAGAGCTTTCAGGTATCCGACTACGTTCGAAACCGTGATTTTGCAAAACGCATAAATGGATAATTTTCATGATATTTAGTGTCACTTAGATTATAATATATGCATAAAATTGTTTTAAGGACATTTTGACAAAAAAAATTTATTTACATATAATATTTTGGCAAAAAATTAACTTAGAATAATCTTTTTTCCAAATGCTCTCCTTTTATGAAAAATGCTTCTATTATAATAATATTTTGCCTGCGTATAGCTCAGACCTCTGCTCAGAGGCTCAACTTGAAATTTTGAAATATACAACTTAGAAGTGCCTTTATTCATATTTTACGGCAACAGAGGGGAGCAATTTTAAGAAAAAAACACCAATAATTTTTTCAATTGGTGGTAGCTCAGAAAATAATGTGAATTTTTCAAAAATTCTTGTTGAGCCTCTGAAGAAAGGTCTTAGCTATTAACACAGGCAAAATATTATTCTATTACAAGCATTTTTCACAAAACGAGAGCATTTGGAAGAAAGATTTTTCTAAGTTAATTTTTTGCCAAAATATTATATTTAAATAATTTTTTTTGTCAAAATCTCCTTAAAACAATTTTATGCATGTATTCAATCTGAGTGACACTAACTATCATGAAAATTATCCATTCATACGCTTTTTTAAAATCACGGTTCCGAACGCAGTCGGATACCTTAAAATGAGAGAAAAAAAAACAACAAGACACAAGTCGCTAAAAGGGTCGCTAAGTCACCAAAAATGATGCCAACTTTAGCTGTATCAGTAATTCTTTGAAGAATTACTTTTAACCAATAAATTTTTATTAATCATAATTAAATTACCATATTGTCATCCAAAATAATCATGTATATAAAATTTCAGCTCAATTGAGCGCCTTAAAATGTATTTTATTAATGATTGAAAATTTGAACGATATATATATATCTATCTATATATCTATATCTATATATATATATCGTTCATATTTATATAATATATATAATATTATTATTATATTATATAAATATATATAATATATATAATATATATATATATATATATATATATATATATATATATATATATATATATAGAGAGAGAGAGAGAGAGAGAGAGAGAGAGAGAGAGAGAGGGAGAGCTTGGACTGTGGACTCATTCTACGGTGCGGAAAAGTGAGTGAGTGAATATTAACGTCGCACTGTTCAACTACACGAGGGCTTTTTGGCGACGGACTTCGTAATTTTGAACCATGGCCAAGTGACAAGGGCGACAACTGAGTTACCCCTCTCTTAACTACCACACCACATCCACGGGATGGTGCGGAAGAGAGAGCTTGGGTTATGAAATGTTGTAGCGTATATTTTATCACTCACAGTACTCATTTATCAATAATCATCTTTTCTGGTAATTTATATTGCAGAAAAGTAATTTTATTTTGAGTATTAAAATCATCTAACTAAAATTAAGTCTTTAACTATTTTTTTCGAAAATTTAACCCCTTTTTGGCAATATTAACCCTTTATCTACTGCATTATGATTTACTGCAGCTTTTTTCATGTAATATTTTTTTTTGGATCACTACATTGAAAATTAAGGGATATACATAAACAAAATACTCAAGTATGGGAAATTTAATCCGTTAAAGCTAGTTAATTAATTAAAGATATTCCACTGTAAAATTAGTTATATACACTGTTCACTTAAAATAAGGAGTTAAATCGTTTTCTAAAAAAAAAAAAAATAAAACACTTAAATTTTGACATTAACAATTTTTTCGGGACAAAAATGATAATTTTTGCAATCCGCTGAAAACGCCGTCAGCAGAAAACGCAATTTCTGCTATAAAACTATTCGCCTTCCCTGCTAAAATACTCATCATAGAACCCGTGCTGCGAAATATCTTGGAAGAGTGGGTTTAAAAGAACATTCCTGCTGAGTATTGTCAGAATATTCGTAAAATTGGTTATTCTATAATATTTTAAACTGAGTGGTACTTAAAAGTACCTTCGGTAGATAAAGGGTTAAAATTTGTAATTATTTTTTTTATTCATCTTCTCCTAATCTCCATACCTTAGAATATCTTTTCCACAAAGGTAGGTTACAATTCATATTAATTTTTTTCTTCATGTAACTACGATTTACTCTATTATCCAATACATTTCCCATTTTTAATAGAAATTTTGAGTAATGGAATGATTTTTAAGTTTTGTAATTAACTACAGCTTGAAAGAAAATGAATATGTATATATAAATTTCCTAATAAATATTTAATATTGTATTTAAAAAGAATTTATAATAGCTTCTAATATTTTTTATAAAAATAATATTCTTATCTCTTAAGTTATATCTCATCTGCCCAAAATAAATATTTGTTCTAAGTATAATTTAAATTATGTCAAAGTAGAAAGAAGAATTAAACACAAATTTAAGTCAAAAATTGATTTTATCGATTGAATTTTATTCTATGTATGAAATATTCCAGAAAAATGGAAATCGTTTGAATTCAAGCTGTTCTCGAATTACGTGAGAGCTATTGGTGACGAACCTCATAATTTTGAATCCCAGTCGACTTTACGATTATGGCATTGGATACTGATATATTTTCTTTCTCTATTTTCATACCACATGAAAATATCCAGGTTTAGATCCATGTAAATAGCACCAGTCATTATTCAGCATGTCAGGTTTTTGATTTATTAGGAGTTGAACCAGTGTTTGTATTTCAACATCATCAATCATGAAGTTAGCAATTTTAACCCCAATTTCTCACAAGAACTTTGAATTCGATTTTTAGCCACCATGGGCTACTGTTTTAGCTACCAGTAAATTGTACCTGTCTACTTTTTAAATTCTTTCCTTCTCACCAATAAAAAAATTTCTTTAAAAAACATGTTACAGACGATAAATTTCTTTTATACTTCGAACTGGATTCAAATAAAATACACGAAAAAATTTATTTGCATTTTTAAGTTAATGTATTGATCTACACTACATCTACTCTATTAAAATTCGTAGGAAAACAACGTATCTATTTAGGTATATAGTCCAATTTCCTCACGAACCACAAGACGCAGTAACTAGCAGAAGGTATCAAAATTTTGGGAATGATCCGAGGAATCCGTTTTGACTATTTATATTCCAATATTCCAATTAGTTAAAAAGATATTAATTAAATACCTTAAAACACATTTATTATGCACGTGGTGCCATCTCGGAGAATCGGAAAGATCATTTATTTGCAGGGGAAAATTCGGAACTTCTTTTTTTCAGAGGTTTTTAATAATATTTAAAAATTAATATAAAATAAAATTATATATATATATATATATATACACTTTCTTTCTTTTATCAGTCTTTATCAAAAAAAGTCTGAAATTTTTTTTATTTTAAAGGTATTAATCACGTTCTGAAATTTGAAGTTTTATCTATATTATAAATATTGCAGATAAAACAAACGAAATATTTTTTTAAAAAATGCTTACGTAAAGAAATGTTTAAAACTATTTCAAAATAAATTTAGACATTATCTTCTTTTTTTAAATTTATGGAATGGTTCGCTATTTTTTCTAAATAAAAAACATTCAGGCAGAATTTCTCTCTCTTTGTGAATAACACATTCTTAACAATTCAAACTAATTACACTGTGTAAATGGTTTTCATTAACTATTTTTTTATACGTAATCTGTAGAAAGATTGATAAAATAGCTTAAAAATTACGGTGAAAAAAATGTTTTCAACTTTTTTTTCTTTTGCGATAAATATTGATGGGAGGCGCGGATTATTCAGGAATATTCAACAGAACTTCAAAAATTCGAACTCAGTTTGGTGGAATTCGTTTTCTTTTCCCATCACTGAGGGGTTGAATTCCTCGGCAAGGATGTGAGAAGGCTCCCACGCCTGGGGGTCACTGTACCCATAAATTGCGGGTTGCGTCATCAGATTTCCCGCGCTTCCGAAAGTACAATGAACCTCGTGCGGTAACTCTGCGCTGGTTCTGGACCAATTAGAGGCAATTAAGTGGACAAGGCAAATAGTCCGTTCTAGAATTTTCGTGTGAAAAGGACGTCGAATAAAACGGGATGCACCCCGATTTGGAGATAGAGAGAGACACAGACTGAGCAGATCCCAGACCTTGAGATCCGAATCCTCCGCGGGACTCCAGGCGTCAACTATGTCCATCCTCCTGCCCCACTTCATCTCTCTCTCAAGCTAAGTTAAATTTTAATCTTGTTGTGAAGTAAAATTATAGTTACTTAAATATGTTATTCAATAAAATTAATTGTTACCACTATATGATCGGACTGTTAATTTAGTGTAATGTTAATTTGTCAATAGAACTTAACTAATTTTAACTTAAGTCATGATGCGATGTTAAATTAAGAAACTGGGTTTTTAAGAAATTAGAATATTTGGTTAAAGTCATAAAAATTAAATAAGCTATCATTAGCCTCGCATCAATATGTAAACATTCCGATATTTTAAAGATTATTTTACCGTTCTACCCGAAGGAGATCGTAGGATGGTTGATTAAGGCGCTGCTTTATAAAACGGCAGTTCCCAGTTTCGAACCTGAAGAGGAATAATGAAGCGGGATATTGAAAAAATATTGTTTTATTTTAAAGTTATTAATCACGAAAATTTCGGGAATGATTCGAGGAATCCGTTTTGACCATTTATATTCCAATATTCCAATTAGTTAAAAAGATATTAATAAGAAACCTTAAACCGCATAGTTAGTATTTTATTACGCACGTGGCGCCTTCTGCAGAGAATCGGAAAGATCATTTACTTCGTTTTAAATTAAAAATTTTTTTGTCGAATCGATACTTATTGAATTGTACCGATGGGTTGATTTTTAATCTGAAGCTAATTCCTTTAAAATTTTTCAGGTAATTTTGTAATTTTGAAATTTTCCTTTTTTCTGTTTATTTCCGTACATAAACTATTCTTTTTTAAAAAATGTAATTTTTTACAAAATTTTAAAGCATTAATAGTTGCATTAAATTGTCAAATCTACAACGATTCATTGGTTTTGTGATGTGTTTTACCCCAATTTTCTATGTATTGTTGATGGATGACATAGAGTAATATAATTTGAAATAATATAACTTTGTAATACATTTTTTATTTACATCACACATCTTTAAGCAACATTTCTTAAATATTAAAAATATTTTACACACATATGTTAAATAATAAACAAAACATAATTAACAATTTAATGAAATAGCTGCATATTCACTTTAACCCTCTGACTGGATGACCCGCTAATTGAGTTTCACTTCGAAAGCGATCTACTTTTTTAAAGCTAGCTACTCCGAAAATGCTCCGATAAATTTCGCGAACTGCTTCAAAAACGAATGGCAGTTTAGTGCTTTCCCCTGTTAACGCCGCAGGAGGTCCCGATTGGTTTTGCAGGGAAGGATTTTATTGCTTTTCGGTCTCTGTGTTCTTCGAAACGGGAGGTTTCTCATTCACAGCTGTGGCCTAGGGCGAGGATTGTGAAATGGACATTTTCTACACTTCACGGCCAACAGAGAGTTCACCCAATTTATTGCAAATATATATTTCATATATTTGGAAAACTTGCTCAATTTCTGATCTAAAAACCAATTAGGTTTTAAGAAATTTTAATTTTCTGAGTTTTGATTTTAAATTCGGTTTCATTTTAAAGCATTTTTTGCATTCCTAGATTGAATTAATTAAAAATATTTTTTAACACAATCCAATATTTCGTGTGAAACGGCAATTAACTACATAATTTTAGTTTCTAAAATCATTTCTGTTTGCTCATGTTTTTATGTTTTTGAGTTTTCTCACATTTACTTAATTAAGATTGATTTAAAGACCAATATATTTTTTGATA